>JAYKKM010000190.1:315000-457500 GCA_035772405.1 Chrysogorgia sp. JL179-B06 | reverse complement strand
ATTTTCACATTTTACAAAATGATCCTGAGACGTCAGCCATTTTCACCGACAACCCTTTGGTATCTTTTCGCCGTAATAAAAACATTCGTGACTCCTTAGCACCAGCGGGAACATTTTCTGATATTTCTGATATTTCTGCCTTGTACGATGCTCTTGGTCAAGCATGAGCCGCTTAACGGAAATTCGGGCTTTCTTCTACAATTGCAGCTTTTTTCGCTTATAGTCGACTTAGGCCTGAGGACTTTGTTGTTGTGTCGTCTTATGATTCTGGTCATGCTATCCATGCAACTTTAACTAACTTTTATTTTTCTTCTGTTGAAAATCTTGCTTAATTTATGTGTACTAGGAAAATGTTTATCGACCAGGCGTAGGAAACAACCACCGACATTATACTTTACATTGCGGCTATACGGCGGATTAAACCAAATGACCTTCCGGGTTCTTTTCTTCCTTTCGTTATTTTGCGGGGTGTTATTGCGGTTTGCGTCGGTATATGCAATTGTTGATGTAAAGCCACTTGCTTTGAGCGCCTCGTTGTACATTGGAGCAGCTTTCACAAACTCATCATGGTCACATGAACGACTGGATATTCTTTGACCTATTGCGCTTGGGATTTGTCTTATTATAGAAGGTGGATGATTGGACTTAATGTTAATAAACATGGGAGGGTTGTCGGGTTTTCTGTAGGGTTGAAACTTGCCGTCGGATAAATTGAATGTGACGTCGAGGTAGTTAACTATCTTTAGGTTGGCTTGGCTGGTTATTTTCAAATCAAATTCACTGAAGCATTCGGAAAACCGCGTTCTGATTCTATCGGCTGTTCTGGGTCCCATATTACAGAAAACTGCGAGTCCGTCGTCTCTATAGAGACCGATGTTCTTATTATTTAACTTGCTTGTGAGATGGTGTAAAATAAAAAGTCCCACAAGTTCGCAGATCTCGGCCCCATCAAAACTTCCCATTGTAACGTCAAACGTCGTGGAGTTGTTTCTTTTGCGCCACGCTATTTGGTCATCGAACAGCAAAGATTTTCGGGCATGCATAATGATGTTGCGGTCTTTATCAGAAATTTCCACGTACTGGTTAGCGAAGTCAAGGGACTTAACAAGTAGGTCTTCAGATATTGAGGAGGGATAGTACTCGACGATGTCGAACATTACAAAGGTAAGTGACTGTTTATCTTTCAGTTCATTAAACCATTTAATGACTGAATCTCTATTTTCTGTATTCTCGAGAAGATAAACGACAAAGTCCGACTCTCTACAAATGCCAACCAATGAGACCAACCAACGAGATCCCGGCAAGGCTGCTCAGAGAAACTGCAGATGTGATCGCACCATCATTATGCTGCTTGTTTAATAAGTCGCTGAGTACTGGGTTCATTCCTAAAGATTGGAAATTAGCAAATGTAGTACCGATATATAAAAAGGGGGACCGCGAATATACAGAGAATTATAGACCAATCTCTCTATTGTCGATTATATCGAAAGTATTGGAACGATGCGTTCTTGACAATATCAACGACCGGCTCCATAGTATAGTTAATGATTGTCAACACGGATTCATTACTGCCAAATCTTGTATTACGAACCTAATCGAGTCCTTAGAACATATTGGATCTGTCCTGGATAAAGGTGGACAAGTTGACACAATTTATTTAGATATGTCCAAGGCCTTTGATAAGGTGGACCATGGTTTGCTTATAACGAAACTACGCGGTTTGGGGTTTGGTGGTACGTTTTTGAAATGGTTGACAAATTATCTGACTAATCGTCACCAACGGGTAACGGTTCTCGGTGCAACATCATATAGGATGGCGGTAACATCCGGGGTGCCTCAGGGGTCGTTACTGGGGCCAGCATTATTCTTATTATTTGTGAACGATCTGCCAGAATCAGTTAAATCAAGTATGATGGCTATGTATGCTGACGATACCAAGGTGTTTAAGGCCATTAAAACACCGGAAGATGCCTCTGCTTTACAAACAGACTTAACCAATCTGCATATCTGGTCGACGGTCTCAGGACTTGCGTTTAATGAAAGCAAGTGTCATGCTCAGTCAATAACACGCAAGAAATATCCAATCTGCACCACCTATAAGATTAATGATATTCCACTTCAATCAACGTGTTGTGAGCGTGACCTTGGCGTTAGTATATGTTTGGATCTCATGTGGAAAGAACAAGTGCTCGAACAAACTGCATGTGCGAACAAGCTACTCGGATATGTCCGTAGGAATACGCGTCGTATCAAGAGTAAATCAATAAGAAGATCAATGTATCTCACAATGATTCGTCCTCATATAGGTTATGCCACACAGGTTTGGGCACCTCAGTCAGTCGATCTAATGTCAAAGCTTGAGAGGATTCAGAGGAGAGCCACAAGATATATCTTAAATCTACCGTTCAGCAGCTCTGTCTGTTATACATCAAGACTGCAGTCGTTATCACTCTTACCGATTTGCTACTGGCATGAATTTTTGGATTTGGTATTCCTCTTTAAATCAACTCATGGTCTGATTGACTTAAACCCATCGACTATTCCTCGTGTGCGCAGTGCCAGGTGCACTCGTTCATCCGCGGATGTTAATTCTATAAAATTTGATATACCCAGATGTAAAATAACGACATACCAACGCTCTTATATTGTAAGAGTTACTCGGACTTGGAATGTCCTTGTAGATGATCTGAACTCTTCTATGGATAGCTTAGCCGTTTTTAAATCTTTTCTTCTAAAATACTATTTTAATGCCTTGAACACAAGTTTTAATGTAGAGGATCCGAGGACTTTTAAAACTATCTGCAGTAAATGTAATACTGCTCGTACCCTTAATGCCAGAATAACTTGTTGTTTTTAATTGAACTCAATACGTATTTGGGTTAAATACTCCTTTATTGCATGTTGTTAATAATGTGGATTTTATATTCGGGTCCGATGTAATTGGCTTTTGCTGTTGCGGATACCCAGCCTGGTATGTCCTTTTGTTAAGTATTTGTAAATGTAATGTAAAAGGCGAAGTTTTTAAATAAATAAATAAATGGAAAAATACAGATTCGGTGTAGAATATTGCTCATATGGTGTGCTCCATTTGTTCTTCTTTGATTGCTTTACTAAAACATAGTCACAAAGTGGTAGTTTGGTTTCTTTCGTCTGCCTTCCTTCTCTGTTTTGTTTCATTTTGCGTTTGTATTCTGCATCATTTAGATCATTTTTTCTGTCGTCTTTGTTCGGCTTCTTCGGTTCCACATAATCTAGTTTAGTTCTTATGGTTGCCTCGTAGGGTGCGACTCCTGTTGCTGGATGTGGATCTGTACGCAGTAAGCATGTCTTGTATGGCGTTCTGTCTGTCAAGACGGGTTTTTCCTTGGAGATTAGCACAATTTGCTTTGTAGTAGTTGATACCCCCATATGGAGACCAAAGGATGCCGCCTCATTAAATATTCATTTCGAATTTTGGGATACGTCATGACTTCTCGTGAACTTACACGACCCTTAACCCTAATTATTTATTCAGATTACGTCATTAAACCTTCAGGATCCCTAACCCTAGCTCGTGTACCAGTAGGACCTGTCATTATCCTTTTAAATCCCCAACCGATCCCATTACATCATATTGGCATGATGTTATTCCCGACTAGCCGCCGACTCCTTCCGATGATGGTATTATGTCATTATCAAAAGGTAGCTCTTATTTCTTTTAGTAATATAAGAAACGCCTTTGTAATTATACACTTCACCTCGTTACGGCAATGTGAATGTGGGACAGTAGGTAGCCTGAGAGCAGCGCATGCGCCATGGATATGATATGGGATGAACTAAAGAGAGTAACGAAGAAGCATCTTAAACCTTCAAAATAACTGGTGTCACGATCAACAGAGATTTATACGATGGCCTTTACGATCAATTTAGATCTTCGACAGTTCTACGAAGATATGAACCAACAGACGTTGAAACACCGGTTAGATATTCGATAGATCTACGCAAATAAGAACCCGCTTTAGGAAGGTTATGGAGGCTAGTATATTTAAAAAATCACGGAGTCGAACGAATCATAACGGCTTTTACGAATGTACCGGACTTTACGGCTTTACGAAGTTCATCAGGCCTCTAGTGTATAAAGTAAGCGATTCCTTAGATGATCAAAGCACTCGAGAAGCCATACGAAGAACGAATTTAAACGTATTGTAGACGTTGGTATATATTATAATAGCTATTAGATTATTCAAGAGATTGACTTGTCAAACGAAGCGAAGGCTGAATGTACACGTACAATAGCGCGTGGGTCGTTAAGAGTCATTAGTGGTGCAACTTACAAATATTTGCATGACTTGGGAATAATTATTTACTTGAGGTATACATTAGGATTTTATGGGAAACATTAGTGAATATGGGATAATGAGGGTCATAAACAGGATAGAGGACGACACATATAAATTAAAATTATTTTTATTTCGCTTCGAAATCATACAAAAGCCATGCATTACGCTACATTTCAATAAGGTCGGTTTCTATTATGGTTTCTAAGAATACGACGTAAGTGATTTAATTTTATATGAATTTTGAGGTTCATTCCTGCGAATGATCGTTGTGTGATGGACGGGTCTTCGTCTTCATACGGGTCTTCTTTACCTGGATCACTTTCGTTCACATTAGTATCATCCGGTTCTTCCCTCTCTGTTTTACCTAAATCAGTTCCTTCCACATCAGTATCATCTGGATGTTCTCCTTCGCTTTCATCCGAATCGCTCTCGTCCACATCGGTGTCACCTGTGTGCCAGTGTGGCTCTGAATGTTCAACCGTCGGAGGTGGTCTTAAAAAATATGCGTTGGTGTAGCAGGGATCCCGGGGGATATGTCGGACTTTGTGGGATAGGTTGAACAGAATGTGGTTTCTTTGAATCCCTCGTGAGGCTATTCGTGGCCCTAGTTAAGAAAGTTTGAAGTTGCTTTTGAAGATTATTTTGAAAGTTAAGTTGATTTTGAAGCTGATTCTGGAATGACTGGAAACGGTGTAATTCATTCGAATAGAGTATATTATTTACATCTGGTGTTAATTGAGGCGCATGCATAATATTGTGCATTTGTTCACCAGAGTTGTACATAGCGTTCAGGATGGGTGGTTGTTGATACGATCGCTTTCGAATATAGCGGTTCAGGTTTTGCTGGCCAGCGGTATTTTCTTCGGGCTTTACGTTCGATTTCAGTTGATATTGATCATCGGTGATAGATGCGTTCAGAGACATCTAAAAAGTCCTTTTCGACAATGTCGTCAGGTATTCCTTCATTGAGTTCAATACCCGGTATAGTTGTGATCATATCCAAGTACATGGGCTGCCATTGTCCATAATTCAGGTGGGGGACTGATGGTTACTTGAGCGTTTTCCAAAAGCTTTCTTACCCAAACAGTCTTACCACTCTGGGTGCATCCAGCTACAATGCAGGTAAACGGATCATACCTCAGAGATCATCCCTGATCAGAGATCATCCCTGATCAGAGATCATCCCTGATCAGAGATCATCCCTGATCAGAGATCATCCCTGATCAGAGATCATCCCTGATCAGAGGTCATCCCTGATCAGAGATCATCCCTGATCAGAGATCATCCCTGATCAGAGATCATCCCTGATCAGAGATCATCCCTGATCAGAGATCATCCCTGATCAGATATCATCCCAGATCCGATATCATCCCTGATCAAAGATCATCCCTGATCAGAGATCATCCCGGATCAAAGATCATCCCTCAGAGATCATCGCTGATCAGATCAAAGATCATCCCTCAGAGATCATCCCTGATCAGATCAAAGATCATCCCTCAGAGATCATCCCTGATCAGAGATCATCCCTGATCAGAGATCATCCCTGATCAGAGATCATCCCTGATCAAAGATCATCCCGCAGAGATCATCCGTGATCAAAGATCATCCCTCAGAGATCATCCCTGATCAAAGATCGTCCC
Source organism: Chrysogorgia sp. JL179-B06 (assembly GCA_035772405.1). Lineage (NCBI taxonomy): Eukaryota > Metazoa > Cnidaria > Anthozoa > Scleralcyonacea > Chrysogorgiidae > Chrysogorgia > Chrysogorgia sp. JL179-B06. The sequence continues at coordinate 451,541 of JAYKKM010000190.1, read as the reverse complement.
TCAGAGATCATCCTTGATCAAAGATCATCCCTGATCAGAGATAATCACTGATCAAAGATCATCCCTCAGAGATCATCCCTGATCAAAGATCATCCCTTATCAGAGATAATCACTGATCAAAGATCGTCCCTCAGGGATGATCTCTGATCAGGGATGATCTTTGATCAGGTATGATCTCTGATCAGGGATGATCTCTGAGGGATGATCTTTGATCAGGGATGATCTTTGATCAGGGATGATCTCTGATCAGGGATGATCTCTGAGGGATGATCTTTGATCTGATCAGGGATGATCTCTGAGGGATGATCTTTGATCTGATCAGGGATGATCTCTGAGGTATCCGTGTGGACGCTTTGTCGCTTCCTCGTAACTTTTCATAAACTCTTGAACATGTCCAGGGTTGACTTGTCGCGCTAATACGGAGATTTGTTGCTTGTCCCGTGGAGATTTAAATAGTACGATATAGTGGGCGTTGAGGCTTATATTTCTTGTTTCTTTGCCTTGATGAAATATGTTTTGAACAATATAGATCAAAGACAGATTTCGATGATGACTACCTTTTGTGAATAGGTCGGCTATGCGTTTATCTCCCCCTGACTGAGCCATAAGATCATCAAGCACGATAAGGTTGCGTTCAGAGACATCTAAAAAGTCCTTTTCGGCAATGTCGTCAGGTATTCCTTCATTGAGTTCAATACCCGGTATAGTTGTGATCATATCCAAGTACATGGGCTGCCATTGTCCATACCACCAAATGATACGTTCAGGTGGGGGACTGATGGTTACTTGAGCGTTTTCCAAAAGCTTTCTTACCCAAACACCACTCTGGGTGCATCCAGCTACAATGCAGGTAAACGGATGCTGCATGATTGTCAAACCAATGGCAAGGGATGTGGTTTGAGTCGATTGATTCTCCCAATGCATATTCTTTGTATGACGCTTTAAATTTCTTCGTATCGTGAAGTTCTTTTCGCATATATGACAGGCGTAGGACATGTTCTCTTGGTAAAGGGCAGCAACATAATGAATACTTAAAACATTAGTTAGTGTATTTAACCTGTTTCCTGTTCCCTGACATCATCCCTGATCAAAGATCATCCGGATGAAATATCATCCCCGATCAAAGATAATCCCGGATCAAAGATCATCCCTGATCAAAGATCATCCCTGATCAGAGATCATCCCTTATCAAAGATCATCCCTGATCAGAGATCATCCCTTATCAAAGATCATCCGGATCAAAGATCATCCCTGATCAGAGATCATCCCTGATCAGAGATCATCCCGGATCAAAGATCATCCCGTGTCAAAGATCATCCCGGATCAAAGATCATCCCGGATCAAAGATCATCCGGATCAAAGATCAAAGAATATACTCTATTCGAATGAATTACACCGTTTCCAGTCATTCCAGAATCAACTTCAAAATCAACTCAACTTTCAAAATAATCTTCGAAGCAACTTCAAAGTTTCTTAACTACGGCCACGAATAGCCTCGCGAGGGATTCAAAGAAACGACGTTCTGCTCAACCTATCCCACAAAGTCCGACATATCCCCCCGGGATCCCTGCTACACCTAAGGCATATTGTTAACACCGCCTCCGACGGTCGAACATTCAGAGCCACACTGGCACACAGGTGACACCGATGTGGGCGAAAGTAATTCGAATGAAAGCGAAGGAGAACATCCAGATGATACTGATTTGGAAGGAACTGATTTAGGTAAAACAGAAAGGGAAGAACCGGATGATACTGATGTGAACGAAAGTGATTCATGTAAAGAAGACCCATATGGAGACGAAGACCCGGGCCATCAGATAACGATCATTCCCAGAAATGAACCTCAAAACTCATATAAAATTAAATCACTTACGTCGTATTATCTCAGAAACCATAATAGAAACCGTCCTTATTGAAATGTAGCGTAATGCATGCCTTTTTGTATGATTTCGTCTTTGCCCTAAGCGTGGCTCTTTGTTTCATTCCTTAATGACCTTTTAATCACCCTCCCACACGCGTGCTCTGAGGCGAAATATGCAAATATCAGCCGTAGGATAAGTTGACCTAGCAACGTTTTGAAAGCCGTTCCTTCCACACGTTTTAAATACTTAACAGCTGTTCACACTGCTTCCCAAAGTGTTTCTTCGACACAGGAATCGCTTAATCGATAAACGAAGGTTCGATAAGTGATAATTCCCCCGAAATTATTGCTCGGCAAGTTATTTCTGCCAATTTGAACGCTTATGCTATCAAACATGTATAGCTTTAATTACGCTCCCACACTTTTATCTAAGATTAGGTGGGCAAATTTATTCAAGCTGCTAAGTTTAGTTAGTCCGCTTTATATTTTTGTTCTAGCTCCTCAATCGGTCAGTTCTCTATGAAGTAAAGCCGTTCAAGTAAACCAATGTAAAACTCTCAGAGGTAATACTTATTCTGCTAGGAATCTGATCATTTTGCGAATGGTTTCTTCGGAATAGTTTATTATTTTTCTATGTCGATGCGTTTGAGATCTTGAATCAAAGGTGAGAGTTAAGGAGTCGGATTCTTTGAATGGAAACCTACAGAGAACTGACTACACATTCTTAATATCGAAACTCTGTTTAGTGACCCACTGCAGTATAGGTACAAAATAGACAAGACGCACCTAAACATTAGTGCAGGGCGCGAATAAGAGGGGGATGTCTTCGCAGAGGTCCGCCATCAGTAATGAGATTCAAGTTAGTCTACTAAGTTGTCCGTTACCGCACAAAAGTGATCCGCATGTGGACCCAAGGGGATGTCTTCGCAGAGGAGTTATCACCCGAAAGTGATCCGTCTTAATGACTTTTTAATGAGGCGGCATCCTTTGGTCCCTGGATGGGGGGGGGGGGGAGTACCTACTATAAGGAGCGTCTATGCGGTAAAAGTTTGTAGTTTTGTCAGCGGCGATAAGTAGCTTACTGTCGAGCTTGATCTTCTTCACATCTTCTGACAGGGGTTTTTGAAATTCGTTGTTGGAGTTTTGAAATTCTATATTCTGGACAAGCGCGAGCATTTTATCTTCAAATTCGATCAGTTCCTGGATCGGTGGTGGCGACTTAGTAGTTTTAAATCCGAAAGTTTCTTTACTTGGCGTTTCGGTTGGGTTTTGAAAATGGTACGCTTTCCATCGCACACGTCGTTGGATCGGTGGTGGCGACTTAGTAGTTTTAAATCCGAAAGTTTCTTTACTTGGCGTTTCGGTTGGGTTTTGAAAATGGTACGCTTTCCATCGCACACGTCGTTGAAATTATTCCGTTTTTTCAATCAAACATTTCAAGTAGTCGTTGGGCTGCGCAATTGGTATGTTCTTTGTGGAGTATCCAAGGTTGACGTCTTTGTGGAGTATCTAAGGTTGACGGTTTCCATATTATATCGTAGAGTGCTCAACAATAAAGGAGCGAAATAGAAAGTGTCAGGTTCAAAATCATCAGGTAGAGTGCTCAATACCTAAGTAGAGCAGAATAGTAAGAACAAAAGAGACGAACTTTGGTTACTTCATTTAAACTTTATTTCACTACAGATCTGTTTCGTATGGAGAGCTGTATTAGCTTACCACATGCACTCATCGGGTGAGTATTGCGACTGGTGTTACAAAGCGGAAACTTGATATTGTGTTGATCTACAAGACGGATTAATTATGTTTGACGTTATGTGAAGTTGCGGTGCATATTAATTAGCTAATAGTTGCACAGTAAATGTTTTTTTCTATGCCTGCAAGTTGATATAAGTTCGTTTCTGCTGTTGAGTGAACATAATTCGGGGTGACAAAAAATTATAAATTTTTCGTAAAGGCATAGTTACAACGTTTTGTTAAATTAGAGTAGCGTTTGCATCGCTTGATTATGTTCCATTTGATTGAGTATTGAGTATTTGATTCTTTTAAAGTCCAGATGTGCTTGCTTAGTTCAGTGGCAGATTTACGTTTTGAATTTCTGAAAGAGCTTGTATGGTTCAAGTATCTGGTTTTAAAAGTGCCTTCAGTTAGGCCTACATAAGTTTCTTCTTTTTTGTTGTCTTCTGTGGTGACTGTAGCTTGGTAGACTATTCCTTCGGTTACAACGCGCAACATTCTCAAAGTAAATTAATACAAGATGTGAAAACTATTATTTAAATATATTTACAGTGTGAATAATAAACCAACCAAAACAGAGTTAAAACAACGAAAGCGGAACGGAACTGACGTTTCCGTTGAGGCAGGGTTTAAATTTAGAAATAAGTAAACTTTCTCTGATTGGTATAATTGAAACGAAGAATTACACGTTGAATTACACGAAGAAAGAACAGAAAAGTCATCAAAAGAAATGGGGTGGCAAGTTTCGTTAGAGTTAAATCGTATGTTTGAATGTGAAGGCTGAGACGGTTTCTTACCCGCGTTAAAGCCGAGACTCCCATGTGTTCCGAGATATGCGTGTGTAAATGAGGCGCGTTTGCCCAAAATACAATGCTCCACAGCATTGACACTTATATTGATAGACAACATGCGATCTCAGTAACTTGGGAGTCCGGTCTTTAAACGGAAAGAAACTTGACAAGCGTATAAGTTCGGTTTATAGATGACACGAAAGTCGATTTGTGGGAAACAAGAATTAAAAAGTTTGATGAGTTTGGTACGAATTTCCAGTGAATGAGTACCGGTAAATGGAAGGCAAAAATATATAACACGCTTAGGGACAGTAATATTACTGACAGATATTACTAAGTTACTGAGATCGCATGTTGTCTATCAATATAAGTGTCAATGCTGTGGAGCATTGTATTTTGGGTAAATGCGCCGTCATTTACACACGCGCATCTCGGAACACATGGGAGTCTCGGCTTTGACGGGCAAGAAACTGTCTCAGCCTTCACTTTCACTTTCAAACATACGACGTCACACAAAACTTGCCGCCCCATTTCTTTTGATGACTTTTCTGTTCTTTCTTCGTGTAATTCAACGTTTGAATTACTAATCAGAGAAAGTTTACTTATTTCTAAATTTAAACCCTGCCTCAACGGAAACGTCAGTTCCGTTCCGCTTTCTTTGTTTTAACTCTGTTTTGATTGGCTTATTATTAACACTGTAAATATATTTAAATAATAGTTTTCACATCTTGAGAATGTTGCGCGTTGGCAACGAAACGTCAGTAAAATATCTTTAAAAATTGTTTCTTGTTTGTTCCATACGAGATGGCTCTTCACATTCGAATTTTGAGCTGGGCTCTAATATTCATTTTACGTTTAAGATTTACGCCCAGTAAATCTCTGGTAACTATATATATATATATATATATATATATATATATATATATATATATATATATATATATATATATATATATATATATATATATATATATATATATATATATATATATATATATATATAACAAGTAATATTTGGGCATTTAACGTATATCTTCCCGACGAACAAGCATTTTTGGCGCTCATACTGAGATTTGTAACTGAGGAGCATCAGGCACATTTATTCATGTATTTTGACAGGCTGTGTTTGCATAGGTGTTGCGCATGCTCAGCACACATTTATTTCGCTTTGACTGAGGAGCACATGCCATTTTTATTTTCACTGTTTTCGTCGAGCAACCGTATACGTCAACCTAAAAGGGAAATTTTTTTCTCTGCGCTAATTACAACTATGTACCCTGTTTCCTTTCGACATGACCATAGTTGCCAGATGGTAAAGTTTTTTGAAAGGATTGCAAAGGATTTCATGCACGCATAAAAACTTTTCACATCGTCTCTCCTTGGATCTACATGTACGCGCATCTCACAGGACTCTGTAGTGACGTTGACTGATGACGTAGAATTTGTAGAATTTGTAGTGAAACCGTTTAATTTAATATTTGTGTATTGTTTTGTTACTTTCAGTAGAGAAAGATCCTATTTCTTCAACAATGTCTTTACCCGATGGTCTGCACAGGGTTTTGCAAAGCGACGCTCTCGCTCAGAAAATGGACAAGAAAAGAATGTCATTGCGACGGAAGCTTGCTCCACCAGCAAAGGAAGCCACTTCAGAATAAACAAACACTATACTCTCGCTTCTTTCAAAAGAGGTATTCAAAGTAATTCAGGAATTTTGTTGATAAGGTTGTGATATACTTGAAGCTTCTTATGAAGAATGACATAATACAGTATGAATTTAACCTGGGAAAAATAGCTGTGCAACATTCGTTGATCTCAATAAAATGTATACAAACTTATTCTAATTAGTATTTAGATCGGTTTATCTTGCAGTGCCCGTTAGTCCAATAAAAAAACACCAACTTTAGCAAATCTAAATTAAAGTATCTCTTTAAACATTTTATATCCGATACAACACAGCCACTTATGTTGTAAATAGTACCTAAAATGTATCAACTTTTTGACTTGCTATTCACAGGCAGTATATTTGCTGTTTACAGGAGGCCAATACATTGCCCTGACTAGCAAATACATTGCCATGACGAGCAAATACATTGTCCTGACCAGCAAATACATTGCCCTGACTTTGCTACTAAAGTTAAAAAACAGTTTGTAAGGTATATTTATCATCTCCAATCATTAATAATTCATAAGGTAAACACAAAAAAGTGGACAGAACTCCGGTCGATATGAATTTCATAGTTCTGGGAGGTCCTAACTCCTACCACCCCTAGATGTTTATGCTAACCCTCTGTGTGATTTCCCCATTCATGTTCCCCATACCTTGCACGCCATGTATTTGTTAACCACAAATCGAAAAAGTGTTTCATGGTAGATTTTGAAAGTTATCTCGGTTAATATTTAACCGATTTTAATTCTGACAACAGATCTAGAATTATCGAGTCCAAATACGTAACTTACGTGTCTATATTACGCAAACATGCATACCCTTCGTAAAAACATGTTTATGTGCTTAATAATTATGTAAATTAATCGGGAATAGGGAGGCCGTTTGTCGTACATTTTTTAACGTTATCTCGGTCAATTTTTACTCGATTTCAATTCTGAAAACAGATTTGGAATTACCGACTCCAAGCATGTATACTTAAGGTCGGGTGACACGTGCGATTTTTTTCTCGCGCCGGCAACGCAACGAGTCAAATTTCATTGCGTCGCCCGCGCGAGCGAAGTGGTTACACGAGCAATGATAGGTTAGCCGCGTCGGAATTATTAACATGAAAAAACAGGGAACTAGTGTTTTGCCAACATCACACCAACATGGCGTCGAAGAAAGAACTCGTGGTCATGGCAATGCTTTTGTTGGAAGAGGATGACGAAGAGGATATAAAAGAAGAAAAACGTATTTGGAGCCGATCCTGGCTTCTAGAGAGAAACAACAACTGAACAAAGGTTATTTCAGTCAGCTTCTTCCTGATTTAGCTGCCCACGACACACCAGGATTTGAGAAATTTATGGCGAATGGATTTTAAACATTTCAAAACGATAGCTGATAACCTATCTGAAACGCTTTACAAGAAAGACACAGTAATGCGTGAATCAATCAGGCCAGCAGAAATACTCGTCCATGTTTGTTTGTTAAGGACTAGAAACAGAAAGAAACGAGCCTGCGCTACAGCACACTTGCCATACAAAAGCGAATTTCATTGGCTGGCTTAAAATAATCATCGCGTTTCCTGTTGAAACAATGCCTGGGTAATTTGATATTTTCGGCAATCGTTGCCGAAAGTTCAAACATTTTAACTTTCCGCAACGATTGCCGAACGCATCGGGTTACAATTGTGTTGCCGCGCCAGATATGCGACACGTGCAATTTCATCACTCGCGCCGGCAACGCAATGAAATTTGACCCGTTGCGTTGCCGGCGCGAGAAAAAAATCGCACGTGTCACCCGACCTGTATGTCATCCGTCTTTCAATTATACTTCATAAGCTATAAATCCAGTGTAGCATTTACGGAGCTCCGTTTACTGGAAAATATAAACATGCTTACTCCTTTGTGTGGGATAATTTGGCCATGAGATATCACTCACAGCCGCTTTATTACTGGGGCTACCTGTGGTAGCACGAGTCTTAAATACGGCTTCATTTCTGTGTTCGTTTTCCCGTCGATAGATTGTAATTATAGCGCAATTTTGGTGGGTGTAATAGCGAATTAAAGCGATTTCAGACTTTCCTTTTATTGTCAATGAATCGCAGTCGGAAAAGCATTTACGAGACCTGTAAACCCGAAAACTAATGCCAAGATTCTCTCCAGGATAACTGGATGAGAGAAACACAGATGAGAGATTAAAGAAAGAACGGTGAACGAAACGTCAACATGACAACATATTGGCAATGAAAGTAGTATAGAACATGGCGGTACCGGCGCAGTTATCCAAAAGTCAGATCCATTTTTCGGAATCTGACGATTTTCTAAAAGTCAGATCCATTTTTTGAATCTGACGATTTTCCAAATGGATCCATTTTTAGGAATCTATATATTTAGGAAAGTCAGATCCATTAGGAATCTACACGATTTGGAAAAGTGCGTTGGTACCCCCAATGTTCTTTGGTTCAGCCGTGTGTTGTTTTGTTTTTTTGCCATGGTTCAGCCGTGTGTATGGTTTTTAGGTCCCATATGTTGGTTAAATTTATGGAAACCATATATTAGGTTTTTGTGACTGCCATGGTTCAGCCGTGTGGGACGTGTTGGTTGGTATTAAATTTGAGAATTGTTTAAATTGGTTAAATTTGAAAATTGTTTAAATTAGTTAAATCATGAATTTCTCTTTTGTTGATTCGATTTTTGTGATATATTGTTTGGATTTCCTTTTTTTTTTGTTGATTCAATTTTGTGGTATATTTTTTGGTATCTCTTTAGTTTATTTTAGTGCCCATAGGCATGGCTAGATATTCCGTCTTCTAAAATGTATCTTTTGTCGTCGAAACAACTTAGTGATATTTTGTTAATCTCATAACTTCCTAATTGGTGGTTTTTACTTATGGTTTTCATTGTGTGAGACATTTGTTTACTATTTATTAGGACATCCTTATAGTTATCATGTCTTATGTTCTTTCTAATGATACTCTTCTTGATACCTTTAGCGGTCTTTCCGCCTTTCCGATCTTCTTTTAGATAGCTGTACATCTTTTATCTTAGACCTGCAAACTCGACGATGGGGACTCCTGACGTTTCATCCTTCATTTTACCAATAACCTTTTTGTTAGTTGGGTCAAAGTAGGGTGATGACTTGTCGTATCCACTGAAGTCAAACGTGTCTTTGTCAGCGTAGATGTCTTTGTATATGTCCTCCGTCTCAATTTCGTATGTTAGACTGTCCGTGTCTGTGAATAGTAGTTTGACTTTGTCGTCGTAGTTCTTTTTTATGTAGTTATAGTGAAAGTCGTACATTAATACTTTTGAAAGGTCGAGAATACACATACCCACATATGCTGGCCTATTTAGGGTAAGTGTTTCTTTGATCTTGTGTACAGCTACTAAGTTATCGTTAAATATTTTGCTGCTAATGTGGGTGGGTTTTGAGGCTGGTTTCTTCAGTTTGTCCTCACTTGTTACTAGCTCGACATTAACGCGTTTTCGTAGATTCTCCATAGTCTTTCCAAACACACTATTATTCATCAACTTGAAAAAGTCTTTTTCGAAGTCATTATTAGCTTGAGTTCGTTTGTCCGTATTGAAGTCTATGTATTGTTTTAACCATGGCGACTGATCGAATTGTAGTGCTCTATGTACTCTTTTGACTTTTATTCCTAGTTTCTTATATAGTTGTAGAATTCTATAGTGTACGACGTATTTCTCTTAGTCGTTTAGATTAGGTACTAACTTCATTACCTCTCCTATGGATATGTTAAATTTATTTTGTATCTTCTTACAATAGTTTGATAACATGTTGTCATGCACTCTCACCTTCTCTGGAGCTAATGGATAGTCGTTGTGGAGGTCGTGCAGCTGTTTAGGGTATTCCAGATCGACCTGTAGTATCAGTCCTTTTCTAGAGTCGTCTTTATATTTGGATAGGTGTGTGTTGCTGATCCACTCGAATCCACCAGTAGGTAGGTATTGACTCATCGCCCAACCGTATAGGTTGTTAGCGTCTATAAGTATGTGATATACTTTGAAGGTTTCTTATCGTCGTAGTTCTTCATGTGACTGTGTTTGTTGTTGGCTTTACCATATCTATTCGCTATGTACGACACACCTCCACGCATCCCTTTCTCGATAAACTGAAACATGTCAATGTCAGTCATCAACTCTAGTTTTATGTTCGTCATCTTTGGTGCGGCGTCCCATGATAGTCCAGGTGAATGGTGAAGTAATGACAAGGGTCTAACTGATAGTACTGTTTACACGTTCTTCTAAAATTCTCAAACACGTCAGCCAAAAGTAAGACGTCAGTCTTTAGGTATAGGTCGTGGTAGTCACCCATATTCTTCATGTTGAAGGTTCTCCACACGTTTCGTGCATGTTCGTAGTCTTCCCTGGTCTTGTTGAGTTGTGATATTGGACCTTTATTGTCAATCACTTCAATGTTGTATGATCTAGTGTATCCTTTGAATGCTTTTCGCCTTTGTGTGACTGTAGGAGGCATATCGTTGACCTTTCTTATGTTTTCCTCTCGCTCTCTGTCGAACAAATTTATGTTCTTTAGTCTGTTTGTTAGTCTGTTCATTAGTCTGTTCGTCATGATCGATTCTATAACGTTCTGTCTTGACACTCTTCTTACAAGGTCTATCCATTTATATCCTAACTGTTTAGCTTCGGTGAAGTAGTATGTTGACAACTTTTTGAAAAAGTTCATCTTATATAACACATTATATCGACTAGTCTTTACAGTACTGCTAAGAAATAACCTCTCACTGCGTCTGCGTCCGTCTTGCGTTCGTCTAGCGTCCGTCTAGCGTCCGTCTAGCGTCCGTCTTGCGTTCGTCTAGCGTCCGTCTTGCGTTCGTCTAGCGTCCGTCTTGCGTTCGTCTAGCGTCCGTCTTGCGTTCGTCTAGCGTTCGTCTAGCGTCCGTCTAGCGTCCGTCTTGCGTCCGTCTTGCGTCCGGGAGGGTAACAGACGCAGAACCGAAGTTCCTTGTCGTGAAACGTCGGTACACGTTTAATTATCGAATAGTACTCGATTTAGCGCTAATGTCAAATAATCGCCGCGCTCTCACCGCTCTCAAATAAACGTCGCACGTTCACATCCATAATTGCTGCGGAGCTTATTTGCAAGAATAAAAACATTTTAAAAAGTCACTGGAACGTTTTTTAGATAATTCCTCTACAGTTTGAAAGCGTATGTGTTTTTCTTTAGACGAAAGCTAAAGGAAGCTATAGAGTATAGTAAATTTGAGTGTCGGAGTGTTTTATATTGCGTAAAAGCAGACAGCAATAATTGTATCAGTGGATGAGTGACTGAAATGTGAACACATGTCTACAGACCTTTTCAATACATACAGCAAATTGTGCGAGGAATTCCGTTAAAATGTTGATTGCGAAGAAACGCCAAATTTAAATGTGGCAGGACGCCAGGAAGTCAAGCGAAAACGGAACTTTATAGTGACGTTTTCCTTCGGCAGAAGTTTTATTTAAAAAAACGGTGTGGAAATAGATAGTTATGAACATGAAAACTAACAAAACAACGTTAAAGAAACAAAAACTAATTCTAAACTAGCAGTAGATTTAGTACTGGATGACCGTAGATCTATCTTTGTAATAACCCAAGGTTTACACACGCCGATTTATGTGGCAATTACTAAATAGTGTTGCAAGATAAATCGGGCCATCCGCCTATGTAATATATTGAGTTATCGGATATTTTTCACTATCGTCCTGAATTTTGGATGTAGGGAGGCCGGGACTCGTGATAACCCAACGTCTTCTCTGTATTCATGATATAATAATTGTATTGATAAAGAGTGGCAAGTTTTGATCCCGTATCAAAAACTTATACAATGCCTTGGCGGCCACGTTACACATATTAATCAACGTGAGTGAAGACGCGTTTACACGATGCGACAAAAATATGCACAATTCAATAGATTCCTAGATACTAATTAGTCCCAGTTGATAGCTAATATAAGACAGACTAGAAAAAAAGTCGCTCGCGCGACATCTATCGCCAAGTGAAAATCCAGCCTATAATGGACTTATTTTGGCGAAAGATTTCACAAGATTTCAAAGTTGAAAGATTTCAACTTGCCACGCAATATTCTCATGTCGCAAAAAAATCTCGTTAATATTTTGCAATTCTGTTGCTGTATCGCATGTTTAGGTGGTATAGCATTAAGGATGTAATTCGACATAATTAATTTATCGTCGTCTCGTCAACGGCGTTCTTTTAATAATCTCTGCCGTTCTCCTTGAGATTACTGTAGCTTCTGGCAGTACTTTATATGAAGTTAATCTCGAGCCGTTAAAAACATGTTTGTGAGGAGCACAATAGATCGGAATAGATGTGTCATCTTGTCACATTTGTTTGCAATGGGCCAGCGCTAGTACGCAGATAGCTCAATATGTAATTCGGCATAATTAATGTTATCGTCGTCTCGTAGACGCCGTATTACGTATATTGAATGGCGTTCTTTCAATAATCTCTGCCGTTCTCCTCGAGATAATACTGTAGCCTCTGCGTATGAACTATGAAGTTGATTCTCGGAGCCACGAAAAAGACAATAATAGATCAGAATAGATCATTACAGTAGATCTGTCATCTTGTCACATTATTTTGCATGCATTAAGTGAACTCAGATAGCTCATGTAATTAGTTATTTTATCGTCGTCTTGATGCCGTTCTTTTAATAATCTGTGCCGTTCTTCTCGAAATTATAGTGTAGCTTCTGGCAGTACTTTGCGTATGAAATTAATCTCGAGCAGTGAAAAGCACAATAGATCAGAATAGATGATAGATCTGTCATCTTGTCACATTATTTTTGCATTGAGCGAGTTTGTAGCCAAATGATATTATAAAACTATTTTTAGAGCGTGACACGTATCATGAATGCTATTAAAAGAAAAATCGCGCATCGTTTTTGGCACTGTTTGCCTCAATCTAGCCTCCTAAAGCAGTGCTTCACAAATCGTCTACAAATCGTCCAGCTTCAAAGTGTTTCGAAAGTTCGACTGAATTTAATTACGAGTAAAAATAAAGTCTTCGATCAATCACGCGTTCTCCCGCCAAACGTATGCTAGTTTTCTTCGAAGCAGATAAAACCACGGCAATCCTATCTTATCTGTGTGAACACAAGATTCGAGTGATAGAGCAGGAGAGATTGAGAGAACAATCAACAATCAGATTCAGAACAGAACGACTCGGATAACCTTCGCAATGAAATCGTATCACCGAACGTGATGCGAGCTCTGCGTCCAGCGAGTACAGCTTTCAGCGAGACGCAAGACGAACGCAAGACGGACGCTAGACGGACGCTAGACGGACGCAAGACGAACGCAAGACGGACGCAAGACGGACGCAAGACGAACGCAAGACGGACGCAAGACGGACGCAAGACGGACGCTAGACGGACGCTAGACGGACGCTAGACGGACGCTAGACGAACGCAAGACGAACGCAAAACAGACGCGATTTTTGATAGGTTATTTCTTAGCAGTACTGTAGGTCATTTTTAGGACGTGTCGTTTTTTCCATTTTATATAACACATTATATCGACTAGTCTTTAGGTCATTTTTAGGATGTGTCGTTTTTTCCAGCTTACGTAACAAAATACTATAGAATACATTTTATTTTTAAATATTTTAGCGCTAGTCGTTTTACAATTTACTATACTAGTACAATGTAACTACGCTTCCAAATTTCTCAAATGTTTTTTGGTCTTCAAGTGTTGACTCTTAGAGGCTACATGGTATAACCTATCGCACGTCTCACACACCCACTTGTGAGTTTTCATCCACTCTTTGGTTTGCGCTCTGAGTGCTCTTAAAGCTTCTTCTTTAGTTTCTAGGTCTTCCCATTATATAATACTATATGTTTTATTTCTTTAGATCTTTTTCTGACCCACTCGTTGTAGTACACGTCACCTTCGCATTTGTCGCAACCTAGTTCCTTGCATACTACGTTATATAGGTTACGTTCGAATCGTTCCTTAATCTTGTCAGGTTTGAGGTCATTAACCCTGCCTCTCAACTCTATACCTCTTCTAGAGCATATTTTTATGACACAGAAAATATATTTCGATATGTTCTTAGTAATCAACTCATTCTTTTTAAGAGACCCTACTATTTCTATAAAGTCGCTGACTACTATTGGTATGCTATCCTCACTAACTAGTCTTTTACTAGTCAGCATTCTCTCTAGCCATTTACTATAACTATGAGCCGATTTCTTATACATCCAAACGTTAGGCACGAAGTTATTCACGCATCTGTATGTGGTCTCTCCACACTTGTTACACACCGTTTTCGTTTTTGGGTTCTATGGTTACTACACTCATGACAGTATGTGGTATCATCCCACTTTTTTGGTGTTGGGTCTTTCTGTTTGGCGTAGTTTAGGAACTCATCTACTGTGAATCCGTCAAGGATCGCTGTCATTAGACGTTGTTCGTCCATTTAAGTCACTATATACTCATGTCTTTAGGTCATTTTATAAATTAGGTACCCAATGGGTTTGTTCAGTCCGCGGGGTCTTTAGAAGGCGTGATAGTTAGCTAACCCAGAATCTTTAGTAAATATCTTCCCATTGTGCTGTGTCGTCGCGACCTGTCTTGATTGGTCTAGAGCGTCTGAAAATAGTCGTTTCAACTCTTTAATCTCGTCTATCTGACTAATCAGATTCTCGCAGAGTATCAGCAATGCTTCGTTGTGTGTCTTCTGACTCTCGCAAAGTATCTCCAATGCTTTGTTGTGTATCTTTGTCTCTTCTCCCAATACATTATGTTTAAGCTTCTCGTCTGCTTCCATCGCTATCTCCTTCAAAGTTTTGGTGATCATTACTATAGTACTATATGTATAGTTACGTTTAGATCACTCTATACACCAAGTAGCCAATGGGTAACCCAACAGCTCCCACGAATACCATTTGGTATTCTTTCATCTCGTCTGAGGGTTTGTAATAGTCTGATAACTCAGGCTCTTTACTAAACGTCTTCCCATCATACTGTATCGTCAGTACTTGTCTTAGTTGATCTAGAGCGTGGTTCGTGTCGTTTATGTCTGCATTAGCATCTAACAGCTGTTGTCCTAACTCCTGAATTTTGTCTCTCTGACGAATTTCATTCTCGTAGAACTTTTCTTTCGCTCTCGCAAGACTTTCTAATGCTTTGTTGTGTCTCTTTATCTCTGTCTCGTAGCTTGTATGGTTTAGCTTACTGAATAGAAATCCAGCTCCTGCAAATGCTATAGCATTGAACAACCCACCTGCTACCACACTAGCCATTATGTATTACGTTAGATTATTTTGAAAACGGGTCCACAGGTAGGTATTTCTTGCTCTGTGCCCATTTAAAAAGTAGCGTTGAAGCACCTACAGCAGTCGCTAATTTAAGGGCGCCCTTCGCTGACTCAGGGGTGCCTAACGGTTCTTTCAACACTTTCTTTGATGCCATGGATACGGCTACAGCTCCAGCAGTCACGATGGCTGCATCGTATAGCTCGTTCATCAGTTCTTTCCTGTCTATTGACGATGTCATATACTATACAATATGTTTTATCAATCGAAGCTGTCAAGGTTATGTGATGGTTCCTTTTTTATAACAACATTCTTCAGCTCTTCGCTAACAGTCGTCGTTTGTTGATCTTGTCTAGTCGCGTGATACAGTGAGCTGGCAGCTATAACCACTCCTATAATTCCTATCACGTATCCATAGTTAAAACTATCATCCTCTTTCTCACTTATCACTCTCTCTCTCATCTTCCTCTCTTTTGCTGCTTTAGATATAGCGGCCAAACGTTTGCCTGCGTCTACTCTCTTGGGGTCTTTGGTCTTTGTTATTGACGTTATAATAGGTGCGCCCTCGTTACTATCAGTCATCTATATTATACGTGGTGTCTTGTTACAGATGACCTCACAGTTATCTCACAGTTATCTCACAGATCGTTTTACATATAGAGTATTCGATGAAAGTATCTTTGATGATTAGATAGTGTGGTTTCACTCTTAAATCTCCTATTGCAGTATTCACACAGAACTCTGGAGTCTCTCATATATGTCTCAATAAAGTTTATAATCTCGTGTTGGTCTGAGGATAGTATTG
Organism: Chrysogorgia sp. JL179-B06; assembly: GCA_035772405.1. Taxonomy (NCBI): domain Eukaryota; kingdom Metazoa; phylum Cnidaria; class Anthozoa; order Scleralcyonacea; family Chrysogorgiidae; genus Chrysogorgia; species Chrysogorgia sp. JL179-B06. Next base: position 435,404 of record JAYKKM010000190.1, on the reverse strand, counting down.
TTTTATACCCTTGTGATCTTAGTCTCTTTAGTGCCTTTATCTGGTTAGATCTAATAGTCCCATTACCTTTCGGCGTTTTGAATTCTATAGAAAACCCATTATATCTCTTGTGTAGTTGTGGGACAATCAAATCTGGTTGCCCACCCACATACCCCTTGTTCCACCCATCTTTTCTTCTAGTTGTTGTGTCTTGATATTCACCAAGTCCTGGAATGGTTATTATTGGATGGTACTCTCTAATATATTTCACAATGTCGTAGTGTAAATCTGTCTCATTCATGATTGATAGTTGGTTATATTGTGTATACTGACCTGTTTTTCTAATAGACGGCAACACCTCTGAGAACACCCATTTTCTAAAAGTCTCGGCTGACTCTAACTTGGATGAGAATATTAGTCTATACAAACCACTCTCATTTACTTGCCAAACCATACTTTTGACCAACACCCCGTTTTGGGACGTTGGTATTTGGCCTTTATTTTCTCGTCGTCTGCCACATGGTCTGTTATAGCCTTACATGGTCTCTTATACCCTAAGATTTCAGCTACCTCTTTTCCATAGAACCAAATATTGTCTCCATCTTTAATAGTTGTGACAGACATGTCATTGTTTCTGAATATTTTAGTGAGACTCATTACCATATACCATACCACATGTTTTATTTTAAGCTCGAAATAACAGTTACACAAGAGCTGACCTCCTGTTATTACTAAAAATAATTGTCAAACATAGAGGGAGTCCCAAAACGGGACCCCCTTCCTAATAGCGCAAACGCGTGATCTGACCAACACCCCATTTTGGGGTGTTGGTCAAAACGAGCTCCTAATTGTGATACTTCTGTGAGCACAAATACGCGATCTGACCAACGCCCCGTTTTGGGGCGTTGGTCAAAACGAACCCCTAGATGGTAATACTTCTAGCACCTACTCTTGGGACTTGTCGACTGACGAGAGCACCACTGGTTCTTATGTATAGACCGTGTTTAGAGGGGGGTCCGATTCCGACCCCCCTTGTGTCTCGTATGTTTTATTATACCTTTTCACCATTCCATTAATTGGTGGGCATAAGTCTGTCACAATGTCGTCTAATACTTTAACATCTGAGAGAAATATTGACTCATTATAAGGAATACCTCTCAGATACGATCTTAGTTGTATGAATATATTTTTGTAGCTAGTGTGTCGAACTTACAATGTTCCACTATATTTGCCAGATTGGATTTAGCCAAGTAGCCTTGAATGATCACACCAGGACCACTAATACAAACCAGGATTAAAGGATTAGCGGTTACCGATCCAGCTACAATCCCTACTGTCGTTAACCCTATACTAGCCATGTTTAATGATAGTTTAATTTTCTTCAACCTTTTATATTTCCATTTGTAACAGGCTTCTAGTTTATGGTAGTACGCGTAGAACCGTTTGAGTTCTAGTGTCTCTTCCTCTGTCATATCCTTTGATGTGTGGTCGAAATCAACAACTGACTTCTTCATTGTCCTATAATTTACTTCACATTATATTCCTCCATCATTTTCCCACCAACTATTAGTGCGTCTCGGTTTGTTATACCCAGAGATGATCTTCATACCGTAGAACTCTATCAGAGACGGGTACGCATAGGGTGCGAGTGGCAATTTTGGTCGATGTATCGCAAATATTGTTCCATAAGGATATCCTATCTCGCTATAGTTAGCTGTAAAGTCTGAGTCTGTTGACTTTACGTTGTTGACCCTAACATGTGAATTATCCATCTGCCAATGTGTCGATATCATATGCCTCTTAGTGGTGTCTATATTATTTGGAATTGTACATATATATTCCTTTCCTGGGAGACCACCACCATACGACAACTTATCAGTTGTATCACCTTTGTATCCTACGAACTTATCCCACGACCCATCGTCGTTTGAGACAATCGTCTCCCAACCTTTCGTAGACACTCTCTTGGCTAGTCTCGCTACCACAAAAACGGAGACGTCACAGTACTGCATACGTGGACAGTTAAAGTGCATTCCAACCTCAAGTTGATGTTGGGTTATTGTAGGGGATAGGAATCTATGACCACTGTTAGTAACCAATAATAGGACCATAGGATTGAGTGTTTTGTACTAGCATGTTTCCAATTACTTTCACTTTATTTGTCCCACTGTGGTAAAACTGTGTCATATCCGTGTTTGCGGTGTGTTTTGTGGTGTTAAAATCTAATAGAACGTTGTAGGACTGCACTGTAAAGTATTGCGATAAGTACACGGACTCCAACACTTTTTTACTGATAGCATCCAAATCATCGACTGGATCTGCTATCTTTTTGAGTGCCCCGAGCGCCATATCTATATCTCCAAACATCTTCCCACCGCTTATGCTAAGTTTAGGGTCATTGTCTAGATGTCTCTTGACTCTTCTTAATATTTTGTCGCTCTCGTAGTCTCTATCCTCAAATCCATAACTTAGACTCATTATGTTATAACACATATTTGCTTATTAGATAGCTAGACACAGCCGAACCCCAACTCTGTCGTGTGATTATCTGGTGTCTCCAGATGTTCTTGATGTGCTACATTTGATGTCGCCAGATGATGTGTCACCTTTGGTGGTTTATCAAGTGTCTCCAGATGCTCTCCACCTTCTTGGTGTGTCACATTTGGTGTCGCTAGATGATGTCACCTTTGGTGGTTTATTAAGTGTTTCCAGATGCTCTCCACCTTCTTGGTGAACTTTCTTGGCCTCCATCGTTGGTGCGTAGTTTAACCCATTATTTACTCCTAACTTCATACTCTGTGTAGCAGTCTTTAGCTTGTTGTTGTACCCAGCGATTTTGTTCTTGAGGATTACCACGTTACTTGGCATTAACCATGTAGATGGTGATAGTGCAAGATTTTGGACAACGTTAGTGCCTTCAATCGACTTGTTCATGTTGAGAATCCACGTTGAAACGTCATAGTTTATAACACTATCCTCCACCAACTTTCGAAACTCTTGTTGCGTCTCTAGACTACCTGCGCAACCACCAACGACTGACACACGTGTTCTAGCTTGTGCACCAAGTGTGGAGTAAACAAAGGCTTCTATAGACTGATTTAGGTATTGTCGCCCAATGTTGGTAAAACCATTCGACACCAGAGGAACGTATAGTACATTATCATTTTTAAATATAGTGTTGGTGATGTTAGTCGATAGTATGTCGTTGACGAAGTAGATATCGACCCTTGTCACGTCACCCTGTCGTGTTTGGATAGGACTCTTATTTCAAAAGTTATCACTGTTTTGAGTGAGAAAAACACTTTTTCCAGAAAAAGTGTTTTTCTCCCAAATTTGATGCAAAAAGTGAAATTTGCTGCAAATTAACCAAAATATGCTGTCTTAGGCGTAAAACGCAATAAAACCATATTTAGAGCAATCGAACTCTTATTTCAAAAGTTATCACTGCGCCGAGTGAGAAAAACACTTTTTCGAGAAAAAGTGTTTTTCTCCCAAATTTGACGCAAAAAGTGAAATTTGCTGCAAATTAACCAAAATATGCTGTCTTAGGCGTAGAACGCAATAAAACCATTTTTAGAGATATCGGACTGTTATTTCAAAAGTTATCACTGTCTTGAGTGAGAAAAACACTTTTTTGAGAAAAAGTGTTTTTCTCCCAAATTTGACGCAAAAGGTGAAATTTGCTGCAAATTAACCAAAATATGCTGTCTTAGGCGTAGAACGTAATAAAACCATTTTTAGAGTAATCCGACTGTTATTTCAAAAGTTATCACTGCGCCGAGTGAGAAAAAACACTTTTTCGAGAAAAAGTGTTTTTTCTTCCCAAATTTGATGCAAAAAGTGAAATTTGCTGCAAATTAACCAAAATATGCTGTCTTAGGCGTAGAACGCAATAAAACCATTTTTAGAGAAATCGTACTTTTATTTTAAAAGTTATCACTGCGCCAAAAGTGTTTTTCACTTTTTCGAGAAAAAGTGTTTTTCTCCCAAATTTGACGCAAAAAGTGAAATTTGCTGCAAATTAACCAAAATATGCTGTCTTAGGCGTAGAACGCAATAAAACCATTTTTAGAGCAATCGGACTCTTATTTCAAAAGTTATCACTGCGCCGAGTGAGAAAAACACTTTTTCCAGAAAAAGTGTTTTTCTCCCAAATTTGATGCAAAAAGTGAAATTTGCTGCAAATTAATCAAAATATGCTGTCTTAGGCGTAGAACGCAATAAAACCATTTTTAGAGAAATCGTACTGTTATTTCAAAAGTTATCACTGCGCCGAGTGAGAAAAACACTTTTTCGAGAAAAAGTGTTTTTCTCCCAAATTTGACGCAAAAGTGAAATTTGCTGCAAATTAACCAAAATGTGCTGTCTTAGGCGTAGAACGCAATAAAACCATTTTTAGAGCAATCGGACTGTTATTTCAAAAGTTATCACTGCGCCAAGTGAGAAAAACACTTTTTCGAGAAAAGGTGTTTTTCTCCCAAATTTGATGCAAAAAGTGAAATTTGCTGCAAATTAACCAAAATATGCTGTCTTAGGCGTAGAACGCAATAAAATCATTTTTACAGCAATCGGACTGTTATTTCAAAAGTTATCACTGTTTTGAGTGAGAAAAACACTTTTTTGAGAAAAAGTGTTTTTCTCCCAAATTTGACGCAAAAAGTGAAATTTGCTGCAAATTAACCAAAATATGCTGTCTTAGGCGTAGAACGTAATAAAACCATTTTTAGAGTAATCCGACTGTTATTTCAAAAGTTATCACTGCGCCGAGTGAGAAAAACACTTTTTCGAGAAAAAGTGTTTTTCTCCCAAATTTGACGCAAAAAGTGAAATTTGCTGCAAATTAACCAAAATATGCTGTCTTAGGCGTAGAACGCAATAAAACATTTTTAGAGCAATCGGACTCTTATTTCAAAAGTTATCACTGCGCCGAGTGAGAAAAACACTTTTTCCAGAAAAAGTGTTTTTCTCCCAAATTTGACGCAAAAAGTGAAATTTGCTTCAAATTAACCAAAATATGCTGTCTTAGGCGTAGAACGCAATAAAATCATTTTTACAGCAATCGGACTGTTATTTCAAAAGTTATCACTGCGCCGAGTGAGAAAAACACTTTTTTGAGAAAAAGTGTTTTTCTCCCAAATTTGACGCAAAAAGTGAAATTTGCTGCAAATTAACCAAAATATGCTGTCTTAGGCGTAAAACGCAATAAAACCATTTTTAGAGAAATCGTACTATTTCAAAAGTAATCACTGCGCCAAGTGAGAAAAACACTTTTTCGAGAAAAAGTGTTTTTCTCCCAAATTTGACGCAAAAAGTGAAATTAGCTGCAAATTAACCAAAATATCCGGTCTGAGGCGTAGAACGCAATAAAACCATTTTTAGAGCAATCGGACTCTTATTTCAAAAGTTATCACTGCGCCGACTGAGAAAAACAATTTTTCCAGAAAAAGTGTTTTTCTCCCAAATTTGATGCAAAAAGTGAAATATGCTGCAAATTAACCAAAATATGCTGTCTTAGGCGTAGAACGCAATAAACCATTTTTAGAGCAATCGAACTCTTATTTCAAAAGTTATCACTGCGCCGAGTGAGAAAAACACTTTTTTGAGAAAAAGTGTTTTTCTCCCAAATTTGATGCAAAAAGTGAAATTTGCTGCAAATTAACCAAAATATGCTGTCTTAGGCGTAGAACGCAATAAAACATTTTTAGAGCAATCGGACTCTTATTTCAAAAGTTATCACTGCGCCGAGTGAGAAAAACACTTTTTCCAGAAAAAGTGTTTTTCTCCCAAATTTGACGCAACAAGTGAAATTTGCTTCAAATTAACCAGAATATGCTGTCTTAGGCGTAGAACGCAATAATATCATTTTTACAGCAATCGGACTGTTATTTCAAAAGTTATCACTGTCTTGAGTGAGAAAAACACTTTTTTTCGAAAAAGTGTTTTTCTCCCAAATTTGACGCAAAAAGTGAAATTTGCTGCAAATTAACCAAAATATGCTGTCTTAGGCGTAGAACGCAATAAAACCATTTTTAGAGAAATCGTACTGTTATTTCAAAAGTTATCACTGCGCCGAGTGAGAAAAACACTTTTTCGAGAAAAAAGTGTTTTTCTCCCAAATTTGATCGCAAAAAGTGAAATTTGCTTCAAATTAACCAAAATATGCTGTCTTAGGCGTAGAACGCAATAAAATCATTTTTATAGCAATCGGACTGTTATTTCAAAAGTTATCACTGTTTTGAGTGAGAAAAACACTTTTTTGAGAAAAAGTGTTTTTCTCCCAAATTTGACGCAAAAAGTGAAATTTGCTGCAAATTAACCAAAATATGCTGTCTTAGGCGTAGAACGCAATAAAACCATTTTTAGAGTAATCGGACTGTTATTTCAAAAGTTATCACTGTCTTGAGTGAGAAAAACACTTTTTTGAGAAAAAGTGTTTTTCTCCCAAATTTGACGCAAATAGTGAAATTTGCTGCAAATTAACCAAAATATGCTGTCTTAGGCGTAGAACGTAATAAAACCATTTTTAGAGTAATCCGACTGTTATTTCAAAAGTTATCACTGCGCCGAGTGAGAAAAACACTTTTTCGAGAAAAAGTGTTTTTCTCCCAAATTTGATGCAAAAAGTGAAATTTGCTGCAAATTAACCAAATATGCTGTCTTAGGCGTAGAACGCAATAAAACCATTTTTAGAGAAATCGTACTTTTATTTTAAAAGTTATCACTGCGCCAAAAGTGTTTTTCACTTTTTCGAGAAAAAGTGTTTTTCTCCCAAATTTGATCGCAAAAAGTGAAATTTGCTGCAAATTAACCAAAATATGCTGTCTTAGGCGTAGAACGCAATAAAACCATTTTTAGAGCAATCGGACTCTTATTTCAAAAGTTATCACTGCGCCGAGTGAGAAAAACACTTTTTCCAGAAAAAGTGTTTTTCTCCCAAATTTGATGCAAAAAGTGAAATTTGCTGCAAATTAACCAAAATATGCTGTCTTAGGCGTAGAACGCAATAAAACCATTTTTAGAGTAATCGAACTCTTATTTCAAAAGTTATCACTGCGCCGAGTGAGAAAAACACTTTTTCGAGAAAAAGTGTTTTTCTCCCAAATTTGACGCAAAAAGTGAAATTTGCTGCGAATTAACCAAAATGTGCTGTCTTAGGCGTAGAACGCAATAAAAAACATTTTTAGAGCAATCGGACTGTTATTTCAAAAGTTATCACTGCGCCAAGTGAGAAAAACACTTTTTCGAGAAAAAGTGTTTTTCTCCCAAATTTGATGCAAAAAGTGAAATTTGCTGCAAATTAACCAAAATATGCTGTCTTAGGCGTAGAACGCAATAAAATCATTTTTACAGCAATCGGACTGTTATTTCAAAAGTTATCACTGTTTTGAGTGAGAAAAACACTTTTTTGAGAAAAAGTGTTTTTCTCCCAAATTTTACGCAAAAAGTGAAATTTGCTGCAAATTAACCAAAATATGCTGTCTTAGGCGTAGAACGTAATAAAACCATTTTTAGAGTAATCCGACTGTTATTTCAAAAGTTATCACTGCGCCGAGTGAGAAAAACACTTTCGAGAAAAAGTGTTTTTCTCCCAAATTTGACGCAAAAAGTGAAATTTGCTGCAAATTAACCAAAATATGCTGTCTTAGGCGTAGAACGCAATAAAACATTTTTTAGAGTAATCGAACTCTTATTTCAAAAGTTATCACTGCGCCGAGTGAGAAAAACACTTTTTCCAGAAAAAGTGTTTTTCTCCCAAATTTGACGCAAAAAGTGAAATTTGCTTCAAATTAACCAAAATATGCTGTCTTAGGCGTAGAACGCAATAAAATCATTTTTACAGCAATCGGACTGTTATTTCAAAAGTTATCACTGCGCCGAGTGAGAAAAACACTTTTTTGAGAAAAAGTGTTTTTCTCCCAAATTTGACGCAAAAAGTGAAATTTGCTGCAAATTAACCAAAATATGCTGTCTTAGGCGTAAAACGCAATAAAACCATTTTTAGAGAAATCGTACTATTTCAAAAGTAATCACTGCGCCAAGTGAGAAAAACACTTTTTCGAGAAAAAGTGTTTTTCTCCCAAATTTGACGCAAAAAGTGAAAATAGCTGCTAATTAACCAAAATAGCCGGTCTGAGGCGTAGAACGCAATAAAACCATTTTTAGAGCAATCGGACTCTTATTTCAAAAGTTATCACTGCGCCGAGTGAGAAAAACACTTTTTCCAGAAAAAGTGTTTTTCTCCCAAATTTGATGCAAAAAGTGAAATTTGCTTCAAATTAACCAGAATATGCTGTCTTAGCCGTAGAACGCAATAAAATCATTTTTACAGCAATCGGACTGTTATTTCAAAAGTTATCACTGTCTTGAGTGAGAAAAACACTTTTTTTCGAAAATGTGTTTTTCTCCCAAATTTGACGCAAAAAGTGAAATTTGCTGCAAATTAACCAAAATATGCTGTCTTAGGCGTAAAACGCAATAAAACCATTTTTACAGCAATCGGACTGTTATTTCAAAAGTTATCACTGTTTTGAGTGAGAAAAACACTTTTTTGAGTAAAAGTGTTTTTCTCCCAAATTTGACGCAAAAAGTGAAATTTGCTTCAAATTAACCAGAATATGCTGTCTTAGCCGTAGAACGCAATAAAATCATTTTTACAGCAATCGGACTGTTATTTCAAAAGTTATCACTGTCTTGAGTGAGAAAAACACTTTTTTTCGAAAATGTGTTTTTCTCCCAAATTTGACGCAAAAAGTGAAATTTGCTGCAAATTAACCAAAATATGCTGTCTTAGGCGTAGAACGCAATAAAATCATTTTTACAGCAATCGGACTGTTATTTCAAAAGTTATCACTGTTTTGAGTGAGAAAAACACTTTTTTGAGAAAAAGTGTTTTTCTCCCAAATTTGACGCAAAAAGTGAAATTTGCTGCAAATTAACCAAAATATGCTGTCTTAGGCGTAGAACGTAATAAAACCATTTTTAGAGTAATCCGACTGTTATTTCAAAAGTTATCACTGCGCCGAGTGAGAAAAACACTTTCGAGAAAGTGTTTTTCTCCCAAATTTGACGCAAAAAGTTAAATTTGCTGCAAATTAACCGACATATGCTGTCTTAGGCGTAGAACGCAATAAAACCATTTTTAGAGCAATCGGACTCTAATTTCAAAAGTTATCACTGCGCCGAGTGAGAAAAACACTTTTTCCAGAAAAAGTGTTTTTCTCCCAAATTTGATGCAAAAAGTGAAATTTGCTGCAAATTAACCAAAATATGCTGTCTTAGGCGTAGAACGCAATAAAATCATTTTTACAGCAATCGGACTGTTATTTCAAAAGTTATCACTGTTTTGAGTGAGAAAAACACTTTTTTGAGAAAAAGTGTTTTTCTCCCAAATTTGACGCAAAAAGTGAAATTTGCTGCAAATTAACCAAAATATGCTGTCTTAGGCGTAGAACGTAATAAAACCATTTTTAGAGTAATCCGACTGTTATTTCAAAAGTTATCACTGCGCCGAGTGAGAAAAACACTTTTTCGAGAAAAAGTGTTTTTCTCCCAAATTTGACGCAAAATGTGAAATTTGCTGCAAATTAACCAAAATATGCTGTCTTAGGCGTAGAAAGCAATAAAACATTTTTAGAGCAATCGGACTCTTATTTCAAAAGTTATCACTGCGCCGAGTGAGAAAAACACTTTTTCCAGAAAAAGTGTTTTTCTCCCAAATTTGACGCAAAAAGTGAAATTTGCTGCAAATTAACCAAAATATGCTGTCTTAGGCGTAAAACGCAATAAAACCATTTTTAGAGAAATCGTACTATTTCAAAAGTAATCACTGCGCCAAGTGAGAAAAACACTTTTTCGAGAAAAAGTGTTTTTCTCCCAAATTTGACGCAAAAAGTGAAATTAGCTGCAAATTAACCAAAATATCCGGTCTGAGGCGTAGAACGCAATAAAACCATTTTTAGAGCAATCGGACTCTTATTTCAAAAGTTATCACTGCGCCGACTGAGAAAAACAATTTTTCCAGAAAAAGTGTTTTTCTCCCAAATTTGATGCAAAAAGTGAAATATGCTGCAAATTAACCAAAATATGCTGTCTTAGGCGTAGAACGCAATAAAACCATTTTTAGAGCAATCGAACTCTTATTTCAAAAGTTATCACTGCGCCGAGTGAGAAAAAACACTTTTTCGAGAAAAAGTGTTTTTCTCCCAAATTTGATGCAAAAAGTGAAATTTGCTGCAAATTAACCAAAATATGCTGTCTTAGGCGTAGAACGCAATAAAACATTTTTAGAGCAATCGGACTCTTATTTCAAAAGTTATCACTGCGCCGAGTGAGAAAAACACTTTTTCCAGAAAAAGTGTTTTTCTCCCAAATTTGACGCAACAAGTGAAATTTGCTTCAAATTAACCAAAATATGCTGTCTTAGGCGTAGAACGCAATAATATCATTTTTACAGCAATCGGACTGTTATTTCAAAAGTTATCACTGTCTTGAGTGAGAAAAACACTTTTTTTCGAAAAAGTGTTTTTCTCCCAAATTTGACGCAAAAAGTGAAATTTGCTGCAAATTAACCAAAATATGCTGTCTTAGGCGTAAAACGCAATAAAACCATTTTTAGAGAAATCGTACTGTTATTTCAAAAGTTATCACTGCGCCGAGTGAGAAAAACACTTTTTCGAGAAAAAGTATTTTTCTCCCAAATTTGATCGCAAAAAGTGAAATTTGCTTCAAATTAACCAAAATATGCTGTCTTAGGCGTAGAACGCAATGAAATCATTTTTATAGCAATCGGACTGTTATTTCAAAAGTTATCACTGTTTTGAGTGAGAAAAACACTTTTTTGAGAAAAAGTGTTTTTCTCCCAAATTTGACGCAAAAAGTGAAATTTGCTGCAAATTAACCAAAATATGCTGTCTTAGGCGTAGAACGCAATAAAACCATTTTTAGAGATATCGGACTGTTATTTCAAAAGTTATCACTGTCTTGAGTGAGAAAAACACTTTTTTGAGAAAAAGTGTTTTTCTCCCAAATTTGACGCAAAAGGTGAAATTTGCTGCAAATTAACCAAAATATGCTGTCTTAGGCGTAGAACGTAATAAAACCATTTTTAGAGTAATCCGACTGTTATTTCAAAAGTTATCACTGCGCCGAGTGAGAAAAACACTTTTTCGAGAAAAAGTGTTTTTCTCCCAAATTTGATGCAAAAAGTGAAATTTGCTGCAAATTAACCAAAATATGCTGTCTTAGGCGTAGAACGCAATAAAACCATTTTTAGAGAAATCGTACTTTTATTTTAAAAGTTATCACTGCGCCAAAAGTGTTTTTCACTTTTTCTAGAAAAAGTGTTTTTCTCCCAAATTTGACGCAAAAAGTGAAATTTGCTGCAAATTAACCAAAATATGCTGTCTTAGGCGTAGAACGCAATAAAACCATTTTTAGAGCAATCGGACTCTTATTTCAAAAGTTATCACTGCGCCGAGTGAGAAAAACACTTTTTCCAGAAAAAGTGTTTTTCTCCCAAATTTGATGCAAAAAGTGAAATTTGCTGCAAATTAAGCAAAATATGCTGTCTTAGGCGTAGAACGCAATAAAACCATTTTTAGAGAAATCGTACTGTTATTTCAAAAGTTATCACTGCGCCGAGTGAGAAAAACACTTTTTCGAGAAAAAGTGTTTTTCTCCCAAATTTGACGCAAAAGTGAAATTTGCTGCGAATTAACCAAAATGTGCTGTCTTAGGCGTAGAACGCAATAAAACCATTTTTAGAGCAATCGGACTGTTATTTCAAAAGTTATCACTGCGCCAAGTGAGAAAAACACTTTTTCGAGAAAAGGTGTTTTTCTCCCAAATTTGATGCAAAAAGTGAAATTTGCTGCAAATTAACCAAAATATGCTGTCTTAGGCGTAGAACGCAATAAAATCATTTTTACAGCAATCGGACTGTTATTTCAAAAGTTATCACTGTTTTGAGTGAGAAAAACACTTTTTTGAGAAAAAGTGTTTTTCTCCCAAATTTGACGCAAAAAGTGAAATTTGCTGCAAATTAACCAAAATATGCTGTCTTAGGCGTAGAACGTAATAAAACCATTTTTAGAGTAATCCGACTGTTATTTCAAAAGTTATCACTGCGCCGAGTGAGAAAAACACTTTCGAGAAAAAGTGTTTTTCTCCCAAATTTGACGCAAAAAGTGAAATTTGCTGCAAATTAACCAACATATGCTGTCTTAGGCGTAGAACGCAATAAAACATTTTTAGAGCAATCGGACTCTTATTTCAAAAGTTATCACTGCGCCGAGTGAGAAAAACACTTTTTCCAGAAAAAGTGTTTTTCTCCCAAATTTGACGCAAAAAGTGAAATTTGCTTCAAATTAACCAAAATATGCTGTCTTAGGCGTAGAACGCAATAAAATCCTTTTTTACAGCAATCGGACTGTTATTTCAAAAGTTATCACTGCGCCGAGTGAGAAAAACACTTTTTTGAGAAAAAGTGTTTTTCTCCCAAATTTGACGCAAAAAGTGAAATTTGCTGCAAATTAACCAAAATATGCTGTCTTAGGCGTAAAACGCAATAAAACCATTTTTAGAGAAATCGTACTATTTCAAAAGTAATCACTGCGCCAAGTGAGAAAAACACTTTTTCGAGAAAAAGTGTTTTTCTCCCAAATTTGACGCAAAAAGTGAAATTAGCTGCAAATTAACCAAAATATCCGGTCTGAGGCGTAGAACGCAATAAAACCATTTTTAGAGCAATCGGACTCTTATTTCAAAAGTTATCACTGCGCCGAGTGAGAAAAACACTTTTTCCAGAAAAAGTGTTTTTCTCCCAAATTTGATGCAAAAAGTGAAATTTGCTTCAAATTAACCAGAATATGCTGTCTTAGCCGTAGAACGCAATAAAATCATTTTTACAGCAATCGGACTGTTATTTCAAAAGTTATCACTGTCTTGAGTGAGAAAAACACTTTTTTTCGAAAATGTGTTTTTCTCCCAAATTTGACGCAAAAAGTGAAATTTGCTGCAAATTAACCAAAATATGCTGTCTTAGGCGTAAAACGCAATAAAACCATTTTTACAGCAATCGGACTGTTATTTCAAAAGTTATCACTGTTTTGAGTGAGAAAAACACTTTTTTGAGTAAAAGTGTTTTTCTCCCAAATTTGACGCAAAAAGTGAAATTTGCTTCAAATTAACCAGAATATGCTGTCTTAGCCGTAGAACGCAATAAAATCATTTTTACAGCAATCGGACTGTTATTTCAAAAGTTATCACTGTCTTGAGTGAGAAAAACACTTTTTTTCGAAAATGTGTTTTTCTCCCAAATTTGACGCAAAAAGTGAAATTTGCTGCAAATTAACCAAAATATGCTGTCTTAGGCGTAGAACGCAATAAAATCATTTTTACAGCAATCGGACTGTTATTTCAAAAGTTATCACTGTTTGAGTGAGAAAAACACTTTTTTGAGAAAAAGTGTTTTTCTCCCAAATTTGACGCAAAAAGTGAAATTTGCTGCAAATTAACCAAAATATGCTGTCTTAGGCGTAAGAACGTAAATAAAACCATTTTTAGAGTAATCCGACTGTTTATTTCAAAAGTTATCACTGCGCCGAGTGAGAAAAACACTTTTTCGAGAAAAAGTGTTTTTCTCCCAAATTTGACGCAAAAAGTGAAATTTGCTGCAAATTAACCAACATATGCTGTCTTAGGCGTAGAACGCAATAAAACCATTTTTAGAGCAATCGGACTCTTATTTCAAAAGTTATCACTGCGCCGAGTGAGAAAAACACTTTTTCCAGAAAAAGTGTTTTTCTCCCAAATTTGATGCAAAAAGTGAAATTTGCTGCAAATTAACCAAAATATGCTGTCTTAGGCGTAGAACGCAATAAAATCATTTTTACAGCAATCGAACTCTTATTTCAAAAGTTATCACTGCGCCGAGTGAGAAAAACACTTTTTTTCGAAAAAGTGTTTTTCTCCCAAATTTGACGCAAAAAGTGAAATTTGCTGCAAATTAACCAAAATATGCTGTCTTAGGCGTAAAACGCAATAAAACCATTTTTAGAGAAATCGTACTGTTATTTCAAAAGTTATCACTGCGCCAAGTGAGAAAAACACTTTTTCGAGAAAAAGTGTTTTTCTCCCAAATTTGACGCAAAAAGTGAAATTTGCTGCAAATTAACCAAAATATGCTGTCTTAGGCGTAGAACGCAATAAAACATTTTTAGAGCAATCGGACTCTTATTTCAAAAGTTATCACTGCGCCGACTGAGAAAAACAATTTTTCCAGAAAAAGTGTTTTTCTCCCAAATTTGATGCAAAAAGTGAAATATGCTGCAAATTAACCAAAATATGCTGTCTTAGGCGTAGAACGCAATAAAACCATTTTTAGAGCAATCGAACTCTTATTTCAAAAGTTATCACTGCGCCGAGTGAGAAAAACACTTTTTCGAGAAAAAGTGTTTTTCTCCCAAATTTGACGCAAAAAGTGAAATTTGCTTCAAATTAATCAAAATATGCTGTCTTAGGCGTAGAACGCAATAAAATCATTTTTATAGCAATCGGACTGTTATTTCAAAAGTTATCACTGTTTTGAGTGAGAAAAACACTTTTTTGAGAAAAAGTGTTTTTCTCCCAAATTTGACGCAAAAAGTGAAATTTGCTGCAAATTAACCAAAATATGCTGTCTTAGGCGTAGAACGCAATAAAACCATTTTTACAGCAATCGGACTGTTATTTCAAAAGTTATCACTGCGCCGAGTGAGAAAAACACTTTTTTGAGAAAAGTGTTTTTCTCCCAAATTTGATGCAAAAAGTGAAATTTGCTGCAAATTAACCAAAATATCCTGTCTTAGGCGTAGAACGCAATAAAACCATTTTTAGAGCAATCGGACTCTTATTTGCGCCGACTGAGAAAAACAATTTTTCCAGAAAAAGTGTTTTTCTCCCAAATTTGATGCAAAAAAGTGAAATTTGCTGCAAATTAACCAAAATATGCTGTCTTAGGCGTAGAACGCAATAAAACCATTTTTAGAGCAATCGAACTCTTATTTCAAAAGTTATCACTGTTTTGAGTGAGAAAAACACTTTTTTGAGAAAAAGTGTTTTTCTCCCTGACGCAAAAAGTGAAATTTGCTGCAAATTAACCAAAATATGCTGTCTTAGGCGTAGAACGTAATAAAACCATTTTTAGAGTAATCCGACTGTTATTTCAAAAGTTATCACTGCGCCGAGTGAGAAAAACACTTTCGAGAAAAAGTTTTTCTCCCAAATTTGACGCAAAAAGTGAAATTTGCTGCAAATTAACCAACATATGCTGTCTTAGGCGTAGAACGCAATAAAATCATTTTTACAGCAATCGGACTGTTATTTCAAAAGTTATCACTGTCTTGAGTGAGAAAAACACTTTTTTTCGAAAAAGTGTTTTTCTCCCAAATTTGACGCAAAAAGTGAAATTTGCTGCAAATTAACCAAAATATGCTGTCTTAGGCGTAAAACGCAATAAAACCATTTTTAGAGAAATCGTACTGTTATTTCAAAAGTTATCACTGCGCCAAGTGAGAAAAACACTTTTTCGAGAAAAAGTGTTTTTCTCCCAAATTTGACGCAAAAAGTGAAATTTGCTGCAAATTAACCAAAATATCCTGTCTTAGGCGTAGAACGCAATAAAACCATTTTTAGAGCAATCGGACTCTTATTTCAAAAGTTATCACTGCGCCGAGTGAGAAAAACACTTTTTCCAGAAAAAGTGTTTTTCTCCCAAATTTGATGCAAAAAGTGAAATTTGCTGCAAATTAACCAAAATATGCTGTCTTAGGCGTAGAACGCAATAAAATCATTTTTACAGCAATCGGACTGTTATTTCAAAAGTTATCACTGTTTTGAGTGAGAAAAACACTTTTTTGAGAAAAAGTGTTTTTCTCCCAAATTTGACGCAAAAAGTGAAATTTGCTGCAAATTAACCAAAATATGCTGTCTTAGGCGTAGAACGTAATAAAACCATTTTTAGAGTAATCCGACTGTTATTTCAAAAGTTATCACTGCGCCGAGTGAGAAAAACACTTTTTCGAGAAAGTGTTTTTCTCCCAAATTTGACGCAAAAAGTGAAATTTGCTGCAAATTAACCAACATATGCTGTCTTAGGCGTAGAACGCAATAAAACCATTTTTAGAGCAATCGGACTCTTATTTCAAAAGTTATCACTGCGCCGAGTGAGAAAAACACTTTTTCCAGAAAAAGTGTTTTTCTCCCAAATTTGATGCAAAAAGTGAAATTTGCTGCAAATTAACCAAAATATGCTGTCTTAGGCGTAGAACGCAATAAAATCATTTTTACAGCAATCGAACTCTTATTTCAAAAGTTATCACTGCGCCGAGTGAGAAAAACACTTTTTCCAGAAAAAGTGTTTTTCTCCCAAATTTGACGCAAAAAGTGAAATTTGCTGCAAATTAACCAAAATATGCTGTCTTAGGCGTAAAACGCAATAAAACCATTTTTAGAGAAATCGTACTGTTATTTCAAAAGTTATCACTGCGCCAAGTGAGAAAAACACTTTTTCGAGAAAAAGTGTTTTTCTCCCAAATTTGACGCAAAAAGTGAAATTTGCTGCAAATTAACCAAAATATGCTGTCTTGGGCGTAGAACGCAATAAAACCATTTTTAGAGTAATCGTACTGTTATTTCAAAAGTTATCACTGCGCCAAGTGAGAAAAACACTTTTTCGAGAAAAAGTGTTTTTCTCCCAAATTTGACGCAAAAAGTGAAATTTGCTGCAAATTAACCAAAATATGCTGTCTTAGGCGTAGAACGCAATAAAACATTTTTAGAGCAATCGGACTCTTATTTCAAAAGTTATCACTGCGCCGACTGAGAAAAACAATTTTTCCAGAAAAAGTGTTTTTCTCCCAAATTTGATGCAAAAAGTGAAATATGCTGCAAATTAACCAAAATATGCTGTCTTAGGCGTAGAACGCAATAAAACCATTTTTAGAGCAATCGAACTCTTATTTCAAAAGTTATCACTGCGCCGAGTGAGAAAAACACTTTTTCGAGAGAAAGTGTTTTTCTCCCAAATTTGACGCGAAAAGGGAAATTTGCTTCAAATTAATCAAAATATGCTGTCTTAGGCGTAGAACGCAATAAAATCATTTTTATAGCAATCGGACTGTTATTTCAAAAGTTATCACTGTTTTGAGTGAGAAAAACACTTTTTTGAGAAAAGTGTTTTTCTCCCAAATTTGATGCAAAAAGTGAAATTTGCTGCAAATTAACCAAAATATGCTGTCTTAGGCGTAGAACGCAATAAAACCATTTTTACAGCAATCGGACTGTTATTTCAAAAGTTATCACTGCGCCGAGTGAGAAAAACACTTTTTTGAGAAAAAGTGTTTTTCTCCCAAATTTGACGCAAAAAGTGAAATTTGCTGCAAATTAACCAAAATATCCTGTCTTAGGCGTAGAACGCAATAAAACCATTTTTAGAGCAATCGGACTCTTATTTGCGCCGACTGAGAAAAACAATTTTTCCAGAAAAAGTGTTTTTCTCCCAAATTTGATGCAAAAAAGTGAAATTTGCTGCAAATTAACCAAAATATGCTGTCTTAGGCGTAGAACGCAATAAAACCATTTTTAGAGCAATCGAACTCTTATTTCAAAAGTTATCACTGTTTTGAGTGAGAAAAACACTTTTTTGAGAAAAAGTGTTTTTCTCCCTGACGCAAAAAGTGAAATTTGCTGCAAATTAACCAAAATATGCTGTCTTAGGCGTAGAACGTAATAAAACCATTTTTAGAGTAATCCGACTGTTATTTCAAAAGTTATCACTGCGCCGAGTGAGAAAAACACTTTCGAGAAAGTGTTTTTCTCCCAAATTTGACGCAAAAAGTGAAATTTGCTGCAAATTAACCAACATATGCTGTCTTAGGCGTAGAACGCAATAAAACCATTTTTAGAGCAATCGACTCTTATTTCAAAAGTTATCACTGCGCCGAGTGAGAAAAACACTTTTTCCAGAAAAAGTGTTTTTCTCCCAAATTTGACGCAAAAAGTGAAATTTGCTGCAAATTAACCAAAATATGCTGTCTTAGGCGTAGAACGCAATAAAACCTTTTTTAGAGTAATCGAACTCTTATTTCAAAAGTTATCACTGCGCCGAGTGAGAAAAACACTTTTTCCAGAAAAAGTGTTTTTCTCCCAAATTTGATGCAAAAAGTGAAATTTGCTTCAAATTAACCAAAATATGCTGTCTTAGGCGTAGAACGCAATAAAATCATTTTTACAGCAATCGGACTGTTATTTCAAAAGTTATCACTGCGCCGAGTGAGAAAAACACTTTTTTGAGAAAAGTGTTTTTCTCCCAAATTTGACGCAAAAAGTGAAATTTGCTGCAAATTAACCAAAATATGCTGTCTTGGGCGTAGAACGCAATAAAATCATTTTTACAGCAATCGGACTGTTATTTCAAAAGTTATCACTGTTTTGAGTGAGAAAAACACTTTTTTTCGAAAAAGTGTTTTTCTCCCAAATTTGATGCAAAAAGTGAAATTTGCTGCAAATTAACCAAAATATGCTGTCTTAGGCGTAGAACGCAATAAAACCATTTTTAGAGTAATCGAACTCTTATTTCAAAAGTTTTCACTGCGCCGAGTGAGAAAAACACTTTTTTGAGAAAAAAGTGTTTTTTCCCAAAATTTGATGCAAAAAATGAAATTTGCTGCAAATTAACCAAAATATGCTGTCTTAGGCGTAAAACGCAATAAAACCATTTTTAGAGAAATCGTACTGTTATTTCAAAAGTTATCACTGCGCCAAGTGAGAAAAACACTTTTTCGAGAAAAAGTGTTTTTCTCCCAAATTTGACGCAAAAAGTGAAATTTGCTGCAAATTAACCAAAATATGCTGTCTTAGGCGTAGAACGCAATAAAACATTTTTAGAGCAATCGGACTCTTATTTCAAAAGTTATCATTGCGCCGACTGAGAAAAACACTTTTTTGAGAAAAAGTGTTTTTCTCCCAAATTTGATGCAAAAAGTGAAATTTGCTGCAAATTAACCAAAATATGCTGTCTTAGGCGTAGAACGCAATAAAACCATTTTTAGAGCAATCGAACTCTTATTTCAAAAGTTATCACTGCGCCGAGTGAGAAAAACACTTTTTCGAGAAAAAGTGTTTTTCTCCCAAATTTGATGCAAAAAGTGAAATTTGCTGCAAATTAACCAAAATATGCTGTCTTAGGCGTAGAACGCAATAAAACCATTTTTACAGCAATCGGACTGTTATTTCAAAAGTTATCACTGCGCCGAGTGAAAAAACACTTTTTTGAGAAAAAGTGTTTTTCTCCCAAATTTGACGCAAAAAGTGAAATTTGCTGCAAATTAACCAAAATATGCTGTCTTAGGCGTAAAACGCAATAAAACCATTTTTAGAGAAATCGGACTGTTATTTCAAAAGTTATCACTGTGTGGAGTGAGAAAAACACTTTTTCGAGAAAAAGTGTTTTTCTCCCAAATTTGACGCAAAAAGTGAAATTTGCTGCAAATTAACCAAAATATCCTGTCTTAGGCGTAGAACGCAATAAAACCATTTTTAGAGCAATCGGACTCTTATTTCAAAAGTTATCACTGTTTTGAGTGAGAAAAACACTTTTTTGAGAAAAAGTGTTTTTCTCCCAAATTTGACGCAAAAAGTGAAATTTGCTGCAAATTAACCAAAATATGCTGTCTTAGGCGTAGAACGTAATAAAACCATTTTTAGAGTAATCCGACTGTTATTTCAAAAGTTATCACATGTGTTGAGTGAGAAAAACACTTCGCGAAAAAGTGTTTTTCTCCCAAATTTGACGCAAAAAGTGAAATTTGCTGCAAATTAACCAAAATATGCTGTCTTAGGCGTAGAACGCAATAAAACATTTTTAGAGCAATCGGACTCTTATTTCAAAAGTTATCACTGCGCCGACTGAGAAAAACAATTTTTCCAGAAAAAGTGTTTTTCTCCCAAATTTGATGCAAAAAGTGAAATTTGCTGCAAATTAACCAAAATATGCTGTCTTAGGCGTAGAACGCAATAAAACCATTTTTAGAGCAATCGTACTATTTCAAAAGTAATCACTGCGCCAAGTGAGAAAAACACTTTTTCGAGAAAGTGTTTTTCTCCCAAATTTGACGCAAAAAGTGAAATTTGTTGCAAATTAACCAAAATATGCTGTCTTGGGCGTAGAACGCAATAAAACCATTTTTAGAGCAATCGGACTCTTATTTCAAAAGTTATCACTGCGCCGAGTGAGAAAAACACTTTTTTGAGAAAAGTGTTTTTCTCCCAAATTTGATGCAAAAAGTGAAATTTGCTGCAAATTAACCAAAATATGCTGTCTTAGGCGTAAAACGCAATAAAACCATTTTTAGAGAAATCGTACTGTTATTTCAAAAGTTATCACCGTGTTGAGTGAGAAAAACACTTTTTCGAGAAAAAGTGTTTTTCTACCAAATTTGACGCAAAAAGTGAAATTTGCTGCAAATTAACCAAAATATGCTGTCTTAGGCGTAGAACGCAATAAAACCATTTTTAGAGCAATCGGACTGTTATTTCAAAAGTTATCACCGTTTTGAGTGAGAAAAACACTTTTTTGAGAAAAAGTGTTTTTCTCCCAAATTTGACGCAAAAAGTGAAATTTGCTGCAAATTAACCAAAATATGCTGTCTTAGGCGTAGAACGCAATAAATCCATTTTTAGAGTAATCGGACTGTTATTTCAAAAGTTATCACTGTGTTGAGTGAGAAAAACACTTTCGAGAAAAAGTGTTTTTCTCCCAAATTTGACGCAAAAAGTGAAATTTGCTGCAAATTAACCAACATATGCTGTCTTAGGCGTAGAACGCAATAAAACCTTTTTTAGAGTAATCGAACTCTTATTTCAAAAGTTATCACCGTGTTGAGTGAGAAAAACACTTTTTTGAGAAAAAGTGTTTTTCTCCCAAATTTGATGCAAAAAGTGAAATTTGCTGCAAATTAACCAAAATATGCTGTCTTAGGCGTAAAACAGAATAAAACCATTTTTAGAGCAATCGACTGTTATTTCAAAAGGTTATCACTGTATGGAGTGAGAAAAACACTTTTTTTGAGAAAAAGTGTTTTTCTCCCAAATTTGACGCAAAAAGTGAAATTTGCTGCAAATTAACCAAAATATGCTGTCTTAGGCGTAGAACGCAATAAAAC
Source organism: Chrysogorgia sp. JL179-B06 (assembly GCA_035772405.1). Classification (NCBI taxonomy): domain Eukaryota; kingdom Metazoa; phylum Cnidaria; class Anthozoa; order Scleralcyonacea; family Chrysogorgiidae; genus Chrysogorgia; species Chrysogorgia sp. JL179-B06. Next base: position 414,225 of record JAYKKM010000190.1, on the reverse strand, counting down.
CATTTTTAGAGCAATCGGACTCTTATTTCAAAAGTTATCGCCGTGTTCTGAGAAAAACAATTTTTCCAGAAAAAGTGTTTTTCTCCCAAATTTGATGCAAAAAAGTGAAATTTGCTGAAAATTAACCAAAATATGCTGTCTTAGGCGAGAAACGCAATAAAATCATTTTTTACAGCAATCGGACTGTTATTTCAAAAGTTATCTCCTTGTTGAGTGAGAAAAACACTTTTTTGAGAAAAAGTGTTTTTCTCCCAAATTTGACGCAAAAAGTGAAAATTTGCTGCAAAATTAACCAAAATATGCTGTCTTAGGCGTAGAACGCAATAAAACCATATTTACAGCAATCGGACTGTTATTTCAAAAGTTATCACTGTGTTGAGTGAGAAAAACACTTTTTCGAGAAAAAGTGTTTTTCTCCCAAATTTGACGCAAAAAAGTGAAATTTGCTGCAAATTAACCAAAATATGCTGTCTTAGGCGTAAACGCAATAAAACCATTTTTAGAGCAATCGGACTGTTATTTCAAATGTTATCGCCGTGTTGAGTGAGAAAAAACACTTTTTTGAGAAAAAGTGTTTTTCTCCCAAATTTGATGCAAAAAAAGTGAAATTTGCTGCAAATTAACCAAAATATGCTGTCTTAGGCGTAGAACGCAATAAAATCATTTTACAGCAATAGGACTGTTATTTCAAAAAGTTATCACCGTGTTGAAGTGAGAAAAACACTTTTTTGAGAAAAAGTGTTTTTCTCCCAAATTTGACGCAAAAGTGAAATTTGCTGAAAATTAACCAAAATATGCTGTCTTAGGCGTAGAAACGTAATAAAATCATTTTTACAGCAATCGGACTGTTATTTCAAAAGTTATCACTGTTTTGAGTGAGAAAAACACTTTTTCGAGAAAAAGTGTTTTTCTCCCAAATTTGACGCAAAAAGTGAAATTTGCTGCAAATTAACCAAAATATCCTGTCTTAGGCGTAGAACGCAATAAAACCATTTTTAGAGCAATCGGACTGTTATTTCAAAAGTTATCACCGTGTTGAGTGAGAAAAACACTTTTTTGAGAAAAAGTGTTTTTCTCCCAAATTTGATGCAAAAAGTGAAATTTGCTGCAAATTAACCAAAATATGCTGTCTTAGGCGTAGAACGCAATAAAATCATTTTTACAGCAATTGGACTGTTATTTCAAAAGTTATCACTGTTTTGAGTGAGAAAAACACTTTTTTGAGTAAAAGTGTTTTTCTCCCAAATTTGACGCAAAAAGTGAAATTTGCTGCAAATTAACCAAAATATGCTGTCTTAGCCGTAGAACGCAATAAAATCATTTTTACAGCAATCGGACTGTTATTTCAAAAGTTATCACTGTTTTGAGTGAGAAAAACACTTTTTTGAGAAAAAGTGTTTTTCTCCCAAATTTGACGCAAAAAGTGAAATTTGCTGCAAATTAACCAAAATATGCTGTCTTAGGCGTAAAACGCAATAAAACCATTTTTAGAGCAATCGGACTCTTATTTCAAAAGTTATCACCGTGTTGACTGAGAAAACAATTTTTCCAGAAAAAGTGTTTTTCTCCCAAATTTGATGCAAAAAAGTGAAATTTGCTGCAAATTAACCAAAATATGCTGTCTTAGGAGTAGAACGCAATAAAATCATTTTTACAGCAATCGGACTGTTATTTCAAAAGTTATCACTGCGCCGAGTGAGAAAAACACTTTTTTGAGAAAAAGTGTTTTTCTCCCAAATTTGACGCAAAAAGTGAAATTTGCTGCAAATTAACCAAAATCATGCTGTTCTTAGGCGTAGCAATAGACGCCAATAAAACCATTTTTAGAGCAATCGGGTGACCTGTTATTTCATAAGTTTTCACCGTTTGTTAATGAGTGAGAAAAACACTTTTTTTGAGAAAAAGTGTTTTTCTCCCAAATTTGGACGCAAAAAAAAAGTGAAATATGCTGCGAAAATTAACCAAAAATATGCTGACTTAGGCGTTAGAACGCAATAAAACCATTTGTAGAGCAATCGGAGCTGTTATTTCAAAAGTTATCACCGTGTTGAGTGAGAAAAAACACTTTTTTGAGAAAAAAGTGTATTTTTTTCTCCCAAATCTGTTGACGCAAAAAGTGAAATTTGCTGCGAAATTAACCAAAATATGCTGTGCTTAGGCGTATAGAACGCAATAAAATCATTTTTCAGCAATCGGACTGTTATTTCAAAAGTTATCACCGTGTTGATAAGTCGGAGAAAAACACTTTTTTGAGAAAAAAGTGGATTTCTCCCAAAATTTGACGCAAAAAAGTGAAAATTTGCTGCAAATTAACCAACATATTGCTGTCTTAGGCGTTAAAACACAATTAAAACCATTTTTTAGAGCAATCGCACTGTTATTTCAAAAGTTATCACCGAGTTGAGTGAGAAAAACACCTTTTTTGAGAAAAAAGTGTCTTTTCTCCCAAATTTGACGCAAAAAGATGAAATTTGCTGCCAATTAACCAAAATATGGCTGTCCTTTAGGCGTAGAACGCAATAAAACCATTTTTACAGGCAAATCGGATGTTATTTTCAAAAGTTATCACTGCGTTGAGTGAGAAAACCACTTTTTTGAGAAAAAGTGTTTTTTCGCTCCAAATTTGACGCAAATAGTTGAAATTTGCTGCAAATTAAACCAAAATATGCTTGTCTTAGGCGGTATAGAACGCAATAAAACCATTTTTACAGCAATCGTGATGTTATTTCAAAAGTTATCACTGTGTTGAGTGAGAAAAACACTTTTTTGAGAAAAAGTGTTTTTTCTCCCAAATTTTGACGCAAAAAAGTGAAATTTGCTGCAAATTAACCAAAATATGCTTGTCTTAGGCGTAAAACGCAATAAAACCAATTTTTAGAGCAATCGGACTGTTATTTCAAAAGTTATCACCGTGTTGAGTGAGGGAAAAAACACTTTTTTGAGAATAAAGTAGTTTTTCTCTCCAAATTTGACGCTAAAAAGTGAAATTTGCTGCAAATTAACCAAAATCATGCTGTTCTTAGGCGTAGAACGCAATAAATACATTTGTTAGAGCAATCGGACTGTTATTTCAAAAGTTATCACCGTTGTTGAGTGAGGAAAAACACTTTTTTGAGAACAAAGTGTTTGTCTCTCCCAAATTTGACGCCAAAACAAGTGAAATATTGCTGCGAAATTAACCAAAATATGCTGTCTTAGGCGTACGAACGCAAATAAAACCAATTTTTAGAGCATTCGGACTGTTATTTTCAAAAGTTATCACCGTGTCGAGTGAGAAAAACACTTTTTTGAGAAAAGTGTGGTTTTTTCTCCCAAATTTGTGACGCAAAAAAAAGTGAAATTTGCTTCAAATTAACCAAAATATGCTGTCTTAGGGCGATAGTAGAACGCAATAAAACCATTTTTAGAGGCAATAGGACTGTTATTTCCAAAATTTATCTCTGTGTTGAGTGAGAAAAGCACCTTTTTTTTGAGAAAAAGTGGTTTTTATTCCCAAATTTGACGCAAAAATGTGAAATTTGCTGCGAATTTAAACCAAAATATGCTGTCTTAGGGCGTAAAACGCAATAAAACCATTTTTAGAGCAATCGTACTGTTATTTCAAAAGTTTATCTACCGTTGCCGAGTGAGAAAAATAACTTTTTTGAGAAAAATTGTTTTTCTTCCAAAATTTGACGCAAAAAGTGAAATTATGCTGCGAAATTAACCAAAATTATGCTGTCTTAGGCGTAAAACGCACATAAAACCATTTTCTTAAGAGCAATTCGGACTGTTATTTCAAATGTTATCACCGTGTGATGAGTGAAGAAAAAACACTTTTTTGAGAAACAAAGTGTTTTTCTCCCAAATTTGAACGCAAAAAGTGAAATTTGCTGCAAATTAACCAAAATATGCTGTCTTAGGCGTAGAACGCAATAAAACATTTTTAGAGCAATCGGATCTGTTATTTCAAAAGTTATCACCGTTGTTGAGTGAGAAAAGCACTTTTTTGAGAAAAAGTGTTTTTTTTTTTTTTCTTCTCCCAAATATTTTGACGCAAAAAGGTGAATTATGTCCTGCAAAATTAACCAAAATATGCTTGTCTTAGGCGGTAGAATAGACGCAATAAAACCATTTTTAGAGCAATCGGGGACTGTTTATTTCAAAAGTTATCACCGTTTGTTTGTTGAGTGAGAAAACACACTTTTTTGAGGAAAAAGTGGTTTTTCTCCCCAAATTTGACGCAAAAAAGTGAAATTTGCTGGCGAATTATCCAAAAATATGCTGTCTGTTAGGCGTTTATAATACGCAATAAAACCATTTTTATAGCAATCGGGACTGTTATTTCAAAAGTTATCACCGTGTTGAGTGAGAAAAACACTTTTTTGAGAAAAAGTGTTTTGTTCTCCCAAATTTGACGCAAAAAGTGAAATTTGACTGTCAAAGTTTAACCAATAATATGCTGTCTTTAGGCGTTTAAGAACGCAATAAAACCATTTTTTGAGCAATCGTTACTATGTTATTTCAAAAGTTTATCACCGTGTTGGAGTGAGAAAAACACTTTTTTGAGAAAAAGTGTTACTTTTCTCCCAAATTTGACGCAAAAAAAGTGATAATATGCTTTGGGCCAAAAATTAAATTAACCCAAAAAATATGCTGTGCTTAGGCGTTGAACGCAATTAAAACCATTTTTAGAGGGCAATCGGGACTTGTTATTTCAAAAGTTATTCACCGTGTTGAGTGAGAAAATACACATTTTTTGAAGAAAAAAGTGTTTTTCCTCCCAAATTTGACGCAATAAAGTGAAAATTTGCTGCAAATTTAAACCAAAATATGTCTTCTGTCCTTAGGCGTGTTAGAAAACGCAATAAAACCATTTTTATAAGCAATCGGACTGTTATTTCTCAAAAGTTATCACCGTTTTGAGTGAGAAAAACACTTTTTTGAGATAAAAGTGTTTTTCTCCCAAATTTGACGCTAAAAAGTGAAATTTGCTGCAAAATTAACCAAAATATTCTGTCTTAGGCGTATAAACGCAATTAAAACCATTTTTAGAGCAATCGTAACCTGTTATTTCAAAAGTTATCACCGTTTTGAGATGAGAAAAACACTTTTTTGAGAAAAAGTGTTTTTCTCCCAAATTTGACGCAAAAAAGTGTAAATTTGCTTGAAATTAACCAAAATATGCTGTCTTAGGTCGTAGACCGACAATAAAACCATTTTTAGAGCAATCGGAGCTGTTATTTCAAAAGTTATCACCGTGGCGAGTGAAGGAAAAACACTTTTTTGAGGAAAAAGTGGTTTTTCTCCCAAATTTGACGCAAAAAGTGAAATTTGCTTCCCAAATTAACCAAAATATGCGTGTCTTAGGCGTTAGAACGTGCAAAATTAAAACCATTTTGTAGAGCAATCGGGACTGGTTATTTCAAAAGTTATCACCGTGTTGAGTGAGAAAAAACACTTTTTTGAGAAAAAGCTGTTTTTCTCCCAAATTTGACGCAAAAAGTGAAATTTGCTTCAAATTAACCAAAATATGCTGTCTTAGGGCGTTAAAAACGGCAATAAAAATCCATTTTTAGAGCAATCGGACTGTTATTTCAAAAGATTATCTACCGGTTTTGAGTGAGAAAAACACTTTTTTGAGAAAAAGAGGTTTTTCTCACCAAATTTGACGCAAAAAGTTGAAATTTGCTGCAAATTAACCAAATTATGCTTGTCTTAGGCGCTAGAACGCAAAAAAACCATTTTTAGAGGCCAATCGGAAACTGTTATTTCAAAAGTTTATCACCGGAGTTGAGTGAGAGAAAACACCTTTTTCTGAAGAATAAGTGTTTTTCTCCCACAATTTGAAGCAAAACAGTTGACATTTGCTGCGCAAAAATTAACCAAAATATGCTTGTCTTAGGCCGGTCTAGAAACGCAATAAAACCATTTTTATAGCAATCGGACTGTTATTTCAAAAGTTATCACCGTGTTGAAAGTGAGGGAAAAACAACTTTTTTGAGGAAAAAAGTGTTTTTCTCCCAAAATTTGACGCCAAAAAAAAGTTGGAAATTTGCTGCACAAATTAAACCAAAATATGCTGTCCTTAGGCGTAAAACGCAATAAAACCATTTTTAGAGCAGATCGGACTGTTATTTCAAAAGTTATCACCCGTGTTGAGTGAGAAAAACACTTTTTTGAGAAAAAAAGTGTTTTTCTCCCAAATTTTGATCTACGCAAAAAGTGAAATATTGCTGCAAATTAACCAAAATATGCTTGTCATAGGCGGTAACATCGTAGAACGCAATAAAAACCATTTTGTAGAGCAATCGGACTGTATATTTTCCAAAAGTTCATCACCGTGTTGATGTGAGAAAAACACTTTTTCGAAGAAAAAGTGTTTTTCTCCCAAAATTTGACGCAAAAAAGTGAAAATTTGATTCAAATTAACCAAAAATATGCTGTTCTTAGGCGTAGAACGCAATAAAACCATTTTTAGAAGCAATCGCGACTGTTATTTTCAAAAGTTATCACCGTGTTGAGTGAGAAAAACACATTTTTTGAAGAAATAAGTGGTTTTTTCTCCCAAATTTGACGCAAAACAAAAAGTGAAATTTGCTGCGAATTAACCATATATATGCTGTCTTAGGCGTTTGTAAAACGCAATAAAACCATTTTTAGAAGCAATCGGACTGTTAGTTTCAAAAGTTATCACTGTGTTGACGTTTTCGTGCTGAGAAAAACACTTTTTTGAGAAAAAGTGTTTTTTCTCCCAAATTTGACGCAAAAAGTGAATATTTGCTCAAAATTAACCAAAATATGCTGTTTTCTTAGGCGGTAAGAACGCAATTAATTTAACCATTTTTTTTCTAGAGCAATCGGACTGTTATTTCAAAAAAGTTATCTCCGTGTTGAGTGAGAAAAAGCACTTTTTTGAGAAAAAGTGTTTTTTCTCCCAAATTTGAATGCCAAAAAAGTGAAATTTGCTTCAAAATTAACCAAAATATGCTTGTTCTTAGGCGTTAGAAACGCAATAAACCCATTTTTTTAGAGCAATCGGACTGTTATTTCAAAAGTTTTATCTACGTATGTTGACTTGAGAAAAACACTTTTTTGAGAAAGGGAAAAAAGTGTTTTTCTCCCAAATTTGACGCCAAAAAAAAGTGAAAAAATATTTGCTGCGAATTAACCAAAATATGCTTGTTGTTTAGGCGTAGAACGCAATTAAAACCATTTTTAGAGCAATCCTGAACTGTTATTTCAAAAGTTATCACCGTTGTTGATTGTGTGAAAAAGCACTTTTTTGAGAAAAAGTGTTTTTCTCCCAAATTTGACGCCAAAAAGTGGAAATTTGCTTCAAGATTAACCAAAATATGCTGTCTTAGGCGTAAAAACGCAATAAAACCATTTTTAGAGCAATCGGACTGGTTATTTTCAAAAGTTATCACCGTGTTGGAGAGTGAGAGAAAAAAAACACTTTTTTGAGAAAAAGTGTTTTTCTCCAAATTTGACGCAAAAAGTGAAATTTGCTGCGAATTCAATTAACCCAAAATATGCTTGTTCTTAGGGCGTTGTAAAAAACGGCAATAAACCCATTTTTAAGAGCAATTCGGACTGTCTATTTCAAAAGTTATCACCGTGTTGAGTGAGAAATAAACACTTTTTCGGAGGAAAAAGTGTTTTTTCTCCCAAATTTGACGCATAAAGTGGAAATTTGCCTGAAATTAAACAAAATATGCTGTCTTAGGCGTTAGAACGCATAAAACCATTTTCTAGGAGCAATCGGACTGTTATTTCAAAAGTTATCACCGTGATTGAGTGAGAAAATCACTTTTTTGAGAAAAAGTGTTTTTCTCCCAAAATTTGACGCCAAAAAGTGAAATTTGCTGCAAATTAAACCAAATTTATGTGCTTGTCTTAGGCGGAGAATTTAAAACGCAATGTAAAACCATTTTTAGAGTATATCGGACTGTTATTTTCAAAAGTTATCAACGTGTTTGAGTGAGGGAAAAAAACACTTTTTTGAGGAATAAAGTTGTTTTTTCACCCAAATTGTGACCGCAAATAACAAAAAGTGAAATTTGCTGCCCAATTAACCAAAAATATGATCTGTCTTAGGGCGTAGAACGCAATAAAACCATTCTTTTAGATAGCAATCGGACTGTTATTTCAAAAGTTTATCACCGTGTTGAGTGAGAAAAACACTTTTTTCCAGGAAAAAGTGTTTTTCTCCCCAAATTTGACGCAAAAAGTGAAATTTGCTGGCAAATTAACCAAAATATGCTGTCTTAGGCGCTAAGAGAAACGCAAAATATTAAACCATTTTTACAGCAATCGGAGCTGTTTATTTCAAAAGTTATCAACAGTGTTGGAGTGAGAAAAACACTTTTTTGAGAAAAAGTGTTTTTTCTCTCCAAATTTGAGCGCAAAAAAGTGAAATTTGTGCTGCAATATTAACCAAAATATGCTGTCTTAGGCGTAAAACGCAATAAAAACCATTTTTTAGAGCAATCGGGGACTGTTATTTCAAAAGTTTTATCACCGTGTTGAAGTGAGGAATGAAAAAACACTTTTTTGAGAAAAAGGTGTTTTTCTCCCAAATTTGACGCAAAAAAGTAGAAATTTGCTGCCAATTAACCAAAAGATGCTGTCTTAGGCGTAGAAACGCAATAAAACCATTTTTAGAGCAATCGGGACTGTTATTTCAAAGGGGTTATCACCGGTGTTGAGTGAGAAAAAAAAAACCCCCCCAACCTTTTTTGAGAAAAAGTGGTTTTTTCTCTCCAAATTTTAGATCGCAAAAAGTGAAATTTGCTGCAAAATTAATCCAAAAATATGCTTTGTCTTAGGAGTAAAACGCAATAAAAACCATTTTTAGAGCAATCGGACTGTTATTTCAAAAGATATCACCGTTTTGTTTGGACTGAGATAAACACTTTTTTGAGAAAAAGTGTTTTTTCTCCCAAATTTGACGGCAAAAAAGTTGAAATTTGCTGCCAATTAACCAAAAATATGCTGTCTTAGGCGTAGAACGCAATAAAACCATTTTTAGAGCAATCGAACTGTTATTTCAAAAGTTATCACCGTGTTGCAGTGAGGAAAAAACACTTTTTCGAGGAAAAGTGTTTTTTTCTCCTCAAATTTGAACGCAAAAAAAAAGTGAAATTTGCTGCAAAATTAACCAAAATATGCTGTTCTTTAGGCGTAAAACGCAATTAAAGACCATTTTTTATAGCAATCGGGACTGTTTATTTCAAAAGTTTATCACCGTGTTGGAGTGAGAGGGGAAGGAAAACACCTTTTTTGAGAAAAAGTGTTTTTCCACCCATAAATTTGACGCAAATAGTGGAAATTTGACTGCCAAATTAACCCAAATATGACTGTCTTAGGCGTTATTAGAAACGCAAATTAAAACCATTTTTAACAGCAATCGGACTGTTATTTTTCAAAAGTTATCACTCGTGTTGAGTGGAGAAAAACACTTTTTTGAGAAAAAGTGTTTTTCTCCCCTAAATTTTGACGCAAAAAGTGAAATTTGCTGAAATTAACCAAAATTTTGCTGTCTTAGGCGTAAGAACGCAATAAAACCATTTTTAGAGCAATCGGACGACTGTTATTTCAAAAGTTATCACCGTGCACGTGTTGACTCTGAGAAAAACACTTTTTTGAGTAAAAAAGTGTTTTTCTCCCAAATTTGATGCAAAAAAAAGTGGTAAATTTGCTGCGAATTAACCCAAAATATGCTGTCTTAGGCGTTAGAAACGCAATTAAAACCATTTTTAGAGCAATCGGAACTGTTATATTCAAAAGTTATCACCGTGTTATGAGTGAGAAAAACCACTTTTTGAGAAAAAAGTTGTTTTTTTCTCCCAAATTTGACGCAAAAAGTGAAACTTTGGCTGCGAATTACACCCAAATATATGCTGTGCTTAGGTCGTTTAGAAGAGAACGCAATAAAAACCATTTTTTTTTGAGCAATCGGACTGTGTTATTTTCAAAAGTTATCACCGTGTTGAGTGAGAAAAAACACTTTTTCGAGAAAAAGTGTTTTGTCTCCCAAATTTGACGCAAAAGTAAGTGAAATTTGCTGCAAAATTAACCAACATTATGGCTGTCTTAGGCGGTAGTAAACACAATAAAACCATTTTTTAGAGCAATCGCATGTTATTTCAAAAGTTATCACCGTGCCGTGTGAAGAAAAATCACTTTTTTGAGGAAAAAGTGTTTTCTTTTCTCCCAAATTTGACGCAAAAAGTGAAATTTAGCTGCAAATTAACCAAAATATGCTTGTACTTAGGCGTTATGAAACGCAATAAACCCATTTTTTTAGAGCAAGTCGGACTTGTTATTTCAAAAGATTATCACCGTGTTGAGGTGAGAGAAAAAACCACTTTTTTGTAGAAAAAGTGTTTTTCTTCCCCAAATTTGATTGCAAAAAGTGAAATTTGCTTTCCAAATTAACCCAAAATATGCTGTCTTAGGGCGGTAGAACGCAATAAAATCATTTTTTAAAGCAATCGGACTGTTATTTCAAAAGTTTATCACAGTGTTGTGGTGAGAAAAACACTTTTTTGAGAAAAGTGTGTGTTTTCTCCCAAATTTGACGCAAAAAGTGAAATTTGCTGCAAATTAACCAAAATATGCTGTCTTAGGCGTTAGAACGCAATAAAACCATTTTTCTAGCAAAATCGGACTGGTTATTTCAAAAAGTTATCACCTGTGTTGAGTGAGGAAAAAACACTTTTTTGAGAAAAGTGTTTTTCTCCCCAAATTTGACGCAAAAAGTGAAATTTGCTGCCAAATTCAAACCTAAAATATTCCTGTTCTTAGGCGTAAGAACGCAATAATACCATTTTTTAGAGCAAATGGACTGTTATTTCAAAAGTTATCACGTATCGTGTTTGAGTGAGGGAAAAACACTTTTTTGAGGGAAAAAAAGTTGTTTTTTCACCCAAATTTGACGCAAAAAGTGAAATTTGCTGCAAAATTACACCAAAATATGCTGTTACTTAGGCCGTAGAAACGCAATAAAAAAACCATTTTTAGAGCAATCGGACTGTTATTTCAAAAGTTATCACCGTGTTGAGTGAGAAAAAACCACTTTTTCGAGAAAAAGTGTTTTTTTCTCCCAAATTTGACGCAAAAAGTGTAATTTGCTGCAAATTAACCAAAATATGCTGTCTTAGGCGTAGACCGCAATAAAAACATTTTAGGAGCAATCGGATCGGTTATTTCAAAAGTTATCACTGCGCCGAGTGAGAAAAACACTTTTTTGAGAAAAAGTGTTTTTCTCCCCCATATTTGGACGCAAAAAGTGAAATTTGCTGCCAATTTAACCAAAATATGCTGTCTTAGGGTAGAAGGCAATAAAAAACTATTTTAGAGCAATCGGACTGTTATTTCAAAAGTTATCCACCGATGTTGGTGAGAAAAACACTTTTTTGGAGAAAAAAAGTGTTTTTCTCCCAAATTTGACGCAAAAAAGTGAAATTTTGCCTGCGATATTAACCAAAATATGCTTGTCTTAGGACGGGTTAAAACGCAATATAAAACCATTTTTTAGGAGGCAATTCGGACTGTTATTTCAAAAGTTATCACCGTTGTTGAGTGAGAAATAAAAACACTTTTAGAAAAAGTGTTTTTTCTCCCAAATTTGACGCAAAAAAAGTGAAAATTTGCTCTGCAAATTAATCAATATGATGCTGTCTTAGGGTAGAACACAATAAAACCCATTTTTAGAGCAAAATCGCACTGTTATTTCAAAAGTTATTACCGTGTTGAGTGAGGAATAAACACTTTTTTGAGAAAAAGTGTTTTTCTCCCAAATTTGACGCAAAAAGTGAAAAATTTGCTGCAAATTAACCCAAAATATGCTTGTCTTAGGCGCGTTAAAAACGCAAATTAAAACCATTTTTAGAAGCAAATCGGGAACTGTTATTTCAAAAGTTATCACCGTGTTGAGTGAGAAAAGCACTTTTGTTGAGAAAAAGTGTTTTTTTTTCTCCCAAATTTGGACGCAAAAAGAAATAAATGAAATTTACTGAATAATTAACCAAAATATGGTGTCTTAGGCGTGAAACGCAATAAAAACCATTTTTTTAGAGCAATCGGACTGTTATTTCCAAAAGTTATCACCGTGTTGAGTGAGGAAAAAACACTTTTTTGAGAAAAAGTGGTTTTTCTACCCAAATTTGACGCACAAAAAAGTGAAATTTGCTGCAAATTAACCAAAAATATGCTGTCTGAGGGCGTAAGTATGGCCTGTCTTAGGCGTAGAACGCAATAAAACCATTGTTAGGAGCAATCCGACTGTTATTTCAAAAGATATCACCGTGTTGAGTGAGAAAAACACTTTTTGAGGAAAAAGTGTTTTTCTTCCCAAAGTTGACGCAAAAAGTGAAATTTGCTGCCAATTAACCAAAATATGCTGTTCTTAGGCGTAAAACGCAATAAAACCATTTTTAGAGCAATTGGACTGGTTATTTCAAAAGTTATCACCGTGTTGCAGGAGAAAAACACTTTTTTGAGAAAAAGTGTTTTTTCTCCCAAATTTGACGCAAAAAGTGAAATTCCTGAAAATTAACCAAAATATGCTGTCTTAGGCGTAAAACGCAATATAACCATTTTTAGAGCAATCGGACTGTTATTTCAAAAGTTATCACCGTGTTGAGTGAGAAAAACACTTTTTTTGAGAAAAAGTGTTTTTCTCCCAAATTTGACGCAAAAAGTGAAATTTCCTGCAAATTAACCAAAATATGCTGTCTTAGGCGTAGACGCAATAAAACCATTTTTAAAGCAATCGGACTGTTATTTCAAAAGTTATTCACCGTGTTGAGTGAGAAAAACACTTTTTTGAGAAAAAGTGTTTTTCTCCCAAATTTGACGCAAAAAAGTGAAATTTGCTGCGAATTAACCAAATTATGCTGTCTTAGGCGTAGAACGCAATAAAACCATTTTTAAAGCAATCGGACTGTTATTTCAAAAGTTATCACCGTGTTGGAGTGAGAAAAACACTTTTAGAAAAAGTGTTTTTCTCCCAAATTTGACGCAAAAGTGAAATTTGCTGCAAATTAACCAAAATATGCTGTCTTAGGCGTAGAACACAATAAAAACCATTTTTAGAGCAATCGCACTGTTATTTCAAAAAGTTATCACCGTGTTGAGTGAGAAAAACACTTTTTTGAGAAAAAGTGTTTTTCTCCCAAATTAGACGCAAAAAGTGAAATTTGCTGCGAATTAACCAAAATATGCTGTCTTAGGCGTAGAACGCAATAAAACCATTTTTAAAGCAATCGGACTGTTATTTCAAAAGTTATCACCGTGTTGAGTGAGAAAAAACACTTTTAGAAAAAGTGTTTTTCTCCCAAATTTGACGCAAAAAGTGAAATTTGCTGCAAATTAACCAAAATATGCTGTCTTAGGCGTAGAACACAATAAAACCATTTTTAGAGCAATCGCACTGTTATTTCAAAAGTTATTCACCGTGTTGAGTGAGAAAAACACTTTTTTGAGAAAAAGTGTTTTTCTCCCAAATTTGACGCAAAAGTGAAATTTGCTGCCAAATTAACCAAAATATGCTGTATTAGGCGTAGAACGCAATAAAACCATTTTTAGAGCAATCGGACTGTTATTTCAAAAGTTATCACCGTGTTGAGTGAGAAAAAACACTTTTTTGAGAAAAAGTGTTTTTCTCCCAAATTTGACGCAAAAAGTGAAATTTGCTGCAAATTAACCAAAATATGCTGTCTTAGGCGTAGAACGCAATAAAACCATTTTTAGAGCAATCGGACTGTTATTTCAAAAGTTATCACCGTGTTGAATGAGAAAAACACTTTTTTGAGAAAAGTGTTTTTCTCCCAAATTTGACGCAAAAAGTGAAATTTATTGCAAATTAACCAAAATATGCTGTCTTAGGCGTTAGAACGCAATAAAACCATTTGTAAAGCAATCGGACTGTTATTTCAAAAGTTATCACCGTGTTGAGTGAGAAAAACACTTTTTTGAGAAAAAGTGTTTTTCTCCCAAATTTGACGCAAAAAGTGAAATTTGCTGCGAATTAACCAAAATATGCTGTCTTAGGCGTAGAACGCAATAAAACCATTTTTAAAGCAATCGGACTGTTATTTCAAAAGTTATCACCGTGTTGAGTGAGAAAAACACTTTTAGAAAAGTGTTTTTCTCCCAAATTTGACCGGCAAAAAGTGAAATTTGCTGCAAATTAACCAAAATATGCTGTCTTAGGCGTAGAACACAATAAAACCATTTTTAGAGCAATCGCACTGTTATTTCAAAAGTTATCACCGTGTTGAGTGAGAAAAACACTTTTTTGAGAAAAAGTGTTTTTCTCCCAAATTTGACGCAAAAAGTGAAATTTGCTGCCAATTAACCAAAATATGCTGTCTTAGGCGTAGAACGCAATAAAACCATTTTTAAAGCAATCGGACTGTTATTTCAAAAGTCTATCACCGTGTTGAGTGAGAAAAAACACTTTTTTGAGAAAAAAGTGTTTTTTCTCCCAAATTTGACGCAAAAAAGTGAAATTTGCTGCAAATTAACCAAAATATGCTGTCTTAGGCGTAGAACGCAATAAAACCATTTTTAGAGCAATCGGACTGTTATTTCAAAAGTTATCACCGTGTTGAATGAGAAAAACACTTTTTTGAGAAAAAGTGTTTTTCTCCCAAATTTGACGCAAAAAGTGAAATTTACTGAAAATTAACCAAAATATGCTGTCTTAGGCGTAGAACGCAATAAAACCATTTTTAGAGCAATCGGACTGTTATTTCAAAAGTTATCACCGTGTTGAGTGAGAAAAACACTTTTTTGAGAAAAAGTGTTTTTCTCCCAAATTTGACGCAAAAAGTGAAATTTGCTGCGAATTAACCAAAATATGCTGTCTTAGGCGTAGAACGCAATAAAACCATTGTTAGAGCAATCCGACTGTTATTTCAAAAGTTATCACCGTGTTGAGTGAGAAAAACACTTTTTTGAGAAAAAGTGTTTTTCTCCCAAAGTTGACGCAAAAAGTGAAATTTGCTGCCAATTAACCAAAATATGCTGTCTTAGGCGTAAAACGCAATAAAACCATTTTTAGAGCAATTGGACTGTTATTTCAAAAGTTATCACCGTGTTGAGTGAGAAAAACACTTTTTTGAGAAAAAGTGTTTTTCTCCCAAATTTGACGCAAAAAGTGAAATTTCCTGAAAATTAACCAAAATATGCTGTCTTAGGCGTAAAACGCAATAAAACCATTTTTAGAGCAATCGGACTGTTATTTCAAAAGTTATCACCGTGTTGAGTGAGAAAAACACTTTTTTGAGAAAAAGTGTTTTTCTCCCAAATTTGACGCAAAAAGTGAAATTTCCTGCAAATTAACCAAAATATGCTGTCTTAGGCGTAGAACGCAATAAAACCATTTTTAAAGCAATCGGACTGTTATTTCAAAAGTTATCACCGTGTTGAGTGAGAAAAACACTTTTTTGAGAAAAAGTGTTTTTCTCCCAAATTTGACCCAAAAAGTGAAATTTGCTGCCAATTAACCAAAATATGCTGTCTTAGGCGTAGAACGCAATAAAACCATTTTTAGAGCAATCGGACTGTCATTTCAAAAGTTATCACCGTGTTGAGTGACAAAAACACTTTTTTGAGAAAAAGTGTTTTTTTCTCCCAATTTTGACGAAAAAAGTGAAATTTGCTGCAAATTAACCAAAATATGCTGTCTTAGGCGTAGAACGCAATAAAACCATTTTTAGAGCAATCGGACTGTTATTTCAAAAGTTATCACCGTGTTGAGTGAGAAAAACACTTTTTTGAGAAAAAGTGTTTTTCTCCCAAATTTGACGCAAAAAGTGAATTTGCTGCGAATTAACCAAAATATGCTGTGTTATGCGTAGAACGCAATAAAACCATTTTTAGAGCAATCGGACTGTTATTTCAAAAGTTATCACCGTGTTGAGTGAGAAAAACACTTTTTTGAGAAAAAGTGTTTTTCTCCCAAATTTGACGCAAAAAGTGAAATTTGCTGCAAATTAACCAAAATATGCTGTCTTAGGCGTAGAACGCAATAAAACCATTTTTAGAGCAATCGGACTGTTATTTCAAAAGTTATCACCGTGTTGAATGAGAAAAACACTTTTTTGAGAAAAAGTGTTTTTCTCCCAAATTTGACGCAAAAAGTGAAATTTACTGAAAATTAACCAAAATATGCTGTCTTAGGCGTAGAACGCAATAAAACCATTTGTAAAGCAATCGGACTGTTATTTCAAAAGTTATCACCGTGTTGAGTGAGAAAAACACTTTTTGAGAAAAAGTGTTTTTCTCCCAAATTTGACGCAAAAAGTGAAATTTGCTGCGAATTAACCAAAATATGCTGTCTTAGGCGTAGAACGCAATAAAACCATTTTTAAAGCAATCGGACTGTTATTTCAAAAGTTATCACCGTGTTGAGTGAGAAAAACACTTTTAGAAAAAGTGTTTTTCTCCCAAATTTGACGCAAAAAGTGAAATTTGCTGCAAATTAACCAAAATATGCTGTCTTAGGCGTAGAACACAATAAAACCATTTTTAGAGCAATCGCACTGTTATTTCAAAAGTTATCACCGTGTTGAGTGAGAAAAACACTTTTTTGAGAAAAAGTGTTTTTCTCCCAAATTTGACGCAAAAAGTGAAATTTGCTGCCAATTAACCAAAATATGCTGTCTTAGGCGTAGAACGCAATAAAACCATTTTTAAAGCAATCGGACTGTTATTTCAAAAGTTATCACCGTGTTGAGTGAGAAAAACACTTTTTTGAGAAAAAGTGTTTTTCTCCCAAATTTGACGCAAAAAGTGAAATTTGCTGCAAATTAACCAAAATATGCTGTCTTAGGCGTAGAACGCAATAAAACCATTTTTAGAGCAATCGGACTGTTATTTCAAAAGTTATCACCGTGTTGAATGAGAAAAACACTTTTTTGAGAAAAAGTGTTTTTCTCCCAAATTTGACGCAAAAAGTGAAATTTACTGAAAATTAACCAAAATATGCTGTCTTAGGCGTAGAACGCAATAAAACCATTTTTAGAGCAATCGGACTGTTATTTCAAAAGTTATCACCGTGTTGAGTGAGAAAAACACTTTTTTGAGAAAAAGTGTTTTTCTCCCAAATTTGACGCAAAAAGTGAAATTTGCTGGCAATTAACCAAAATATGCTGTCTTAGGCGTTAGAACGCAATAAAAACCATTTTTAAAGCAATCGGACTGTTATTTAAAAAGTTATCACCGTGTTGAGTGAGAAAAACACTTTTAGAAAAAGTGTTTTTCTCCCAAATTTGACGCAAAAAGTGAAATTTGCTGCAAATTAACCAAAATATGCTGTCTTAGGCGTAGAACGCAATAAAACTATTTTTAGAGCAATCGCACTGTTATTTCAAAAGTTATCACCGTGTTGAGTGAGAAAAACACTTTTTTGAGAAAAAGTGTTTTTCTCCCAAATTTGACGCAAAAAGTGAAATTTGCTGCCAATTAACCAAAATATGCTGTCTTAGGCGTAGAACGCAATAAAACCATTTTTAAAGCAATCGGACTGTTATTTCAAAAGTTATCACCGTGTTGAGTGAGAAAAACACTTTTTTGAGAAAAAGTGTTTTTCTCCCAAATTTGACGCAAAAAAGTGAAATTTGCTGCCAATTAACCAAAATATGCTGTCTTAGGCGTAGAACGCAATAAAACCATTTTTAAAGCAATCGGACTGTTATTTCAAAAGTTATCACCGTGTTGAGTGAGAAAAACACTTTTTTGAGAAAAAGTGTTTTTCTCCCAAATTTGACCCAAAAAGTGAAATTTGCTGCAAATTAACCAAAATATGCTGTCTTAGGCGTAGAACGCAATAAAACCATTTTTAGAGCAATCGGACTGTTATTTCAAAAGTTATCACCGTGTTGAATGAGAAAAACACTTTTTTGAGAAAAAGTGTTTTTCTCCCAAATTTGACGCAAAAAGTGAAATTTACTGAAAATTAACCAAAATATGCTGTCTTAGGCGTAGAACGCAATAAAACCATTTGTAAAGCAATCGGACTGTTATTTCAAAAGTTATCACCGTGTTGAGTGAGAAAAACACTTTTTTGAGAAAAAGTGTTTTTCTCCCAAATTTGACGCAAAAAGTGAAATTTGCTGCGAATTAACCAAAATATGCTGTCTTAGGCGTAGAACGCAATAAAACCATTTTTAAAGCAATCGGACTGTTATTTCAAAAGTTATCACCGTGTTGAGTGAGAAAAACACTTTTAGAAAAAGTGTTTTTCTCCCAAATTTGACGCAAAAAGTAAAATTTGCTGCAAATTAACCAAAATATGCTGTCTTAGGCGTAGAACACAATAAAACCATTTTTAGAGCAATCGCACTGTTATTTCAAAAGTTATCACCGTGTTGAGTGAGAAAAACACTTTTTTGAGAAAAAGTGTTTTTCTCCCAAATTTGACGCAAAAGGTGAAATTTGCTGCCAATTAACCAAAATATGCTGTCTTAGGCGTAGAACGCAATAAAACCATTTTTAGAGCAATCGGACTGTTATTTCAAAAGTTATCACTGTGTTGAGTGAGAAAACCACTTTTTTGAGAAAAAGTGTTTTTTCTCCCAAATTTGACGCAATAACTGAAATTTGCTGCAAATTAACCAAAATACGCTGTCTTAGGCGAAGAAACGCAATAAAACCATTTTTAGGAGCAATCGGACTGTTATTTCAATAGTTATCACCGTGTTGAAGGAGAAAAACACTTTTTTGAGAAAAAGTGTTTTTCTCCCAAATTTGACGCAAAAAGTGAAATTTACTGAAAATTAACCAAAATATGCTGTCTTAGGCGTAGAACGCAATAAAACCATTTTTATTGCAATCCGACTGTTACCAACAATCCCGGTGCTCTACTACTTAACTACACTTCAAGGGCACGTCATTGTCATCACCGATGTCACAGTCTAATTTTACGTTTCACAACTAAATCCACGCTTTATCAAACCAAGTTGTTGGCTCGTGTATCGCCTCAAACACAGTCCATTCACCGTGGAAACCATTGCAGCCACCTGTTATGCAAATCAAAGCGATGTTAACCACCCGTCATTTTGCGGTCGATGTTGCTAACAACAACATCCCATTTAGTGCTAGCAACAATGATTTTTCAAAAGAAAATTTCAAAACATTTTTTCGATTTAAAAAATCACGGTTGCTAGCACCAAATGGAATGTTGTTGTTAGCAACACACACGCAGCCACCAGTCGTCGTGGCGTCTTTTATCGCATAGTCATGAACAATGAAGCTAACACATCAAGCGCTCCCAGAGTTGTGTTCTCAAAGGAAAGGTTGGAGGTTTTGTTGCTTAAAGAAAAAAGAGCTAGAAGACTGTCGGCGAGGAAAAGAAAAGATCCATAGCCCGTACGCCAGGGATTATTTTGGAAGCGGGACAGTATGACAATTTCTGTGAAGTTTGTGTTCTGCGTGGACCTATCTCGGGGTGTCCGGGGGCATGCACCCCCAAAAAAATTTAATTTTGAAAGCTCCAGAAGAGCATTTCCGGTATTTTTGCGAGGAACATTCTGAAAAAATATTTATCTGTAAGGTCTGGTAATATTTAGACTTTTTTAAAGATAAGCAAGCCCATTGTTAACGAAATAGACAGAACAGCCATGTGTCTGGTATGTTCTCAACCTCCTATTACTTATCTAGTAAAGAGTACGTCTTGTAAGTTTAATATCAAAACAACCATGCAGACGCGGTTATTTATACCGCACGGTCGCCGGTTCGCTCTTGACGGAATCAAAATGGCTGCATGGTCAGCATATTAAGCATAAGTTGAAACCAAAATATGCATTTAAATTTGAAATTTTCAAGACGAATTATTTATGTTTACGTCGCATTTCAGCACTCAAATTAAATAATTGTCTGAATACCTATAATAAATTGATAATCAACCTTATAACAAACATATATTGGTTTTTTTCGGGGGGGGGGGGGGCAGTTGCCCCTGCTGCCCCCCGCTATGTACGGCCCTGAAAAGATCTAAACAAGACAATGAGAGGCTTCGCGTGAGATTGGCGATAGTGGAGGCAGAGATTATTGATCATAATAACCTAATCTCAACGCTTGAGGGGCAAGTGAGAGACTTTCCTAATATTAGTAACTGTGATAACATTGTAAATATTAAGCGATTGTTTGCCAATTGTCACAATTGAATACAAAAAACTATAAATGTTGTAAAATCGAGAAAAAGCGTTATGTGCATGGGTGCGACGAGTAACACCTGTGCGAATTGAGTCCGTTTGTTGACTCGAACTTTCAACGCCATCCGTTGTGTCCTTTCTAAAGTGATAGTCAAACACGTGTTTCAACGTTGTGATTCCACCTGACAATAAACCCAAGAAAGGTACGTACGGCGTTACAATTGCAATAACACTTTCAACATCTTTTTTTAGCAGCGGGTCTTTTTGTAGCTCATCATTAATTCGTCAGGGTTCTGAATAGCGTTCAATCCACCCAACAAGTTCGAGAACTAACTGATAAACTTTATTTTATGAGGGTAACACCATTACAAATGCATGTATTCTCCCTAGTGGCCCTCAAATTATAAGATAACAATTAGTACAAAATTTCATAATATTAGACAATAAGTTAGCTAATAAAGTCGTGATACCTTGAAGTTATCAAAGGTGTACGTAGATAAGAAATCCTTCGAAATAATGGCCTTTATTCACGAGATAGTTTTTTGTTCCTTTGCAGTGTCTTTTAGAGAATTACATGATTTGATAGCACTATAGAAGAAAGTTCTTTTTAAAGAATTAGTTATTGGCTTGGGAAGACGATATACTAGTTTACATCTAGTATTTTAAAGATGTTCGAATTTAAATGATTCAAGTTTATTACATAAGTAAAGAGGTGCTCCCCCATCCATAATTTTATACAATAAACTTAATGTCTTACATAAAAAGCAAAATTTGTCAATTGGTAGCCAATTTAATGTCTGAACGTTTGTTAAAGATTTTGTATCAGGTGGACTTTCTAAGATAAGTCTAGCACATCGTTTTTGAAGTTTGAAAAGTTCATCTAGCTCATCAAAACCACAATTACTCCAAACTGTACAACAGTATTGAAACAAGGTTTGATACTTGTATTATACAGCAGGATCCGATATTTAGTTGGCAAATATCGACGAACTCTTCCAAGCACAGCTATCCTTTGAATTAACTTTTTTCGTAATTCATAAATATGGACGGACCAAGTCAGATGGCTGTCTATGTGCGCTCCCAAAAGTTTTTTCTGAGTTAACTTGCTTTAATTTGCTACCATCAAGGCTAAGATCCAATGTTTGAGTTTGTAACGTCATTAATTTCTGCATGGCGGGTAGATACTGTATAATAATACATTTTGTTTTATCTCGATTAATTTTCATTCTGTTTTCTTTGATAAGCAAATCAGTCAAAAAAGCGTTTGCTATTTCCATTCTTTTCAACTCGTACTGACGCCATATCTTATTGATAACCTTTGCGGAAGCTTTTTTGATGCCACGCTTCAGATTGACTTATCTTACCATCACCAAACAGTTTTATTAGTTCAGCTCTTTTAGCGTCAATGTCGTTCGTCACAGTCTCATCACCAGCGGTTTGAGGTTCCTCAACTAATTCTTCAATCGTGGGGTTCTCATATCGTAGAGTCTTTGCTGAGATACTTTCTAATTTTACTAATATTCCTGAGATGAAATTGAGTAGATTTACACAGCTTAGCGAGGTGATCATTGAGGGAAAAATGCTTGTCAAAAATGACGCCAAGATTCCTAGCAGCTTGAACAGGTGCTATTTGCTCGTTTACAACTTCCACGCAATCGAGAACTGGAGTAGCGCGAAACATAGATTTGAAGAGGAGAAGTTCTGATTTGTCATGATTTAGCTTTAATCCATTATTAACCATCCAGATGTCAAATAACCTTTTGTATGGTCATGTAAATTAGGTCAAGTCTATTCAAATATAAAATTGGGCAAAATGGAAGGCGAAAATTCGTCTCCCAAGACCTTCTCTTGCACGGAAAATCAACAGAAATGTTGTCATCTGCGTCCCTAATCATATACCCAACATTCTGTGATCCATTTCGATCCTATAGCGCTGTATTAAACGGCGAATCAAGTCTATCCTTTCGTGTGTTCATACAAATCGGGCCAAGCCCGTTCAAGTGCGAGGTCAGGCTGAAGGGAAGACGAAAATTAGTCTCCCAAGGCTCTTTCTTGAACAGCAAATTCACGAAAACATTACTATCCACAATTCTGAACGTGTACTTAACATTGTGCGCCCCACTTCGATTCAAAAGCGCCGTGTTTACAATTAAAATAGTGAAAACGGTACAGAACCAGAAATCATGACTGCACGCCATTACAACTTTCATATCGTGACTGCACGCCATAACAACTTTCATATCGTTTTTACTTTTTCATATCTATTTTTTCATTTTTTTTTTTTTTTTTTTCATATCGTTTTTTTTTTGTTTTTTTTTTGACAATAGAAATAGATAAGCTTACTAATTGTTTTGTGAAAAACAAAATGAGAGTTTTTAAGTTGCAAAAACGTGCTTCCCGAGTTATCTTAGGAGCTGACACAAGAGCGAACAGTGTAGAACTCTTTAAAAAACTAGATTGGCTACCATTTTATGATGAAGTAGCGTTAAATAGGTGTATTTTAATTCATAAGCGCTTAAAGGGAAACTGTCCGGCCTATATGTATGATCTTTTAAAGTGTAACGCAGACTTACACACCCGTTGTAGTCGCTATGGTTCCTTTAATATGGTTTGCCCACTGAAGGGGACGATCGTTTGCTGTATCGTCTTCCAGACTTTGGAACTCATTGCCCAAGCATTTTAGTCAAGTCTAATTTAATTATCATTCAGATTTTAATACCATAGATATTGTAATATCTACCTTATTGTAACATTTACTCTATTGTATCCTATTTTACCTATAGCTTATATATTTATTTAACCTTTGTAATATTTCTAGAGGGCCACTAGTTCATCAGTTGAATTACTGTCAAGTGTTGTACCCTCATGAAATAAAGTTGATACATACATACAATACATACATACTAATATTCTCTCTGTACGGTTTAGCGATCGAAGTCAGTTGTTGTGTGATGACAATGGTGGACAATCCAAAGTGTCGCGCGCTAAAAGCTAAGTTAACCAATTGACTAGTCCTGTTATTGACGTTACATCAATCATACAATACAATCAAGGTGTTAGTGCCTTTAAAAGCTTCGGTCACGTACTTGAGAACAGCATCGACATTGTCTTGTGCGCAGTCTATCGCTAACACGTCAGGGTCGTGTATGTATTTCCAATCTCGGTACGCTTTGTTCCACTTGAAAGTAGGACAAATCAACATTTCATACTCAAGTTCAAGGTTCTCCAGGGTATATCCATACACACTTTGATTGGATTGCGCCACCATGATGTCTGTAGCCTTTGGAAGTGTAATCACGTATTGCAAGTTGTTGTTCATACCAAGCTTTATCCGCTGTTTCGTTCCAATTGCAAGCTAAACATCAATGCATCGCTAACCTTAACGACGTCTCCATGCACTCGTCGCACCACTGTCGTCCTTAGAAACTAACTTTCTCAAGTTCTCACCACAATAACATAATCGATCATTTGGTTTCGCGTACTGATGCTTTTCCAAAGGTCACGATAAACACCAATGTAGCTCTCCCCAGTGTTGTCATGCATACACAGTTTCTCCAGCTAGTCTCACAATAATCCTTTCACAAAGTAACTTACTCACATTGTTCAAGAACCAACTCTTGTCGTTCGCATTCTTAAAGTCAAACAATAAGCACAATGATCCAGGCACCAAACAGCTACTACCCTTGAGCTTAGGTACATCAATGTAAAGTTCCTCACCGGGGCTAACTTTATTAGGGTTTAGAGTAATGACATGCTGCGTTCTTGTCCATTTTATGACTCCCATTTGTGCTCTAAATCCAGGGCTCAATTCCGCTGCGGTGACGTTTATATACTTTACACACATTTTATTTATTTTGTTTCCATGCACAGGTCATACACAAACCACGCAAACACCACCGCGAGTACCCACAGATTTTGAGCCAACCAAGCGAGACCCTTCGCACCTATAACGTCAACGCATTGTAAACTAAGTTAGCCAACCCAACAGCCCATGAACCCATCTTCATTATCGCGTTCCTAACAGCCTGTGCGAATGACTTTGTAGCCCTAGCGCCTTTCACGACAGCAGATCTTCCACTCACAATAACAGTAATTGTCACAACACCAGCTATCGTAATCGCTAAAGCGCTCAGCCCAATCATATTTTCTTTAGCCCACTTCTTGAATCTCTCTAACCTAGACAAGTCGTTGCTCGTGACCTTGTCAGTAATAATTTTATTAGCTTTTTCGTGTTCTGGTTTAAGACCGTCCTGAAGTCGTATTCTATCCGCTTTCAACTCAGCTGTCTCACTTAACGTTTCTATACCATTTCTTCCCAGTGAAAGTCTCAGTCTCATTTCTTTAGACTTCGGTGTCTTCACATCGTTTGGATTTCACATATACCTGGAGTTCTCTTATTTCCTCAATTTAGTCGCAACTATCAACGTTTGTTCCTTCTGTTGCTTTACTATTTTTTTTCCCACAGTTCAACAGGTGTGCTCACCGTTTGGAACTTTCCATGGAAAATTTTTGTAAGATGCTCTTTGTGTATGCTTCTTGGCCGATCCATATTTCTTTCAAATCTGGTTTCTGGACAATTTTAACACCAAGAAAATGGCGTCCGTAATTCCCCCATATCCTTCATTTCGTTTCTTGGCGAGGTCTTTCTTGACTTTATTCATTTGTTAATAACTTTTTCCAGCCAGGAGAATATCATCAACGTACACATATTTTTTCAGCTTCTTTCTTCACTCGGAGCCACTTCACTCTGGGCCACAATGCCCCAAAGACCTTCCTTCATAAGTGCCATTCGACATTGTACTCTCCAAGCGGGATAATTGGTGCCATTCAGCGAAATTATGCTCGCCATTCTCACGTTCGAGCCAGAAGCCATCACAGTATCACACAGTACCTTCGAGTACAACTAGTTCACAATTGCTTCTTGAATTTAAATTCCGTCTGGACCCATAACGTATTGGAATTCTGTAATAATATTGATCATATGTACAAACAAAACGAGGAACGTAAAATAACTGCCACAGTAAAAACGTTTTTACATGTGTTTTTTTTTACTTTCTGAACAGAATAAGTCTTGTCACGTGACTACAGTACATAAAGATGTTCTTACATGAAGTTCTGAGTGCACTTAAAATGTTCATTTCTACATGCACTTCATCTTCGATCTTATCACTAGCACTAGAGACTATGGTATCTGTTAAATCTTCTGTTGGTATTATGTCCTCAGATCTCAACTGTGTGTCAACCACACCACTTGACGTGTTTTCGTGTTCCTTTTTAGCTTCTTCAACTAATCGCTTGAACCTTTCAACGACTTCAGCGGCATCTTTTGCATTATAAATTAATGATATGTCTTACTTTGATTCCTCGAGACGACAACTCTTTTATCTTCAAACACAAAACCGCTTTGCTTACCGTTTACACCAAAAGTTATGGTTGACTCGCCAATGAGTTCCTTTGAACTCGGTCCATATTTCACTCTAATGTCTAATTTT
This sequence comes from Chrysogorgia sp. JL179-B06, assembly GCA_035772405.1. NCBI lineage: Eukaryota > Metazoa > Cnidaria > Anthozoa > Scleralcyonacea > Chrysogorgiidae > Chrysogorgia > Chrysogorgia sp. JL179-B06. The sequence goes on along the minus strand of JAYKKM010000190.1, from coordinate 388,583 downwards.
AGAGCATTTTTGAAGAAGTCTTTTTGTCCCTTACTATTGACGACTTTATGGTTGATCCAAGTCTCTTTGTGTTCGGTTATACCTTCGTGTATATCGTCTCAACCTCTTTTGAGGCCCCTTGTCGGTACTCATGTGTTAGCTTCTATTGTCACCATTTTACCATCGTCAATGAATGACGTCTCTGTTTTCTTGAGCCCTCTTTTGTCCTGTTCGTCCTGCAATTTGTTCATTATTTCGTACAATGTGTTAATCTCAACGTGTTCAACGTTCTGGCATCTCATAGTCCTCAAAGTCTCCCCCACCTTCAGCCATTACATTAACTCACATTTTGATTATGTCGCTTTCTGTTATCCACGAATTGTGTTTGCTATCATAACCCAACCATTTAACCAACACCATTTTCTTTCCCTTCACGTTCTTCCCTTTAACACCTTTTCAACTCTGTACACATCGTCGGATTTCTTATTAACTAGCGACAGTTTTTGTTCATAGAACTTTCCAATGATCTGTTCACCAGTGTGGTCCTCAATTTCATACACAGTCGGGTCACCACGAATAACCTTTGTCACTTTAAACAGCTCTTCAGTAAAGTTAGCTTCGTATAGCCCTTTGTGAATATGCTCTTGTACTTACTAATCCTCACCAATTCACCAACCTTGAACTTCGGCAATGGGTTGTCTGCAAATTTTGACCAAACAAAGTGGTCCACACTTTGTTCTCGTTCGCGTGGTTAACATCTTTCGGCTTCATCATAATACTTCGATTAACATTGCAGCTATTGTAATTACTCAAAAGCTGGTCTAAAATGTCAATCCATTTCTACGTTCCACGAGCGTAAAAGTACTTCCACATAATACTCTTAAGACTTCTATTAAAACGCTCAACAACAGCAGCTTTCTTATCACTGTTAGTGCTAAAGTACTCGACGCTTGAGTCTCTCAACAAACTTTTCACCCCAACGTTGTAGAACTCAAGTCCATCGTCAAATTGAGCTAGCTTGGGCGCGGTTCCAAACTGATCTTTAAAGTCATTCAATAACTCACTAACACCCTCAGTCATGTTACCAGTGTCTTTTCTATAAGCTGGGATACAAAAAGCGTATCTGCTCAACACTTCAATACCTGTTAATATCCAATAATACCCTTTGTTCTGTTTTGAATATTTACTCATGTCAACTAAGTCCATTTGAAGTTCCTCACCAAGGTAATCAACGAAGGTCGCACGGAACTTGTGTCTTCTCCAGGGGCGGATCTAGAGTAAAATCTGACCGGTGCTCACCAATTTTAGTAGTCCGGTGTGCGCCGTAGGCGCACCCTTTCTAGGGGGTCCTGGGGCATGCCCCCCGGAATTTTTTTGAAAATTAAGGTCTTAAAATGGCATTTCCTGCTTATTTACGACAGTTTTGGAGTCTTTCTGAATGGTAGATTTGTAGATACTTAAGACGCGTTTTTCCAGTTTACAAACTTCCAAGTGGTGGGAAAACTGCAGCCACAAAATATTGATTGCATCAAGCAGAAACTGAGTAACAATACGCAAGCAAGTAACTAGTGCACATGTGGTTTCCAAGTACGCTTTTGGGTTACGGTCAATTATTAGCCAAGAAAGATCGACTAGTTTATTAGTAAAATGAATTTCAGCCGCCATTTTGCGGTCGAATCCAGCCGCTATTTTGCGTTGAAACCAGCCGCCATTTTTTTTACATGTTTTAAATAGTTTTTTTTGTTCAAAACAAAAAAATCAATTTAATAAGCACCCTCCCAGAAGTAAAATCGTAACGACAACCAAAACCAACATAGTGTACAATACGATGGGGATGCCAATGCAGTTCGAAATGTTTGACCACCAAACCAGCAAAATAGACTGTTAAAAATGTAGATAGATATGGAGGTTGACCAGCAAAATAGACAGTTAAAAATGTTTATAGATGTGTAGGTTGACCACCAAACCAGCAAAATAGACAGTTAAACATGTTTATAGATGTGTAGGTTGACCACCAAACCAACAAAATAGACAGTTAAAAATGTTTATAGATGTGTAGGTTGACCACCAAACCAGCAAAATAGACAGTTCAAATGTTATGATAAATAATATAAATAAATCTTAGCTATGCTTACAAATGTAAGCCTATTTTTTAAGTAAACATTAGATTATTTATACTTTTATTTGAGCATATAATATATATAACCACTGTAATCATGCATTACAGAGCTACACGTCAATATAAATACAATGCATACAGGTGCTGCATGTAACACAATAAGATTGAATAATTTGTTACATATGGCTACATGTACAGTAATTGACTTACCTAAACTAAAGGATATAATTTAATATGACTTAATCAACTAATTTGACAATATAGATAATAAAATATACTGTAATTATGATTAAAGTATCTGGTTTTGATATTAATCTATCAGAGCATTAGGAATAATAGGTCAATCACTAAAATTGTATAGTTGAGTTCTTACACTTAAATTATGATATCAGCGATAAATTAATTATTTTTCAACTACCGTACAATATCATCATTATCAATATAAAGAAACACATCCCTAACAAAAAAAGTCTATAGGCTTGCCTATAGGCATGTCTATAGGCAACCTATAAGATCCTATAGAGAACCTATAGGAAATTGGAACATTTTCTATAGGCGACCTATAATGAAACCCCCATTAGCCTATAGACGCCTATAGCTGCCTATAGACGCCTATAGACTTTTTCTGTAAGGGATATTTGTATAATATGAGCACATTAATATTGAGATCACAGTAGGTCACATTAGAACATCGATCATTGTATTTACATTTAGAAATATATATATATAAATTATTTAATACGAGTGCTTTAGCTGAATAGTGTTCAAGCAACTAAGTAAGTATTTTTAGTACTATTATTTCATATTGTATTACATTGTATAAGAATATAATGTGTTACATCTGACTAAGGATATATTATTCAGTTTTATTCGATATTTGTTCAAATTGATAAATGTTTTTGTAAATAAGTATAACGATGAAAAATACCTTATAAGCAACCAAACAGCAGTGCTACTCGACTAGTGTACAATTATAATTAATACTTGTCGAGTCGAATGGTTATGTATATTTAATTCATTCGATTAATAACTTGCACTAGACTAGGCTATTACTCAGCTCTTCGACTTCGTAACAATTGTGTTATCCCTAATGAACATGTTACATAATTTACATTAAAACACTATTAGATATGTATATATTAATATATGCATGGCATTTATAAGTACATACCTTACTGGGCAGCGTTGATCAGACCGCAACTTCTGGCTCTTGGACATTTGCATATAAACAAACAGATAAATCGCGCTTCACTCGATTTTTTCCCTCCAAAACCTTCCTTTTGCACTGCTTCCGCAAAGAAACCAATTCCTGTTCACACGAATCGTCACTTTGACTGAGCAATCGAACTAGCTGACGCACGACGACGAGACAGTCGCTGTGACCAGCCATTTTTGTCGATAAAATGAAGAACTATATTATTAGCCTGCTCGCAGCCTGGGAAGCGAGCAGGCTAGAGGCTAAATGTTAACAATGCCTATATTTGGGAGCAGAGCACCGGTGAAATGCCTATATTTGGGAGAGGGCACCTGTGAAATGACTATATTTGGGACAAGGCCTGATCGGAACCGTGGCACCGGCCATTTCTACCGTGGCTCCGGCCATTTCTACCGTGGCCCCGGCCATTTTTAGCAGTGGCACCGGCATTTATGACCGTGGCTCCGGGTTCGCTGAACTGTCGGTATCACACTCGACATCATCTCGGCCTTCGCAGCTGCCCGGAGGCGATTGCGGGCTCATTTAGACCGTAAATATTGCTTTCCGCGGCGCTAGCAATTGGCTAGTGATGCTTATAACTTTCTCGAAATAAATGATTTCGAGAATTCATCAATGTGTTTAACATTATTATTATCATTATTATTATTATTATTAAATTATAACCAAGTAGTAATTAGTTTTAATTATTTAATTAGGAAAATCTGACCGTGGCTTTAGCCACGGTGGCACCCCTCTGGATCCGCCCCTGTTCTCACAATGGGTTTGTACCTGGTGTAAGTGTCCTGCGATGTCAACCATTCTTTCACTGTTTTCCTAGTTACAATTTTTCTGCACTAGTGTACCCTGTCCTCACGTCATAATAGATGTCTCTCAACCCTTGTTCTGTTTCCACACCGAGTTCCATATAATTCACACAATATATAATTCCAATAACATACTGACCCCTTCAAATACTGTTCGGTGGATATTGGCAATGTTGTGATCACGTTGCTACGCTTCCCATCGATACCCACATTGCTTTCCGTTTCAACAATGTCACACTAGTGTGCCACTGCAAGTCGTACGGGATCACCGCGTTTCTCGCGAAACCAAGTAAAGGCCCAAGCAGGGGCGTAGGAAAGTATATTATATAAAGGGGGGCCGGAATAGCTTTCGGCCCCCCCCAAAATAATTGGATTTGAAAGAAAAATTGCAGAAAAAAATTAATTCGAGAGCCAAGCATTTGAAATCGTATATTAATCGAATAGTATGAATGTATGATATTACCGACAAGTTGGAAAACAACATCTTCCCATTAATGTTAAACTGTTATAGTAGTAATTAAAAAAATAATCACAATATCTTTGCATGTTAACCCAAGTATTTTAGTAAACTAAAGTACAAATATTTGTCTAGTTTACTGTTTACCATGCTCTAGTCAGGCTTTCTTTTCAGAAGGGCGGAAATCGCGGAATGATTGAGGCTAAAAGGTAGCCCCGGTTGAAAAAAACGTCCATGTCGGATTCGCTGACCATTGCATTAATATGTTGTCAGTGGTTCCCAGGGGCGGCCGTCCCTGGATAGAGCGAAACAGTCCAAAATATGAAATTTTATAAACTTCTGAACTGAAAAATCATCGCTCATAATACAGGAAATACAAGTTGCGGGAATCTAGATTTCAAAATTTTTCGGGGGGCATTCCCCGGCACCCACGTAGAAAGGCTCGTGCCTCAGATTATTAGTTATCATGACCACCCATTTGGGACTAGCTTCGCCACTGATAGGTACAAAGAAAATTTTGCTTTGCCCCCCCCCCCCCAACTTTACAAAGCTTCCTACGCCCCTGGGCCCAAGGGTGTCTAACACAGCTGAACTACTAACCTTGACCCTACATTTGCTCGTGGGTGGGAGTTTCTCGACCTCGAGATTCACCTTATGTTTGTTAGACTCGTGTTTTAAGACTTTGACCAATGCATCGAATCCAAATTACCCTTCACCCACTCTAATCTTCTATCATGGCTATAGACACGTGACTCAAGTGTTCCAAGGTGAGGAACTTAAGTTGAGGACGAGAAAGGGGGTCTATACATACGATTACATGGACGCCATGGAAAAGTTCGACGAGACACAATTTCCTGCACGAGAACATTTTTATAGTGTGCTCAACGCGACGGAAATGTCAGAAGATGGGTATCAGCACGCAAAAGACGTATGGAACACGTTTGGTTTGCAAACCATGGGGGACTATCATGATCTTTATCTGAAGTGTGACGTGTTATTGTGGACGCCATGTTGAAGATGACTGGCGTGGAACTCGAGTTGTTGTCTGATATTGATATGTTTCAGTTTGTGGAATTATGTATGCGTGGTGGTGTAAGTTACATAGCCAACAGACATGGTGTGGCAAACAATAAGTACATGAAGGATTACGATGAAACGGAGGAGTCGAAATATTTAATGTACCTTGACGCCAACAATTTGTATGGATGGGCAATGAGTCAGAGTCTTCCCACAGTTGGTTTTAAGTGGTTGACTGAGAAAGAAACGAAAGGAGTGAACTTGTGAGACTATCACAACGACAGTGAAAAGGGGTTATTAAAATTGAAATACCCAGACCATTTGCATGACTAATTGCATGACGACTATCCATTGGCTCCCGAGAAGATGGAGATAACGGTTGATATATATGCTGTCGAAGTACTGTGAGAAGATCAGAAAAAAATTCAATGTGAGTGTTGGTGGCGTGAAGAAATTGGTGACAAATTTAAGAGACAAAGAAAAGTACGTTCTTCACCTCAGACATTTACAGCTGTACATGGACCTTGGATTGAAAATAAAGAAGGTACATAGAGTCGTGCAATTCGATCAGTGCAAATGGTTGGGAATGTACATCGACTTTAATACAACCAAAAGAACTGGCGCTAAAAACGCTTTCGAAAAGGACTTCTTTAAGTTGATGAACAATAGTGTGTTTGGCAAAACAATGGTAAACTTGAGGAAGCGTGTAAACGTGAGATTAGTGACCAATGAGAAGGACCTAATGAAGTTGTCGTCGAAGCCAACGTTTATGTCTTTCAAGATATTTAACGCTTAACTGACAGAGACAGTTTGCTGTAAACAATCGTGACTGACCATGTTTATCATGACTTCTTGAAGGATCGTGAAAAGTTCGACAACAGTGACTATCCCGCGGACAACCCATTCGCTTTTAAAGAAAATAAGGAAGTGATTGGGAAAATGAAAGACGAGTGTGCAGGGACGACAATCGTTGAGTTCATTGGGTTACGCAATATAAAAAGATGTGTATAGTTATTTGAAGGAGTCTGGTGGGGGTGGGAAGACCGCTAAGGAATTAGAAAAAAACATTATTAAGACTGTCATTAAGCACTGCGATTACAAAAAAGTGATGCTTGAACAAGGGCAGTTGCGTCACACAATGAAAAGCATTAGAAGCGTCAGGCATGAGCTCGGGAGTTACGAAATAAATAAGGTGTCATTATCCTGCTATGACGACAAACGTTATGTTTTAGACAACAGCATTGACTCCTACGCATGTAATAATAATAATAGACGTATTAGGAGCATTATACAATAGTCTCAATGCTCTTACAAAAATATATTCTTAAATATACTGATAAAACGTATTACAGTCCCTTCATAAGATAAAGCCTACTACATATATTACCACTATAAACAAAAAAACTATTAATTTTAAAAAAGAAAAGTCTTAACTGCTGACTTAAAATTGCCCAACATAGTGTATCAAAGCTTCTAATTTCTGTGGTAATGAATTCCACAGTTTTGGTGCCGAAACCGAGAATTCTCTGTCTCCGTGAGTCACCATTCTGGATTTTGTCTCAATTAGCAGATTACGGTTTGATGATCTCAAAGCACGAGTTGGTTTATATTTATTTAGCAAATCAGTAACATAAACAGGCGCCTGGTCATGCAAAGCCGAAGTAATTATTAGTATTTTAAATACAATCCTTGATCTCACCGGCAACCAGTGAAGATTACGAAGCACATGCAGGGGAGATATGCTCCGATTTTTTAACCCATGTTACAAGTCTTGCAGCTGTATTTTGAATTCGCTGTAACTTGCTCAATTCAGCTTCTGGTAAGCCATATAGGATGCTATTACAGCTGTAAAGTTTTGATGTTATGAATACATGCACTAACTTCTCACAGTCCTTTTCACTCAAATATTTCCTGATCTTGCCGGTATTCCTGATAGCAAAAGTGGCAGATTTACAGATGTTATTTACATGAGTATTTAATTTGAGATGTTTATCTACAGCAACACCGAGATCATAATATATGGCCACAAGAATATCCCACGAAGTGTATGGTGACACAATTGTTCAACAAACGGACTAATTCGCACAGGTGTTATACTCGTCGCACCAATGTACACACAAGGCTTTTTCTCGATTTTACGACATTTATAGTTTTTTGTATTCAATAATTGTTGTATTCAATAATTGCCACTGTGATAATTGGCACACAATCGCTTAATATTTACAATGTTATCACAGTTACTAAAATTAGAAAAAGTCTCTCACTTGCCCCTCAAGCGTTGAGATTCGGTTATTATGATCAATAATCTCAGCCTCCACTGTCGCCAACTCACGAGTATTCTAGCTCTTTTTTCTTTAAGCAACAAAACCTCCAACCTTTCCTTTGAGAACACAACTCTGTGAATGCTTGATGTGTTAGCTTCATTGTCCATGACTATGCGATAAAAGACGCCAGGACGACAGATGGCTGCGTGTGTGTTGCTAACAACAACATTCCATTTGGCGCTAGCAACCGTGATTTTTGGAAAAAAAATTTAAAACGAAATCGAAATTTTTTTAAATTTCTTTTTAAAAAATCGTTGTTAAATGGAATGTTGTTGTTAGCAACATCGATCGCAAAATGACGGGTGGTTAACATCGCTTTGATTCGTATAACTAGTGGCTGCAATTGTTTCCACGGTGAATGGACTGTGTTTGAGGCAATACATGCACGAGCCAACAACTGGGTTTGATAAAGCGTGGATTTAGTTGTGAAAACGTAAAATTCGTTGTACATTACCACTAGACTGTGAGTTTAGTGTTTTTTTTTTCGTGTGTGAAATTTGTGAAACACGAAGTGACATCGGTGATGACAATGACGTGCCCTTGAAGCGTGCTATAAATCAACTTCGTGATATGTACGATGGCACAAGATTTTTGAATTGGGATGTTGATTTTTGAGTTGGGATGTAGGTAATTGGACCAACACTGGGGTTACTATTATGTAGATGAGTGTGTATTTAGCATAGCATGCGGCATTTGGCCTATAACTAAGACTGAAATGTGCACCTTGGCATATAGGATATGTAGGCGTAGTTTCTATCGTTGTCTGGTTATTGAATTGGGATGTGCTGTAGGTAATCCGACCAACACTGGGTTGCTATTATGTAGATGAGTATGTATTTAGCATAGTATGCGACATTTGGTCTATGGCTAAGACTTAAATGCGCACCTTGGCATATATGTAGGCGTAGTTTCTATCTTTGTCTGGTTACGGCGCTGGACAATGAAGTGTAGACTGTTATAGTATATATGCATAAAATCATCATAAAGACAAGAATAAAGATGCGTATTGTATTGTATATTGTGTAGATTCTTTGGGACACAACCTTCTACAATTGTTTCGACCTTCTTTCTGTGGTCTCCTCAGGAAGGATTTTGGGGTTGGGTGTTGATGTTATTTAGTTGTAGTTGGAAAATAAACAATAAATAGTATAGTGCCATAGAGAAATACTAATAAATAAACGTAAAAGTGTATTCTTACCAAATGTGTTGTTTGTTTTCGACGAAAGTCCGACACGTCGCACCATTGTAGTAAATCCGTAAGAACGCGTGAGGTGTCTCTCGGTAAGTCGTTAGAGACGCAGTAAGGTCGTTTAATTGTCAGTTGTGGTTTAAGTGGTTTAAAAGTGTAATGTGATTCGTTGTAGAGTTCGTAAGGTCTAATTTTAGTGTCGGAAGTAGTCGGATGAATGTCGTGTCAGTGTTTCTGTATGGGGGTCTGGAGATCACTAAAATCTGATTGGTAAAATGGCCGCCAAACATTCACAACATGCGGCTAAATGCAGGAACCGCTCCGACCCGCCACTGGACGACAAAAATAATCACAGCAGCGTCAATGGTGCAGAACCACCGCTCCATCCACACGCTGTATACACATTCATCCATATCTCGACAGACCAACGAACACAAGGAAACCCATCGATGGATCCAATAAACAAAGAAAGAATGGTTGTCCCGAACCCACATGCCATGAAACACCCTCGCACGACCCACACCACCGGGAGATCGAAGACGCATGAATCCAACACACAAATCACAATCGAGAATCAGAAACACATTCCAATGCCACAAACAACAAGAATGTATGCTTAGAGCTACTCCGCATTTGAGTGCTGAATAATCTGAGCCAGCTGAGTGTACCAAATTTGAGAGAACGTCCATCGAAACAGTAAATGAAGCGACATCAATAACACCAGCTGGCGACCTAAACTGGTGTAGCCCCAAATTTGCAAAATGATGTAAACCAGTCACGCTTTCACGGTCGAGTTTGGTCTCTTGAGACGGCTTTCGAGTTGTGGATCTCGTTTCTCTGATGTTGATTGTCTGGGGCTGCACTACCACACTCAGCTGTGTTCGGCGGGACGCTGGGTTGGTCTTGTGCCATCGTACAAATCGTGAAATTGCGCTGGTGCCCCAAGTGCCTTACTACTCCTCTACTTTTTTACTACTAAGAGATGTACCATATTTGTTGCTATTATTTTTGCTTGGTAATCCACCCATTTGTTCACTATTATAATGCATTAGAACTTGCAAATTTAGAAACAGCGTATAATCGTAGACAATCACAGACAACTAAAGTTTTCCAGGAAGTTAGTAAAAACCCAGAACATAAATACATAATTTTTGTACATAATTTTTTTGTACATATTTTGTACATAATTTTTTTCACAGTTATATTCATTAGTTCCGAGTATACTATTAGTTTTTGATACATATATGTATGTCATTGTAAATTCTTAATCTAATTCAGCTCAGTTTTGGCTGTAAATTTTCAGAATTATTTAACTATCTATCTATCTATCTATCTATCTATCTATCTATCTATCTATCTATCTATCTATCTATCTATCTATCTATCTATCTATCTATCTATCTATCTATCTATCTATCTATCTATCTATCTATCTATCTATCTATCTATCTATCTATCTTGGTAAACTAATTAAGAACCTAACACCCTGGTTTTTATTACATATCAAATAGCTATAGAACGTATCACGGACTAGTTTAGTAAAATAAAGATATTTAATAACTGGTTTTTACTCTAGAATTCACAATTCAACACATTGACATTAAACTAGATTAATTTAACATTCCACGAATTAGTATAATAAATAAAAATGATGATAAATGATGAATATTATCGTCGGGAGTAGATAGAGATAACGAAGATGGTGAAGATGATGATGATGATGACGACGATGGTAATACTCTAGTTACCTTGTGATACTGAACAATGAACCTTTTAAGTTAAAACCCAAGGCATTCGACTCTTCTAATATAGTGAGTTCGCTGAACTGGTCAGGCATTGCATAGGATATGAAAGTCTGAATTCCTGTCGTTTCACGTATTTTTACCCAGAGACATACTGTTATAGCCATCATATCCTTAAGTTGGCCACGAGAAATAGCATAATCGGAGGTAGATTTTCTGTTAAATAACATGGATTTTTCTGAACCTAAGATGAAAGTGATATCCAAACAACATTATTAACATTATTTCAGAAATAAAAAACATTTTCCGTGTTTCCAAACAGTTATAGAAAAACGAGTGGAAGTTTGGGAGAACGGCGAGAAATCACCTGAGAAATCAGTGTTTTTAAAGAGTGTTTATATAACTGCATATGGGAACACAGAAAATATGTTTTATATTTATGTATATAGGTTATATACAGAGACCGATGGATATATGTGCGCAATTCATGCTCATTCATTCACTATTAGTCCCACATTTGATGCTCCATGCAAACTGTAATAAATTTCTGACTTGTCAGGGAATGTTGGTCCTTGAATTTATAATTTATGTTGTTTTCTGGGGATATATCGGATTTATATCCCGCTGCATGAGAACAAAAGAAACCGATATATATATATTATATATATATATATATAATATATAATAAATAATAAATAATAGGTAATATTTGGCATTTCACACGATCAAACTACATGTTGAAAGGATTTATGGTGAAGGAAAATTTCGAGTGTTGGAATACATACATTTTAAGACCAAACCGGGACCAGTTGCGAAAAATGCAACTTAGCGGCCTTCCGTTAGGAATTGAACCCGCGACCCTGCGATTGCTAGTGCAGCGCTCTGACCACTGATCTACGGAAGCCGTTGCCGAGAGCCTAGTCACGAGTTCTGTATATATGGTGGTAATGCCGCGATAAGATTCTGGGTATATTATAGGTAATATTTGGCATTTCACTCGATCAAACTACATGTTGAAAGGATTTATGGTGAAGGAAAATTTCGAGTGTTGCATGGAATACATACATTTTAAGACCAAACCGGGACCAGTTGCGAAAAATGCAACTTAGCGGCCTTCTGGTAGGAATTGAATCCGCGACCCTGCGATTGGTAGTGCAGCGCTCTGACCACTGAGCTACGGAAGCCGTTGCCGAGAGCCTAGTCACGAGTTCTGTATATATGGTGGTAATGCCGGGATAAGATTCTGGGTATATTATAGGTAATATTTGGCATTTCACTCGATCAAACTACATGTTGAAAGGATTTATGATGAAGGAAATTTCGAGTGTTGGAATACATACATTTTAAGAACAATCACAGGGTCGCGGGTTCAATTCCTACCGGAAGGCCGCTAAGTTGCATTTTTCGCAACTGGTCCCGGTTTGGTCTTAAAATGTATGTATTCCAACACTCGAAATTTTCCTTCACCATAAATCCTTTCAATATATATATAATCGGGTTCAATTCCTACCGGAAGGCCGCTAAGTTGCATTTTTCGCAACTGGTCCCGGTTTGGTCTTAAAATGTATGTATTCCAACACTCGAAATTTCCTTCACCATAAATCCTTTCAACATGTAGTTTGATCGAGTGAAATGCCAAATATTACCTATAATATACCCAGAATCTTATCCCGGCATTACCACCATATATACAGAACTCGTGACTAGGCTCTCGGCAACGGCTTCCGTAGCTCAGTGGTCAGAGCGCTGCACTAGCAATCGCAGGGTCGCGGATTCAATTCCTACCGGAAGGCCGCTAAGTTGCATTTTTCGCAACTGGTCCCGGTTTGGTCTTAAAATGTATGTATTCCATAACTCGAAATTTCCTTCACCATAAATCCTTTCAACATGTAGTTTGATCGAGTGAAATGCCAAATATTACCTATATATATATATATATATATATAAAAACCATCAAGAATGTAAAAGTCTATGACAACTCCGTGTGCATTGCGCACTTTTACTGGCTGAAATGACAAAACATAATTGCAGTGTCTGGCTTATCATGAGCAACTGTGGACAGCTGTTTCGCTCTCTTGGAGCTCGTCAGCACAGTGTAGCTGATGATAAGCCAGCACATCAAAAAGGTATATACATCATCACAGTCAAAGACTTGATGTGGGATATACCACACTGCATAAATTATAAACCATCAATAATGTAAAAGTCTATGACAACTCAGTGTGCATTGCGCACTTTTACTGGCTGAAATGACAAAACATAATTGCAGTGTCTGGCTATCATGAGCAACTGTGGACAGCTGTTTCGCTCTCTTGGAGCTCGTCAGCACAGTGTAGCTGATGATAAGCCAGCACATCAAAAAGGTATATACATCATCACAGTCAAAGACTTGATGTGGGATATACCACACTGCATAAATTATAAACCATCAAGAATGTAAAAGTCTATGACAACTCAGTGTGCATTGCGCACTTTTACTGGCTGAAATGACAAAACATAATTGCAGTGTCTGGCTATCATGAGCAACTGTGGACAGCTGTTTCGCTCTCTTGGAGCTCGTCAGCACAGTGTAGCTGATGATAAGCCAGCACATCAAAAAGGTATATACATCATCACAATCAAAGACTTGATGTGGGATATACCACACTGCATAAATTATAAACCATCAAGAATGTAAAAGTCTATGACAACTCAGTGTACATTGCGCACTTTTACTGGTTGAAAAAATTATAAAGTGTGGTTAATTTGTGCAGTGTGGTATATCCCACATCAAGTCTTTTGACTGTGATGATGTATATACCTTTTTGATGTGCTGGCTTATCATCAGCTACACTGTGCTGACGAGCTCCAAGAGAGCGAAACAGCTGTCCACAGTTGCTCATGATAGCCAGACACTGCAATTATGTTTTGTCATTTCAGCCAGTTTTTGTCCTAATGTTTGTCCTAATGTTCTTACTGTAGGGAGGGTTGAAACCAGATGATATTCCTTTGACGTTTTCGTTGTGAAGTTGTAGCTTTGGGTGGCTCCTCGAGGAGGTATTGGAGGATCGTATTGAAGTGGCTGCGTTTGAGGGCATCTTCGTATAACGGCGCCGCAGATTCAAAAGCTGTGCGGTCGGATGAAAGTGATGAGATTCGTTTGCCGATCGTTGACGGAAGGTGCTTTAGGATAGATGGTGGGTGGTTAGAATGGTTACCAAACCAAACGGATACTAAACCAAACGACGAGCCACAATACATCAGTAACCATTCTAACCACCACCATCTATCCTAAAGCACCTCCCGACAACGATCGGCAAACGAATCTCATCACTTTCATCCGACCGCACAGCTTTTGAATCTGCGGCGCCGTTTATACGAAGATGCCCTCAAACGCAGCCACTTCAATACGATCCTCCAGTACCTCCCCGAGGAGCCACCCAACACCCGTTGAACCAACTCCTCAACGGGTACTACCCATCACTTCTCAATTGAGAACACGGGTAGTACCCGTGCCAGACTGTCGTCTAAGTAGCCTGGCGCGAGCCTCTCCTGCATTAATTATAATTCAGCCAATCATATCAAGATAATCAAAACACATGTATCTTCGGTTATATCGCCATCTTGCACTGCAAAACATTTCGAATAAGAAACTTCTCGTAATCATCGATCAAATTTAAAATGGACTCACGTAAAAGAACAAAGATCAATGAAAGGCAAACAGCTATTTTGGAGCAGAGTTACAAACGCGGGATGGTCGGAATTGGCGCAAATTATAAAGATTTGATACAAAGTGTTGTAGCAGAATCTAGTTTGACAACAGCACAAGTGCAGGTACTGTAATAAGATAAGTTTATAAGATGAAATATTCTACCAACATCGACTTACTGTATATCAAACTTTGCTATGATTAACTCGATAACAATGCGTTTGTTTTCAGAAGTGGATCGGTAAACCAAAAAAGAAAAAGACAAGGTCCTGTAGACGTAGTACAAGAAGATCATGAAGCACCATTAAAGAGGGCCAAAGGCATTCGAGGCCCTATTGGATATAATTTGTTTTGTGGGGAGTTTTTTAAAAACAGGTAACACAAACAATTACAACTAACAACTACTATATTGATGCTTTCGCCTATCTAACTGATGTCTTGATTAACTAACTTCTCCAATCTCTCTATAAGTGGAATTGGTGTATACATTTACATGTTTATACACCAATATTTATTTTAGAATTACATATTTTTACACCAGAATTATGCCAAATCGTGTTACCCCCAAAAGGTTATCAGTAGACAAGTAAATAACCAACTTATATCTGTGTTGCCTTTGTGAAAGGAAAAAAACTTTATCAACTTGGCAAGAAATAAATTAGTTGATTATATGGACGATCATCAAGCTTGTATCCTCAGAAAAATTATTCTGGGTCCCGGACAGGAATTGAACCTGTAATCTTCTGATTGCTGGTGAGACACTCTAACCATTGAGCCACCGATACTCAGATGGAGAGCGAAGGCTACAATGATGTACTGGTCTATTGACCATCCATACAGTATATCGTCGATTGATTGTCCAATATATCCATATACTGGTCGATTGTATATCCATATATTGGTACACATATCCATATACTGGTCCATATACCATACACGTCCATATATCCATACACGTCCATATATCCGTACGCCCATATATCCATACGTCCATATATCCATATATTGGTCGATTGATCATTCATGTATCATCTGTTCTACTCCAAGCTCTCCCATATTCACTACAGCAGTGTATATATTAACACATCCAAACATTATGGATATATAGTGACTGCCGCATAGACAGTACATATATCAATCGACCAGTACATCATTGTAACCTTCGAGTCTCGGTGGCTCAATGATTAGAGCGTCTCACCGGCAATCAGAAAACCTTCAGGTTCGATTCCTGTCCGGGACTCAGAATCATTTTTCTGAGGATACGAGCTTGACGATCGTTCATATATCGTCTGTCTACTCCAAGCTCTCCCACATTCACTACAGCAGTGTATATATTAACACAAAATAAATTAGTATTGATTAAACAATTTAATATAGGGATGTCCTAGGAAAGATCCACATCTCCCCCATGGAGGAAATATGTGCCATCCAAAGGGGAGGGGGTAAAATTAACTGAAATTATTGTAGGATGTCCGAAGAGGATGGGAGGACCCATTTGCCCATTTCTTCAGTGGGGGAGTATGTATATTTTCTGGAATGACCCATTTGATCAATAAATATTGTGATGGTTATTTTCCATTGTACTTCAACATCTTATGCCACACCAATTATTGACAAAAAATACTAGTTCATGCCATGCCAAAATTATTTCTAGCAGTTCTGGTACACCAAAATATTTGGACTAACATAGATCGATTCCACTATGACGTAGTGTGCTTTTTTTTAAAATTCCTTTGAGAAATCTTGAAAATGTTCTCCTCGCACTTACAGCATGCTACAAATGTAGGTTTCACAGACCTTGTCAGCTTGGTGTAGCATTTTTTTTGTTCTGTGGCATTGCAATTTACATGGAATACTCTGTGGCTAACCATCTGGCATCAGCCAGAATAAAATGCTGAAGTGCACCCTAGGGTTAAGCAAACATGGTGGTGAAACCATTAAGGGGCATGCGCTCCACTCTGCTACATAAAATTGTCTGGCATTAGTCAGAATATAATGCTGAAGTACACCCTTGGCCCTGTTGGGTTAAGAAATGTGGTGGTTAATCCATTATGTGGTATGTACCCGGTGTTAGATAAAATAAAATGCTGAAGTGCACCCTTGTCCTTAATGGGTTAATAAATGTTAAATAGTAATAGTAATTCAATATTTAAAATTGTCACTGAGTTGTATTCACAAATAATTTAATTAATGGATTTTTTTAAATGTAATTATTTTAAATAGATGATTGCAAAGACCTGCCACATAAAGAAAAAAAACATGATAGCTTCAGCTGCATGGCAGACAAAAAGTGAAGGTGAAAAAGAAGCCTTCAAAAAATCAGCTTTTAATATGAAGAAAGTGAGCCTGTCAGAATTGTCAGATGAGCAAAAGTCTAAATTAATCACAAGACACAGGAAGAAGCTTTTGGATGAGGTACAAAATTGTTTCTTGAGTTTAGTTATCTTCTAAAATGTTTACAGTATACATACTGTACATGTATACGGAATCTCTTGTTTCAATATTACGGACATTTAATAACTTAATTGGTATATTTCATGAATGTGGCTTTGGGAAATGATGAGAAAAGCATCAGGGTTACTAATATTCTTCATGTTGTAATATTACTTATAATCATAATTTCCAATATATATATATATATATATATATATATATATATATATATATATATATATATGTAAATTTGGGATCTTAAACCTCTTAGAGTAAACCCTAAACCAGTATTTGTTCTTGTGTTGTTGAATACACTATTCCTATTGAGTAAAAGTAAAATGTTATTTTTATGCAAATTAGATCATGGTTTTGGAGGACTTGGGTTGTCAAGTTTCGACACTGCTTCTTGACAATGCTGGTGTAGTTTTCATGCTTGCTTCGCAGCAAGGAAGCATGTTTCTTTCAGCCAATCCTGACATGGGGGTTAAATTTGGTGAATATTTTGGTGAGTGTTTTATTTGTTAAAAATCAAATAATATAGACCTTATTCCAAAATGGCTGCCAATTTTATATTATTTTATATGCATATAAATTAGCCTTGGTATTGTGTATGAAATTCAAAAGAATTTTTCTTCTGAAACAAGGCTATAAAGTCTATAATATCCAGTATTAGCATATACCAAAACAGTGGATAGTGTTTTTTGTGCAATCTGATTGGTTCCTCTTGCTCAGGATATCCTGCACTATTCACTGTTTTGCAAAACAAGATGGTGTCATTATTTTAGGTAATATTTATGAAAAACAAGTTGCAAAGAGAGAATAGAAAATGCTCAAAAACTCGCAGAGCAATGCTCCGTAGTTCATATATTGATATTCGCCTTTATACACTATAGTTTATGACACAATTTGAATCATTTCAGTTACAAGAGAGGATGTCTGGCTATCTAGCTGACGCTAAAGCATTGGGGTATAAGTGGATGGACCTTATTAGAAAGGTATCTAGAGAGGACGTTATTAATAGAGTCACCAGATTTAGGGAGGTCAGAAAGATTCGAAAGGCTAGACGTAATCTTAGGCGATATGTTAAGAGGTCACGGTTAAGTCAGGAGGTCTCAGACAAAGAGTATGAGAGAATCACTAACCTTATTGCTAAGACACTTCCTACTGTAGTACAAAGGAGAGTTGCTCTAAAAGGGTACACCAAGTCGTATAGTGTTGAGGTGGTCGACGATAAGGAACCACTAAAACAACTAGTCAAGACTAGAGGAGTAGTGAGCTCAACTTTACAGAAAGAGTTAGAAAGACTGAAAGGTTTAAAGTTTTCTGAGACATTGAAAGTGACTCTAGAGAAACAAATTGGTGATGGAGAGTCTGTGTTTAAGACAGCCTTCTTCAATAGTGTGGTCAAAACAGTGATTAGTAGTGTTGATATTAGTGGGACTACGAAGCAAGCTAGTGAGGAGATAGTGAATCGTATAGCTGTGTGGTTGTCAGAAGGGTCTGGGTGGGTTGTAGATAGTATTAATGATCACTATATTAATGTGGTAGTGTATAATCCTCTTAAAGGATCGAGTTATATTGAGCTACCGAAAGAGTTGAGGAAACGCGTCGAAAGGTTTGATTAATATAAAGAATGAAGATGACAAGTGTTTCATGTGGTGTCACGTGTTGCATAAGTGTCCTGTGGGAAAGGATCCGCAGAGAGTGTCGAAGCATAAGAAGAACGTGGGTTCTGTCAATTATGAGGGAGTGAGTTTTCCAGTGGATACGAAACAGTACAAAAAGATAGAGACGCAGAATAATGTTAGCATCAGCGTGTTTGGGTATGAGAACAAGCAGACATTTCCTATCTACGTTTCTGAGGAGTTCGAGGATCATATGGACCTGCTGCTAATAACGAATGGTGTTAAACGACACTACGTGTATATCAAAGACTTTGATAGGTTTATGTGTGGTCAGTCTAAACACAAGTGCCGCAAGAGTTTCTGTAGGTACTGTCTTCAATGCTTTACTACCAGTGAGATTCTTGAGAAGCATAAGGAGGTTTGTATGGTGGTAAATGGTAAGCAAGCCATCAAGATGCCAGCTGAAGAAGACAGTACTCTTAAGTACGTAAATTATCACAGACAATTAGAGGTACCATTCGTGATATACGCAGACTTCGAGGCTATCACAGAGAAGGTCGACAACGTGACACCAAGAATCGTACACTAGGACACCAAGGATCGACAACGTGACACCAAGGATCGTACACTAGTGAGTACCAAAGACACACGGACTGTGGGTATGGGTACAAAGTAGTATGCTGTTACGATGATAAATATAGTAAACCAGTAGAGATGTTTCGAGGTAAGAACGCAGTTAGGAAGTTCATGAAAAAGATGCTAGAGGAGGTTAAATACTGCAAGAAAGTCAGAAAGGAGTATTTTAATAAGGACATGGTGATGACCGTAGCTGACAAGGCTAACTTCAAGGAAGCGACTAAATGTCATATTTGTGATAGAGAATACAAAAAGGGACAAGTGGGAGTTAGAGATCATTGTCATGTCACTGGTAAGTATAGAGGTTCGGCACATCAGTTATGTAAAAGGAACTAGACTGACTGATAAGATACCTGTCATATTCCATAATCTAAGAGGGTACGATAGTCACTTCATAATGCAAGAGATACGCAAGCTAGGTCAGAAAATCAACGTCATACCAAATAATATGGAGAAATATATGGCATTCATGTTAGGTAAACATCTAGTGTTTCTAGATAGTTTCCAATTCATGAGCTCTAGTCTAGCCAACCTGGTGAACAATCTACCAAAGGAATGTCTCAAGTATACGTCTGAACTATTTCAAGGCAAAGAGCTAGAGTTGGTGTCGCGAAAAGGTGTGTACCCATATGACTATATGGATAGTTTCGATAAGTTTAACGAACTCGAGTTGCCACCAAAGGAGAGTTTCTACAGTATCCTAAACGACGAGCATGTGTCAGACACAGACTACAAGCACGCTCAAGAAGTGTGGAAGGCAATGGGTGTGGAGAATATGGGTGAGTACCACGACCTATACCTAAAGTCTGACGTGTTACTACTGGCTGACGTGTTCGAGAACTTTAGAAGAACGTGTAAACAGTACTACCAGTTAGATCCTTGTCATTACTTCACATCACCTGGACTATCGTGGGACGCCGCTCTAAAGATGACAGGAGTGGAACTAAAGCTAATGACTGACATTGATATGTTTCAGTTCATCGAGAAAGGAATGCGGGGTGGTGTCTCCTGCATAACACATAGGCACGGAGAAGCTAATAACAAATACATGAAGGGGTATGATAGTAGTAAACCATCGAAACATATCGTATACTTAGATGCTAATAACCTTTATTGTTGGGCTATGTGTCAGTATCTACCAACTGGTGGATTTGAGTGGGTCGAAGGTTTTGACATCAACAATCTAGATAAATATAACAACGAATCAGACAAGGGGTTGATACTTGAGGTTGATTTAGAGTATCCAAAGGAGTTGCACGATCTTCACAACGACTATCCTTTAGCCCCTGAGAGGATGAAAGTAAGTAGTGATATGTTGTCAAACTATTGTAAGACAATCCAAAACAAGTTCAAGATATCTGTAGGAGAGGTTGCAAAACTTGTACCTAATCTAAACGGTAAGAGTAAGTATGTCGTTCATTATAGAAACCTACAGTTATACAAAAGTTTGGGAATGAAGGTTAAGAAGATACATAGAGTACTTCAGTTCGATCAGTCACCATGGCTCAAGCAATATATTGACTTTAATACAGACAAGAGGACCCAAGCGAAGAACGACTTTGAGAAGGATTTCTTCAAGCTCATGAATAATAGTGTATTCGGAAAGACTATGGAGAATCTACGAAAGCGTTGTGAACGTGGAGTTAGTAACAGACAAGGAAAAAACTGAGGAAACTAACGTCAAAACCAACCTTTGTGAGCAGTAAGATATTTGACAATAACTTGGTAGCAGTTCACAAGATCAAAGAGATACTAACTCTAAATAGACCAGCATACGTAGGTATGTGTATTCTAGACTTATCAAAGACATTGATGTACGACTTCCACTACAATAACATCAAAAACGAGTATGGCAACAAAGCCAAACTACTATTCACAGACACGGATAGCCTAATGTACGAGATTGGGACGGAGGATGTGTACAAAGATATGCACGCTAATAAAGAAGTGTTTGACTTTAGTGGATATGATAAGTCATCTCCTTACTTCGACCTAACCAACAAGAAGGTTATTGGTAAAATGAAGGATGAGACATTAGGAGTCCCAATCGTTGAGTTCGTTGGTTTAAGGTCGAAAATGTATAGCTACATAAAAGAGGACGGAAAAGGTGGGAAGACTGCTAAAGGTATCAAGAAGAGTATAAAAGTGTCCTGACAAATGGTGAGCAAATGTCTCACGTAATTAAAACTATTCGCAGCAAGAGCCACCAAATAGGAAGCTACGAAATAAATAAGATATCCTTAAGTTGCTTTGACGACAAGCGACATATACTACCAGACGGTGTGTCTAGCTATGTGTATGGACATTACAAAATAGTTCAGAACTAGCTGTTTAGATTCCTAAAATGTTTTTTAGTCTTGAGGTGTTTGTATTTAGAGGTCACATGGTATGACCGATCGCACGTCTCACACATCCACCTATGAGTTCTCATCCACTCTTTGGTTTGAGCTCTGGATGCTATCAAAGCTTCTTCTTTGGTTTGGTAAATTTTTGGTCTCGCCATTGTATATTACCATATATTTTATTTATCCACTCGTTGTAGTATGGATCTTCTCTCCCATACCAACCTAGATTCTTGTATACTACACTATACAGGTTATACTCGAATCGTACCTTAACCTTACCAGGTTTGAGGTCGTTAAGACTACCTCTCAACTCTATACCTCTTCTAGAGCATATTCTTATAGCATAGAAAATATATTTCGATACGTTCTTGACAATCAGTTTGTTTCTTTTAAGAGACCATACTATCTCTATAAAATCACTGACAACTGTCGGTATGTCACTCTCGTTAACTAGTCCAGCCAACATTCTATTTAACCACTTACTGTAACTATGAGCCGATTTCTTGTACATCCAAATGTTAAATACAAAGTTTCTCACGTGTCCGTAGGTAGTCTCTCCACACTTGTTACAACTAAATACACCATCTTCGATTTGGGTTCTGTGGTTACTACACTTATAACAGTATATGGTGTCGTACCACTTTTTTGGTGTTGAGTCCTTAATTCCATTCTTGATCTCGTCCAATGTGTACCCTAATGTAGTACCACTCCACTTTTTTGATGTAATCTCATCCAATGTATACCCAGCATAGAACATTCTCATTGTACGTTCGTCAACCATTTAAGTTAGTATACTATATATATCTTTAGACTATAGTGTAGTAACTTCGTGGTTGTCGGTTAGTATCTCCCACTCACACTTTATTGTTGTGACCTGTTTTAGAGCGTCTGATAGTAGTTGTTCCAACTCTTCTATCTGACGAGTTTGGTAAGATAGTGTCTCTGCCAAGTTACGCTTTTTGTCAAATTCCATAGCCATCTCCTTCAAAGTTTTAGTGCTCATTTCTATAACACTCTATATATTAAGTAACCTAAAGGTAGTCCAACAACTCCAACGAATACCGTTTGATATTCTTTCATCTCATCTGAGGGTTTGTAATAGTCTGACAACTCAGGCTCTTTACTAAATGTCTTCCCATCATACTGTATCGTCAGTACTTGTCTTAGTTGGTCCAGAGCGTGGTTCGTGTCGTTTATGTCTGCGTTAGCATCTGACAATTGTTGTCTTAATTCCTGGACTTTGTCTCTCTGACGAATCTCGTTCTCGTAGAACTTTTCTTTCGCTCTTGCAAGACTTTCCAATCCTTTGTTGTGTCTCTTTATCTCTGTCTCGTAGCCTGTATGGTTTAGCTTGCTGAATATAAATCCAGCTCCTGCGAATGCTATAGCGTTGAACAAACCACCCGCTATCACACTAGCCATTATATATTACGCTGTGTTATTTTGAGAACGGGTCAATAGGTAAGTATTTCTTGCTCTGCGCCCACTTAACGAGTAGCGTCGAAACGCCTACAGCAGTCGCTAACTTGAGGGTGCCCTTCACTGATTCAGGAGTGCCTAACGGTTCTTTTAGTACTTTCTTTGATGCCATGGATACGGCTACGGCTCCAGCAGTCACAAGGGCTGCGTCGTATAGCTCGTTCATCAGTTCTTTTCTGTCTATTGATGCCATATATTATACGACATGTTTTAATCGAAGCTGTCGAGTTTGCGTGGTGGTTTTATAACGACGGTCTTAGGCTCCACTACTTGTTTGTCTTGCCTAATCGTATAGTACAGCGAGCCAGCGGCTATTACCACTCCTATAGTGCCTATGATGTATCCGTAGTTAAAACTATCGTCCTCATTTATCACTCTCTCTCATCTTCCTCTCTTTGGCTGCTTTTGATATAGCAGCCAAGCGTTTGCCTGCCTCTACTCTCTTAGGGTCTTTAACCCTTTTTGTCGACGTTATAATAGGTACGGACTCACTGTCAGTCATCTTATACTATACGTGGTGTCTTGTTATAGATAACCTCACAGTCATCTCACAGATTATCTCATAGATATAGTATTCGGTGAAAGTATTTTTGGTGATTAGACAGTGTGGTTTCACTCTTAAATCTTCTGTTACAGTACTCACACAGAACTCTGGAGTCTCTCATATATGTCTCTATGAAATGTATTATCTCATGTTGGTCTGAGGATAGTAACGTGTTGTACCCTTGTGATCTTAGTCTCCTTAATACCCTCAACTGGTTATTCCTAATAACCCCATTACCTTTCGGTGTTTTGAGCTCTATAGCAAAACCATTATATCTCTTGTGTAGTTGTGGAACTATCAAGTCTGGTTGCCCACCACTGTAACCCTTCTTCCATCCATCTATTCTTTTAGTAGATGTGTCTTGGTACTCACCCAACCCTGGGATGACTATTGTTGGGTGGTACTCTCTAATGTACTTCACAATGTCGTAGTGTAAATCTGTCTCATTCATGATTGATAGTTGGTTATGTTGCGTGTAAACACCTGTCTTTCTAATAGATGGTAGGACTTCTGAGAACACCCAGTTTTGAAACTTCTTGGCTGACTCGAGTTTCGATGAGAAGACTAGAGCGTAAACTCCTGGCTCCGATATTAATATCGTGTTTGGTTGTAAATTTAAAGGGGTGCGTGATTCGCGCACCCCTTCAAACACCTCTCGTTTGACCTTATATATATCGTCAACGTGTACACTGATAGCCCAACTCGCGTTTTTATACCCTAGTGCCTTAGCGACTTCTTTTCCATAGAACCAAATATTGTCTCCATCTTTAATAGTCGTGACAGACATGTCGTTATTTCTAAATATTTTAGTGACACTCATCACCTATAATATACCACATGTTTTATTTTATGTTTAAATAGCAGTCATCTTAAGAAAGTAACCACTTAATAGCACGAACGCGTGATCTGACCAAGGTCCCAAAACGGGACCTTGGTCAAAGTGACCCTTCTATCGATCACAAACATACTATCAGTAGGGGGTCACATGTAGTGTCTTAATATTTTACTAATATTTGCATGATATTAGGACATCTTAATTGTAGTCTTCGAAGTAGCAGTTATTTTTAAGAATAGCTGACACCCTGTTTTAGAGGGATGGAATCGGACCCCCTTGTGTCTCGTATACTTTATTGTACCTTTTCACCATTCCATTAATTGGTGGGCATAAGTCAGTCACGTTATCGTCCAACACTTTAACGTCTGAGAGAAACATTGACTCATTGTAAGGAAGACCTCTAAGATACGATCTTAGTTGTATCAATATCTTTTTGTAGCTAGTGTGCGCAAATTTACAATGCTCCACTCTACTCGTCAGATTGGATTTAGCCAAGTAGCCTTGGATGATCACGCCAGGACCACTAATACAAGCAATGATTAGAGGGTTAGCTGTTATCGATCCAGCTACAATCCCTACTGTCGTTAACCCTATGCTAGTCATGTTTAACGATAGTTTAACTTTCTTCAACCTCTTGTATTTCCATTTGTAACAGGCTTCTAGTTTGTGGTAGTACGCGTACAAGCGTTTGAGCTCTACCACCTCTTCCTCTGGCATATCCTTTGATATGTGATTGAAAACAACAACTGACTTCCTCCTCATATATCTTAGCTCACATCATATTCCTTCATCATATCTCTACCAACTAATATTATGTCTCGGCTCGTCATGTAGCCAGAGACAACCCTCACACACCGTAGAACTCTATCAAAGACGGGTACTTATACGGTGCGCGTGGTATTTTTGGTCGATACACTCCAAAGATAGTTACGTAAGGAGACCCTATCTCTTCATGATTAGCTGTGAAGTCTGAGTCTGTTGATCTTATGTTGTTCACCTTAACGTAGGAGTTACCCATCCGCCAATGTATTGATATCATGTGTCTCTTGGTGATGTCGATGTTATTTGGGATTGTACACGTGTACTCCCTTGCTGGAGAGCCACCACCATATGATAATTTATCGTTTTCGCCTCCTTTGTATCCTATGTATTTGTCCCACGATCCATCATCGTTTGAGATAATTGCCTCCCAATCTATCGTAGAAACCCTCGTGACTAATCTCACTACCATAAAAACGGATATGTCACAGTATTGCATACGTGGACAGTTAAAATGCACTCCAGCTTCAAACGGAATTGGAGTTAGCTCAGGGGATAGGAAGCTATGACCATTGTTAACACCAATAATAGGACCATACGTTGGATCGTATTGCACTAACATATTCGTTTTATCTCTAATGGTTTTAACTTTATTTGTTCCACTGTGGTACTCCACCATACTCACAGCATGGTTTGTGACGTTAAAATCAAATAGAACGTTATAGGACTGCGTTCTAAAGTATTGCGATAAGTATACAGACTCCAACACTTTTTTATTGATAGCATCCCAATCCTCTTCTGGATCTGCTACGTTTTTGAGTGCCCTGAACGCCATATCTATGTCTCCAGACATCCTCCCACCGCTAACGCTTAACTTAGGGTCACTGTCTAGATGTCTCTTCGCTCTTCTTAATATTTTGTCACTCTCGTAGTCTCTGTCCTCAAATCCATAACTTAGACTCATTATGTTATAACATATATTTGCTTACTAAATAGCCAGACGCAGCCGAAACCACTAGAACTAGCCCCAACTCTGTCGTGTTGTCACCTGGTGTCACCTCTAGACGACGTTCTTGATGTGTCACCTTTGGTTTGTCAAGTGTCTCCAGATGCTCTCCACCTTCCTGGTGTGCCACGTTTGATGTCACCAGACGATTCGTCACCTTTGGTTTGTCAAGTGTCTCCAGGTGCTCTCCACCTTCCTGGTGTGCCACGTTTGATGTCACCAGACGATTCGTAACCTTTGGTTTGTCAAGTGTCTCCAGGTGCTCTCCACCTTCTTGGTGTACTTTCTTAACCTCAGTCGTTTTCGCGTAGTTTAACCCACTGTTTACCCCAAACTTCATACTCTGTGTAGCAGTCTTCAATAGGTTGTTGTATCCAGCGATTTTGTTCTTTAGGATTACAACGTTACTTGGCATTAACCACGTAGACGGTGATAACGCAAGATTTTGGACAACATTAGTGTCTCTAATTTTAATAATTTCATCTCCCTCAGTTTTAGTACCATGTTCAAACTATTCATCTATTATTATTTATTAATTACTTTTATTCACTGATTTTTTGGTTATTTTTATTATGAAAGGTGCTAATGGTTAGGTGGGCCCGGGGGTTTATAATCGGGAGGTATTTTTTTGTTAACAAACAGGTGGCACTATAACCGCGGGAAGTATAAGCGGTATTGTACGGTATCATATGATTGGGTAGGTTGACGCACTCACTGTGTTAGGGGAAATGTTAGGGATTGAACATGTGGTGTCAGCTCACTAGCGATAGTGTAAGCAGATAAAGCATGTCATCCTGAATAGGTTGGATGTTATGACGATCAATTGTTTTACATCTCCCAGAGGGAGTTTAACATTAACTGAAGAGAGGAAATCTCGCAAGTAATTATGGTAGTAGTAGTCACTAATAGATTCACACGTCATAATGGGGTAAGGTCTCAGATTGGATTCTTACGCTGTCTGTAACAAGTTCGTTCTTTCGTAGTGACCTATGGTCGGTAACAACAGTAGATTCCTACACTGTTTTGTTCAGTAGAGGTACTGCACACAAACATTAAACAATTTGGACTATTTAGTTATTTAGTTTGATATCTTATAAACAATGAAATTCAGACAATACAAGCTTTATAGTTTAAAGGGTCTCACAGACAAAGTACACTGAAAGTCCATTCAGATTGCTAAATTAATGGGTTATCTATTTTTTTCAATTTCACCGAAAATCATCCAAATTTTAACGCCATTTGATTAAATGGATCGCTCCAGTGCAATGAAGGGGTTCCCAATTTCAAATGTGTTGAATAAAATAAACAATAAGTGCTGTATCACATATCATCAGATACAACCCCTCATGGTTTCAACTTCCTACTTTTTTTTAGAAAGGTGGTCGTCACTGTTCTGTTATGGACATCTACTCATTTTCCATATTACAAATTATCTTGTGTACTGTCTCTTTCATCCCAAACGCCATGTTTTTGGTCGTTCTCGCAAGAAACAGGGACCTCGTAAAGGAAAAACGTATCACTTATCACGTCGTAAACCTCGCAGTGGCTGACACATTGCTTAATTTGAGCGGATTGGGTTACTCTATCAACTTGCAATTAATTTTAAGTAATGTTCGCAATCATAAATTATTTGCATTGGCAGCCGTGTTCGATTCAATGAATCTTGATTTTATGTTGGCTTCAACAACAGCAATGCTTCTTATGGCCATCGAAAGAGTGGTAGTGATTACAAAACTTCTTACATGGAGCGAGATCTTGCCGCGTAAAATAATGCTATTGGTTATGCTTGGTTTCTGGATTATAGTTGGTACCTGGATAATAGTTAGTTCCTTGGTTATTGTTACTTCACGCAACGTGCGAAATAATGAAGAATTTCAAGTTGCTAGCCTAGTATGCTTTATTTTACAGCTTGTACTTTTACTCTCCTCAGTGGCAGTCAATATCTACATGTTCAAAAAACTTCGGGAAAAATCTAGATCTGCAGATCGATCCCATATTAGGCAATCAGAGTAACACTGCACGTCTTCAGCATAAAGCATCTGTACTAGTGTTATTATATTGGCTGTTATAATGATTGTCACATGTTTGCCTAGTTCTATATACAGGATGAAACTTTCCACTTGTTTTTTGTTTAAGATGGAATGTAGTTTTAATTCAAAGCTTTACTTTTCTTTATTTACCGTTGAAAACATTAATTTTCTCGTCAACCCGTTCATCTACATAATATGGAAGGACCGAGCATATCGAAAGGCTTTCTATCGTACCTTTAACATCAATAGAAATTTGTAAAAATCAGGCACGTAATTCACATATGTAATGAAATTAAATGTACTTCATGTTCTTTCATTAAATTTCATTAACTTAGATAAGGCGTTTATATGATTTTATATTAAACAATAATAATAATAATAATAATAATAATAATAATAATAATAATAATAATAATAAGTTAGAGCATTACACAGTGTCTCAATGCTTTACAATAAAATAGCAAATACCTAATTAAGAGAAATAATAAAAACTATTC
This sequence comes from Chrysogorgia sp. JL179-B06, assembly GCA_035772405.1. Taxonomy (NCBI): domain Eukaryota; kingdom Metazoa; phylum Cnidaria; class Anthozoa; order Scleralcyonacea; family Chrysogorgiidae; genus Chrysogorgia; species Chrysogorgia sp. JL179-B06. The sequence goes on along the minus strand of JAYKKM010000190.1, from coordinate 359,860 downwards.
TATAAGTCAAATAAAACTATACTATATATAACATATTATAATACATAAAAATATTGAGTAAAAAGATAAGTTTTTATAGAAGTCTTGAAGTTAGATAGAGTGTCAGAGGTTCTTATATAAACTGATGGAGAGTTCCAAAGCTTGGCAGCAGCAACTGAGAACGATCTGTCACCATAGGTCTTTGTGTTGGAGGTTGGCACTACCAGGAAGTTTTGAGTTGCAGATCTAAGAGAACGTCCAGGCTTATAAGCCGTTAGAAGTTCTGTGATGTATTTCTGTGCCTGGTTATGCAGAGCCTTATATGTAAGTAATAGGATCTTAAAGTCAATCCTGGCGCGTATAGGCAGCCAATGAAGGCGTTTTAGTACAGGAGTTATGTGATCGTGCTGCGTGGTACCTGTGACGAATCTTGCGGCAGCGTTTTGAACACGCTGAAGCTTGTTAATTTCTACGTCAGGTAGCCCAAAGAGAATAAAACACCCGCAAGGCGTTAACTCAGGCTACTCTTGGGCTGGCAGCGTGGTGCACTGTATATAATCTCTTTTTCGCCAAATTTGCTAGTTGTCAGAAGTTTCCGGTTAAAATTGTTCAACTAAACTGGACCCAGTTAGCTTTTTACTACAGTTTAACAGCTGTTTGGGTATTTAAATTGTAGTAAACTTCTGAAACTCTGGTCATGATTGGTGAGAATTACCCCCAGGCGACTGCTTTTTTGTAGTTACGGTCGCGATCGCCGGCGTGTGCCACTGATCTCAAAAATAGGACTGGATTGAGCTTTCTATTGTATCTGATGAGCTGATTTTGAAGCTTGCATATTTATTTGCATAATGTAAATATGAGATGATTAGAAGCTCCGAGTTTGTCTCCGAGTTTGTATTAGAAGCTCCGAGCTCCGAGTTTGTTTCTGGCCAATATAGTTTCTTTGTTAACATTAAATGCATAAAATCTTGAACCTAATTTGACGTTTCATATCAGGCTTCTCTCACTGGATAATTAGAACCAACGACGGCCATTACTAAGGGACCAAAGTCGCAGTAAATCTGTAGATAGGCCATGAATCGTTTTACCCAGTAATTTGAAAAATGTCTTCTGGTCCTCTTTATAGTAAAATTATTTTATTTTGTCGATGGTATGAGCACATAATCCAACAAAAAATCTCATAGGATCCTCAGTTGGTCCCATAGTAATGGCGGACTTCCGGCTTCATTTTCTGAACAATAGTTGCTCGATCCAGTCTTCTTTCGAGATCAGTGGCGTGTGCAATTTGGCATATTTATCATCTGAAAACATTAATAATTCATTAGTAATTTAATAATTCAAAATATTAATAATTCATTAAGTATTTGATTAGCAAAGTCGGAAAGAGAATAGGTATACTATACAATACAATACAATACAATAAACTTTATTTAAAGAGGGTAACACTAATTACAAAAATGTATTCTTCCTAATGGCCCTCTAAATCCTAAAATACAATTAAAGATGTTAAATAAAGAATTAGATAACTAGTAATTAGATGATAATAACAAAATACATGTAAGATTAATAATAAAGACTTGATAAATTAATACAGTCTTTGTACACCAAAATTGTCAATTGAATATTCGGTTAAAAAATGTTTGAAAAGTTTGGATTTCATAAGACGAAAGGAGTCGCCAAGTACTATTCCTAAAGAATTCCATATTTTAATGGCTGAATAGAAAAATGTCCTCTTTAACGAGTCATTCTTTGGCTTTGGCAGACGATAATCGGTTTTGGATTTGGTTTGGTAATTATGTTGGTAACGGAAAGTTTCCAATTTGTCAGTTAGATACGCAGGAGCTCGGGCTTCAATAACTTTTCGTAGGAGGCAGATTTTTTGAATTAGGAAAACCTTGTCAATTGGTAGCCACTGTAGTTTTTGGAAGTTTTCAAAAGACCTTGCTTCATATGGACTGTCCAAAATTAGACGGGCACAGCGTTTCTGTAGTTTGAAGAGGTCATCCAAATTTCCTTGACTGCAGTTGCTCCATACAGTACTGCAATACTCAAACAAAGGTTTAATACTTGCATTGAATAACAATAAGCGATAATGAGTTGGAAGGTATTTTCTTACCCTTGATAGAACGAATATTCTTTTTATCAACTTTCGACGCAATTCCTCTATATGAGTAGACCAGGTAAGATGGCTATCAATATAGACCCCTAAGACGCGTTCTGATTTCACTTCCATTAATTGTTGGCCATCAAAAGAAAGATTAAGAGTTCGATTTGAGGATTTAGCCAATTTTTGCCGCGTACAAATAATACCATACTTGGTCTTCGATTGGTGGATTTTCATTCTATTTTCATTTACCCATTTTGAAACTAGGTTTAAGTCAGGCTGGAGTTTATCCTCAACTTCTTGTAAGGTTGATCCAGATGCATAGAGAGTGGAATCATCGGCATACAAGCCGATTTTGTTGTTGAGCATCATGGGCAAATCGTTGATAAATAGTAAAAAAAGAGCTGGACCAAGAATGCTGCCTTGCGGCACTCCAGAATGGACAGGAAGTGATTCAGATAATTTACCATCTATACACACTTTTTGATATCTTCCATTTAGATAACTTTGAAACCAATTTAGCGAGTTTTTGTCTAAACCATAGACTGCAAGCTTTTTAAGTAATAAATCATGGTCAACAACGTCAAAAGCCTTGCGCAAGTCAATCATAACTACTCCAGTGAAAAGACTTTTGTCCATAGCTTCAAGCCATTCATCTGTAAGTTTAAGAAGAATGGTTTCGCACGAATGGTTAGAGCGAAAACCTGATTGATACTTGTATAGCAGACCATACTCAGTAAGAAATGCAACAAAGTGCTTGCAAACATGCTTCTCAAGAATCTTGGAAATAACAGACAATACTGAAATGGGTCTGTAATTATCGATGTTAGTTTTATTTCCCTGCTTAAATATTGGAGTAACACGGGCAAGTTTGAGTTGAGCTGGACATATTCCATTTACTATGCTGCAATTTAACACTTTTGCTAGACTTGGCACAATTGCAGGAGCAATTAACTTTATCAGCTGCGAGCTTATTCCATCAAAGCCAGTTGCCACATTTAATGGAAGTGACTTGATCAATTCGAGAACTTCATCTTCTAGTAAAGTTGGTATACAGAAAACAGCAGAGTTATCGGCTTTTTGAATTCTTACGAAATTCTTTAAGGTGGCAAAATCCGGATCAGAAACGTGGTTGTTTTCAATGATATTGTCAACAATAGAGACAAAATATTCATTGAATAGGCCTGATATTTCTTCTGCCGTAGAATACCTTACCCCGTCCTTTTCTATGGTATGAACTTTGCTTAGGTCTTTCAATTTTGTCGGGAAAATACTCTTTAAAGTTTTCCAGAGAGCTCTTGAGTTTGATTTATTTTCATTAATTTCATTAACAATTTGATCTTTCTTCGCTTTTTCGACAAGTCTAACGACTTTATTTCTAGCTGCTTTAAAACAATCTCTTTGAGTTTGACCCCTTTGTAATCTTTTCTTTATATCGTCACGCTCTTTTATCGCATTGAGTATTTCGTCCGAAAGCCATAGTGGTTTCTTCATCGATTTTACTCTAAGCAAAATGGGAGCATGTCGATCAACAGTTTCAAGAACAAGCTTTTGCCAAGTTAACAACATTTCGTCAGAGTCATTTTCAAAGGTGTCTAAAATACTCCACGGGACTTCCTTTAAATCTTTAATGAGTTCATGAACATCAACTTTCTTAAGAGGTCGGTATGCGATCGTAAAATGACTTTGTTTAGTCACTTTCAAATTTGCATTTTGTTTACGAGTTAGAATTGTAGGGTTGTGATCGCTAAGGCCGAAAACTGGCGATGATATACTGAGTACATGCTCAGGATGAGAACTAAAATGATGGTCAATAAGGGTGCTTGAGTTTTCCGTCACACGTGTTGGATCTTTTTGCATTTGGTGAAGACCTTGGTTTTCCATCAAACGTAAATAGTTTCTTGGAGTCGCTTGTTATGTCGCCGAGCAAATTAATATTAAAATCACCGACGATATGGACTTCTTTGTTTTCGTTAACAATGGAGTCCACACTTTTTGAGAGATAATCAAAGAAAGAGACACCAGTGCCAGGAGAGCGATATACGCACGAGAAAAGCATTTTTTCGTACATTTTTTCATACTCAGCAGCACTAGAAAGAATCTCAGCATATATACGGCTAATATAGTTCATAAGTCCTTTATTCTTACCTCTCATGGATTATTGTGATGCTGTATGGAATTGCTGTGGACGTGTAAACTCAGATAGTATAGAGAAACTGCAAAGGCGTGCTGCACGCATAATAATGAGAACACACATAGTAGTGATAAAGCGTTAAACGATCTGAGGTATATCAGCTTGGAAAGTAGACATGATAAGCATTTTCTAAATCTAGTTAAACGGTGTTTAAAGAAACGCTGTCTACAATTTTTTAATAATTATTTTAAATTTAATAGAGAAGTTATTAGCAGGGTTACCAAATAGAGCCATCATATTAGGCTGCCCTCTGTTAGACTTGAATGTACTAAAAAATCGGTTTTTTTTTATCATGGATCCTTAGTTTTCAACCGTAACTTAGATTTGTGATTTGTTTGTTATATTTTAGTTATACTATTTTGTTTTCTTAATACTGTATTTTTTTGTAGTTATCATATTATATAGGGCCTCTGTTGATAGCAGTGTTTCTTATATTTGTAATAATCGCTGAAAGAGCTAATGGAACACTGTTGTTGTAAAATGTCCTTACCCCAATCGTGACCCTAACACATCCTAACGCCCCTGCGGGACTTCCCTCATCCATGGTCCCCAGACCTCGCACGCCATGTATATAAATTTGATCACATATCGGAAAAGTATTCATGTTTAAACGTATATTTTGTGTGTGTATATTTCGTATATTTATATACGCTGTCAATATTTAACCGATTTCAATTATGAACACAAATGTCTTTCATAACTATCGCTGAAAACTTGAATTACTTTAATTGAATTACTTTAATTCATACCTTTAACATTAAAACAAATTTGTAAAAATCAGAAATGCAAGGAAATTATATGTACTTCATGCTTTTCATTAAAAGACTGCTTGTTTAGATAAGGATTTATATAAATTTATATTAAATAAATCTCCATGGCTACAAATTAAATGATATGCATAACATCTCACTATATATGAGACAAATGAATTACGACTATTGCTTAGAGTAGCGGTGGGCATAGTGTGGGTGACTATTTAACAATTAGTCACCAAAGTCGAGTTTAGACATACAAACTAATTTCAAACAGACATAAACTTCTCATTAACACACATACTTCTCTTGCTATCGAAACAATACCGGGAAGGCCTTTTTATCATCCTCTTTTATTAAAAGACTGCTCGTCATGTTTTAGAAACCATACATCAAAATTATGATTCAAAGAGGGGACTGGAACGAATAAACTCAGTCTGGTTACAAAAAACACTTTTCAAGTATGATTTCTAGTGATGTGATAGTGTCAGAGTTACTGGCCAGTTGTCAGCCAATAAGAACTCCTTTAAGCCCAGAAATTACACTAATAAACAAATAGTCACCAAAATAATTCCAAACCGACAGAAACATCTCATTAATATCCAATCAATACCGGGAAGGCTTTTTTCAAGAGAAACGCATTTCTCATGCTGAAAACTATTTCGAATAAAACCAAATTCGAAAAATCTAAACAAGATTGAATTAGAAAATAACCTCTCCAACAGAGGTTATCCCAAAACTCTTATGCAGTGAGTTTAGAATATTACGAATGATCCGTTCATGAAGTTCAGTTCTCTAACATAATGAAGGATATTCAGCCCATAAGGCAAAAACTAACACCGAAATGAGACCGTTTGTCACAACCTTACCATCGGCTTTGCCATATGTAACTGAAAACATTATGATCAAACATTGGTACCGAATCCAAAAACCAACCATTCTTAGTCCACATTTTCAGCAAGGAATATATGATAATGTGCGTAGAATAAGAGCAGGGTGTAATGCGTTAATATAGTTTAAAAAACACATTAGGGATATCGATTTAGGGATTATGTAAAACATATGGTAGGGGAAGGAATAAACAGGATAGGGTTTAAATAAACGAGATAGGCAAAGGACCTTTTTTATTAGTATAATTAACTATTTGCAATATAACTAAAGGTTCAGAATTATAGGTCTTCTAATGCTTTAATCATACTATGATGTTCTTCATAAACTTTTTGCTGCGTCCCTCAGGGAGGCTGTAATAAGATGCACGAATGTCCCGTCTACTTCCGGTAACGAATTGTATATAAGTTCAGCAAATGCTAGTAATAAATGGCTTTTTATACAACATCTTACAGAGGCACCACACTATTCTTGACATGCCTCTTGCGTTTACTCGTGCCCAGTCGTTTTACCGAGCTATGTATAGCTGACCAGCTCTCGATTTGTTAAATTTTGCGTTTGTTTGTGTGTCGGCATTACGTCATCCATATGTGCTCGAAAGTGACTCAAGTGCGCATGTTCCGCTACCACTTTGGCTTGCATTTATAGATTCTCGAAGTTCTCGACAATTCCTTCACGGGAAATTCACGTTGTTTATGCTTTATTTTGTCTTTACTTTCTCGTGGAAGTATTCATCAAGGCCATGAAGGTTTCAGTGGCCAGTCTCGAGAAAAGCAGTGCTCTTTCATGAGTTTATCAGCGCTGTTAACAGCACAAGCTATTGGGCTTTCCAGTTACGAAGTGGAAATCGACAATATCTTAGTACAAGGAGACAACGTGTACTTGAATGCTTTTAACCATGATCTCGTTCCTTGTCAGGGATTTCTGTCGTTGAACAACTTACCAACCGTTGTTTGTTGCCGTTGATTAGAAGACAACTTGTTCTGTCGATCAGAGGCACAAAACAATATTGATCTGCCCAACTGTATATATTATGTAATAAACTGTACATGGAACTGTCTTCAAGAAATTATTTAATAATAATAATAATAATATATAATTTCTTATATGCGCATCTAAAAATCTCGATGCGCTTACAGACATATTCTAAGAGTAATAACATGTGATTTTAAAAAAAATACGGTAATATAATATAGTTACATGTGATTATAAAAAGGAAGATTAACAGTTGTAGGCTATTTTAAAATAGTGAGTCTTAAGAGCAGATTTAAATTTAGTAATAGATTCAGATGACTTAATAATGTCAGGGATCGAGTTCCAAAGTTCTGGGGCAGCATATGAAAAGGCACGTCGACCATATGTTACATCATTTACTTTAGGAATGTGGAGTAGCGAGCGATGCGAAGATCTAAGTGCTCGAGCAGGACGATATACTTTAATGAGGCCAGCCAAATAATCTGGGGCTAATCCATTGAGCGATTTATATACCAACAGAAGAATCTTAAAATAAATACGATACTGTATTGGTAGCCAGTGTAAGCACATTAATGCGCTGGTTATATGCTCAAACTTCTTAATTCCGGTGATTAATCGCCCTGCAGCATTCTGGACGCGTTGTAATTTTTCAAGTTGGTACTTCGGAACTCCATATAATGTACTGTTCGCATAGTCTAGGCGAGAAATAACCAATGCATTTACCAGTCTCTTTAAGTCATCCAGAGATAGATACTTCCTCATGCGACCAATTGCTTTAATGGCCAGTCGTGCTTTTTGACATGTTCTATTAATCTGAGCCGACATGGTTAGGTTCTTATCTAGGATTATCCCAAGGTTAAGCACCTTTTCGGAAACGTTAATGGAGGTACTATCCAGTGAAAATTCCGTTAACAAGTTGTGGTTCTTATTATAACGAGAGGTAAAATGAATGACCTCTGTTTTCCCAGGGTTACACAATAACATGTTATCTGTATTCCACAACATGACATCAGCTATGCAACGGCCGTAGCGTTTCTTCAGCAGTACACAGATTTTTAGGGTTTACCGCAATATATAATTGGGTATCATCGGCGTAAAGCATACAGTTTAAGTCATATTTAGATATGACATTTTGTAGAGGGGCCATATATAGCGTAAAAAGCAAGGGGCCGAGTATCGATCCCTGTGGTACTCCAAATTCGAGCGGTCGTGACGAAGACACAGAGTCACCAATCACAACTGACTGAGCACGTCCCGTGAGATATGATTTGAACCATTGTAGAACATTCCCAGAAAAACCAAAGTACGTTTCGAGTCTTCTTAATAGTATATCGTGATCCAGGGTGTCAAAAGCTGCTGATAAATCGAGTAATACAAGTATAACGTCCTGGTTACTATCAAGAGATCTTAGGATGTCATTAGTCACTTTCAGTAAAGCGGTTTCAGTGGAATAGAACTGACGGTACGCCGATTGTAAAGACGGAAACAAGTTGGTGGTATTCAAGTATCCATGCACTTGATGTGTAACTATCTTCTCTAACACTTTATTTAGGAAGGCAATATTGGCAACTGGTCTGAAGCTTGGGAATTGCTCTCTGTCAAGGTCATACTTTTTCAGTCGAGGACCAACGTGCGAAATCTTCAGCTGATTTGGAAACAAACCGTCAGAAAGTGATGACCTTATTATAGTCCCTATTACAGGAGTCAAGAATTCCAAATGATTCTTGACCACATGTGTTGGTATGGGATCTAGAGAGCAAGTCTTTGCCGGCATAGACTTGATAATATCTTGTATAGCTTTATCGCCCGGTAGATGGAATTCTTTAAACTCACTGGCTGGTTGTTTGAGCTTTTTGTACTTCAAGTTCACTCCTAATATGCCGAATCTTGTTAATGAAAAAATTATTAAACTCGTCAACAAGGACTTTCTGAGATGTATGACACGGTAAAACTTTGTTGTTCTTCTGGAACAGATTTTCCACTAACCGGAAAAGTTTATTACTGTCAGCCTGCTTAATCTTGTCCTTATAATAATCGATCTTATACTTTTCCAGCATTCTGTTGTACCTCTCACATGCTTCTGTAAACAACTGCTTGTCCACAGTCAGGTGTGACTTTCTGTATTTTCGTTCTATGCGGCGCTTGTCACGTTTGGCTTCGCGTAGAGCATTCACCAACCTGGTTTGTATAGGAGCTATATCATCATAAATGCTTTTTAGCGTACTATTATAGGTATCAATTAAGCCATTTGCATCAACTATGGTAGTATGATTATGAGAAAATGACTCACTGATGGTATTTGTGAGATCATCTGAGTTCAATTTCTTAGTGGACCTGTAGGACACTAGCACCTTCGACACAGGTGGTTTTGGACAGTTCAGCTTACATGTGACCACTCGCGGTGATCGGAATAAATGTCCGGCAATATTTCTACATTGCTAATCAAGTTATCATCACGTTGTGTTATAATTAGGTCTAAAGTGTGGCCTTTGCGATGTATAGTTCCAGAAACATTCTGAACTAGATCGGCAGAATCCAGAAGATCCATAAATTTCATCGTATCAAGGTTAGTTGTATTGTCAAGGTGAAAATTAAAATCGCCTGAGATAAGCAGTGGTTGATTGCTGTTAGTTAATGTTTCAATAAGTTCAGAGAAATCTGTATAGAACATAGGTTGTTGTTAGCTTGTTTTTCTTTGATGGTGGTGGTCCATATACGACAATAAGTCGAGCGTTAAAATTGCCCATAAACAACTGATAGATCCATGTGTTCGAACGATTTAAACACAACAGTCGAGTTTATTGTAATTTTTAAATGTTTGCGGTTAGAACAAAGCCACTCCACCACCTTTACCTGTTTTCCCTTGGGATATGCAAAAATGCAAAATCCTTAAGTATATTCAGGATTTCAGTGACAGTTGAGTTATTATTATTAATGTCTTTAGGTAGCCAGCTTTCCGTTATTGCCAAAATTTCTAATTTGTTTGATTGAATAATATCACATACGATCGCTACTTTCTTATTGATGGATTGAGCGTTCCATACTGCAAAAAGTACTTTCGGCGAATTGCTGTTTTGTCGACTGGTCTTAATATACGACAGGTTTGTTATGTTTCTTGATCTTAAATTATTCATCCATGGTTTACAACGGTTTAATGGCGAGAACAGTCGGAATTGACTGCCATTGTTTGCCCCAATCCATCTTTGAAAAACCTGCTATCGCCCACGATATTCAATCTCGGTGTTCCGTTGGCCATCGTGTAGCCTTGATACAGAGAGTTTAAATTACTAAAGCGACGTAGCGTGTATAACTCCGAACTAGAATAGACTGATCGGCTGCCAGAGCTGGAAGACGGCAGAGATTTAGAGATATGGTTAGATCGAAATACCTGCGATAAACACGTTTCTTGTATCCCGTAGTCTGTTAGAGTAGGTCCTGGATTCGGAGCTATATCCATACAGATAGTAAGATCTCTAGCTGGGAGAAATAAGCAGATGAAACCATGTTTGGTCCAAATAGTAATTGGCCTTCGAGGAGCGTTCGCTTGGCTCACCAATTTGAGACCTTGAAAACAACTAATAGGATATAAACTGCGGCCCATATAGCTGAGAACGTCCCCAGATCCGTTAGATCGTATTCGTTGGATAGTATTTATTAATAAGACCAAAAATAGTACTAGAATTTTTCCACAACTTCGGAGCACAATAAAACGTGACAGCCATGTTGAAATATCATTTCAATTTACCTCAACTTTGAATTTACTACAATTTATCTACATCATTTCAATTTACCTCAACTTTGTGAAAATTCAGTGGATTTGTCCATTTTGTGAAAATTCAGTGCACAATGGAAATTATTTGTGTGCCATGGATATTGGATAACCATATTTGGTATGCAGTAAATACAATATTACAAGTTCTTTGGGAAAATAAAATACTGTATTCCCAAACGACAATTACAGTATAATATGTGGAGTCGTGCACATGTGCAATGAACTAATACATCACAAAGATCTTGAAAGTATCGCATTCTCAACAACAAAAATTTAGACGATATAAATAATGGTGCAACAATATCGTAAACATCTGTAACATACCATTTCTGGTATTTATTTAGTCAGCGCCTATTTGTTTAGCGCTTGCTTTGCCATAAACATATCAGACACTTGCGATTCCACTGACAGCTTTGTCACAGTAAGAAGCATGATTTATAATGGCAGTGATTTATCAGAAACTTGTTTACAAATCACCAACTACATACTGTAGTCATAATGTATACTGTCTATCCAGTCAAAAGCCTTGCCAATTATATTCAGATAAGTGATAGTCATTTGTAATTTAAGTCTGCTGTATTTAAAATAATTAAAATAATTGATAGAAATGTGTACAACTACAGTGGGTTCATTTTTGAAATTTTATCAAAAATTAGGCTTCCCATGACGATAGTAACTAGTAACTTCTAGTTATACATGTATTTTGTTAATATCAACCAAAGGTAGTGTCCCAATAAGTTTGTTAAAAGCACAATACTTCTGACACTTTAATAAACTTCATTATAACTAACATTACCATTACCGTATCTCCTTTGCACAACTTGATGTTAGGTTGGTATTCGTCAGTGGCAGCTGTCTACAACCAGTAAACTAAGGTGACACTGAATTGTTTAGCTTTCTACAATGTTTTTCTTAGTATCCTTGATGTTCTAAATAGCGTCGTTCTCTGGATTTGCTCAATCTTCACCTTAATTGATTACAATATTTTTCTGTCACTGTTCAAACGTTTTACTCACAGCTCCTAGAGCTCCAACTATAATTGGAACTACTTCTACCTTCCTCATCGACGATATTCTCTTAAGTTTTAACCTCTTGTTCCAATTCATCGTATTTCTCTATCTTTTCTCCTTCCTTCCTTACGACTTTGTTGTCTCCTGGGATAGCAATTTATCAATTATGCACTTCTGCTCTTGTGTGGCTACAACGATTATATCTGATCTCCTAGACTCTATATAATGGTCACACTGGATCATAAAATCCCCGGACCATCTATATCTTATTTGATTCCAGCACTCCTTCGGGGGTAAGCTCGTACCACTTATCTACTCTTTCTAGGTCATATTTTCATCCAATGAATAATCCTTGCCACATTGTCATGGCGTCGTTTGTACTCTCTTTGAGAAAGCTTCGTACACTCACTGATTAGGTGTTCCACGCTTTCTACATTTTCTCCACAGAGCCTGCACAACGGTGATTCTACGGTCTTTTCTATGTTGAACTTGATGTATTTAGTTCTTAATGCCTGTTCCTGGGATATCACTCTATTTCAACCATCGCCACATTTTTTCCATGTCAATGTCTTCCCTTGCTTCCCTGACTGAGGAACTGACCATACATTTTGTTGTTTCTCCATCTTTGTTATCTTTCCTCTATCTCTTTCTTCTTATATACTGTTCCTTAGGTACGCTAACTTCCTCTAGCATTGGTTCTAAAGCATTTTTGAACTTATCAACCCTCGACCTTCTTTTCCTCTTTGTAGTAGCCACATCACTCTTAGGATGGAAGACGCTGTGTTATAAAGTCAGAAATTTCCTCTTCTTTCTATCCAAACTTCCGCGTTCTTCCAACTTACTATACCTGCACCATATCTGGGTAGTGCAATTGCCCATGTATATTTATTGCTTGCATCAGGTTTCTTCCATTGAGCTTAGACTTTAGGACTAGTCTCAGTCTTCTCAAATACTCTTTCCTGAATGACATTTTCATTTCTTTTTTCCATCTCTAGAATCCCCAAATATTTATAGCACTCAACAGCAATTACTTTCGCCACATATCCATTAACAACCTTAAGTTTCCTCTTTTAAGTATCAGTACTCCACACTTCTTGAATCCAAATTCCATCCCTAATGTCTTCGCTAAATAAATGAATAGTCAATTTGGGCTTCATTTTTGCCATAGAGCTCGAGGTCCATAAACAATAAGTGATTGATCTTTTGTAATTTACCTTTAAATTCATAACCCGCTTTAACTTTCCTCAGTAAAAGACTTAAAGGTGTTACGCATAGCACAAAAAGTATTGGCGACAAATCGTCTCCCTAAAATATTCCTCTCCTGATTCACACACAACCCAAACTCTCTCCGCATGATGTCGACTCTGTTTTCCATTTCAGCATGTTGTTAGTTATAAATTATTACACATTCTTGCTATGCCAAACATTTTCAAACACTCAGCAATCAAAGAATGTGACACCATATCATTTTTATGCCTTTTCGTAGTCTATCCAGGCCATTATTAAATTGGTATGCCTTCTCATACAGAAACCATCTTGTCTATAATCAACTGGTCTTTAGTTCCTCAACATTTTCTTTTACACACTTTTTTCTCAATTGGGAGGACCTTGTTGCTCTTCATAAAACTGTACATGCTTTCAGCATTTCCGTTCATAAGCCTCCATATGGGTCTAATGTTATCCACAGCATTACCTTTCGTTGGATCCTTTAGGCATAGTACCGTTATTTACTGGTCATCCAGCTAGAGGTTTCTACTTCTCCGTTCAAGATCTTTTCCATTTGTTTTTTTTTCGTGACATAATGTTAATTTCTTGATCCAAGATCCTTGTACCCCATTATGACCTGGCGCTTTCCAGTTCGGCAACTTTCGACACTGCAACTCCACTTCTCTTTGTTTGATATGTATGTCCTCTTGAGAGGGTATGGCAGATCTTCCCTTAATTCTTGTAACCATTCATTGTGTTCCTTAGGGTTGTTCCAAATACTTTCCCAAAACGTCTTGTTTTATTCTGCATCCGGCATGATCTCCTGCCTATTCCCATCATTCAATTATTGGTTTAAAAAATGTTCTAGTCCACATTAAACAGTCGGTTCTGTCTACACTGATAGATTATTTTGTTTGTATCTGTTTAGTTTCGCTTTCTTCGCAAGAGCAGTCCTCTGTTACAACTCCTCTACGACAACTGACAATCCTTTTCCTTTCATCTTATATTTTCTCTCGAATGGTTTATACTTTCCTTCTCGTCTCAATTCCCCTCAATATATTACATATATTACATATTCAATATTATATATATATATATTATTATTATTTTCAGTTTTCGCACAGCTCATGATCTTATAGCTGGATTTCATTGCCAGACATCAAGGTACACCCCGCACCCTTAGCACATATCTCAGTATTCTTGCTGTTAATTTTAATTTTATTAGATTCGCCAATAATACATAACATAATTAATATAATAAATAACATAATAAATAAAATTACAATAGCAAATACATGGCAGGGTCACCGCAACAGCCGAAGCCAATTACTGCGGGCCCGAAAAACAAGTTGAACTCATCTTTTGAAAAGAACAACTGTCGTTTACGCACCCAGAATTCATTAGTTATCCTTTTTCCTCAGGCTTTCCCATGTACAGTATAAAATATTTCCTTTGGGCTAAAAGCCAGTGGTCTTTTGCCTTGCTGTGATCTAACTTCGAAACGAGCTTCGAAAGGTTTTCAAAACGACCGGGCTGTCAGCTTGTCAAAACGGATAAACAACTCCATATATGGAGTTGCCACCTTGGGAGAATTTAGTTTTGCCTGCGTTTCGCAACAATTCCTGGCTGAATTATAATGAAACTAACCGAAATTTACTTATTTTTTATCAGTCTGGACTAGAGAATCCAGTTCTGCCACATTCTTGGCATAGAGTTTTAAGGTCATCCATTTATCCATCCAACCATCTATATACCTTCCAGTTTTTAACTCATTCAATTATTCATTCATTCCTTGCTTTTTTCTTTTATATTTAATATATTTTTATTTTATATTTTATATATTTATATTTTATATCTATACCGTGTGTTAATATAAATGGGTGAGCCCCTTGCATGGGTCTCAAAGTCCGGCCGTTTTGGATCTTTAATTTGTTTATCAATTTTTTGTTGTTTTGTTTTTCATTATTATATAATTATTATTAGTTTTTTTATTATATAGATGGGAGTATTTTACTAAGAAATATGCAGTGGCATATTTTCTATATCCTCACCAGTGAAGATATCGATCACGTGATTAAACATTTTCCCACCTTTTGCATTGAATCTATATAATAAAGATTGTTAAAAATAAAAGTGGTTGAAGATATGAATTTTATCTTCTCGTGGTGAAAACAATATTTTACTCATTCGGTACGCTCATTCGTAAAATATTGTTTTCACCACTCGAAGATAAAATTCATATCGTCGCACCACTGTGTAATATCACCTCTATATATATATTTTTTTAATTTTAAATATATATATATATATATAGGTAAATCTTATCCCGGCATTACCACCATATATACAGAACTCGTGACTAGGCTCTCGGCAACGGCTTACGTAGCTCAGTGGTCAGAGCACTGCACTAGCAATCGCAGGGTCGCGGGTTCAATTCCTACCGGAAGGCCGCCTAAGTTGCATTTTTCGTAACTGGTCCCGGTTTGGTCTTAAAATGTATGTATTCCAACACTCGAAATTTTCCTTCACCATAAATCCTTTCTATATATATATATATATTATTAACATTAATATATATATATATATATATATATATATATATATATATATATATATATATATATATATTATATATATATATATATATATTATTAACATTAATATTATTACTTTTTATTATTATTATTAATACTATTATTATCTTCATCGTCATCATTACATCCATTAGTATTATGCTATATTATAATATTACTATACTATAATTATTACTATTATATTCCAGTTATATTTATTTTAATGTAATTAATTATTTGATCCAAATAAACTCGATAAAAAAATGAACAAAAGGTGATTAATACGTCCTCTGTTTTTCCAAAGTTGGTATCTGTCCGTGTAGCAATCAAAACTATAGTCATAGGTATCAACGATAACACAAACAGCAGTGGCGACACTGTCTCGATAAACGATTAATGACGATAAACTACCACGTGAAACTGCCGCTCAAGTAATATTGAAATGAAACACAGTAAAGTTATATTATGTTGCGGTTTATAATCCACCCAATCAATGCAATCTTTGGTGAATTTTGCTCATGCAATCCTTAATTATTTCGAAAAACATCCAAAATTGAACCACCTCATTGTTCTATTGATATCTCTGAAAATAGCCATAACTGATGCGAAAGCTATACATTTTCTGAAAGCCCAATAAACCGGCTTTACCAATGCTTTTAAATTTCCCGAACAAGATGTTAACATAAATTAGCATAATTATCATAAATTCGGTTGAAAAACTTTCATTTTTCTAGAAAAGTCCATCTCGTATGCGTAGCATCGTGAAAATTCAAAAGACCACCACTATACAGCGTTGTTTTATGAAATCAAATCAAAATTTGCGAGTGAGTGGATGTCATGTGCCTGGCGCTTGTCGATCTAGAATTTTTAATATCGCATTACCGTGTGCCGTGTTTTTGATTTACGACTTCAACGCTCTTGTACGACCCATTTTGACTGGACTGGAAAGGAAATAGTTTTAAATAACAAGCTTATGCAATCGTTAAAATAATATCGCAATAACAACGTAGATCACTTACATCAAAGCTAATTTCTGTCAATCTTTTCAGCGATGATTGAAAATAACAAGATAATTTACATTTTTGCCGTATTAGAAACACATATTTATACTACATGCATATGATCACAGAATAAAGATTTAACCAGAAGTCCAACTCCGGTAGGAAACATGTCCCGTGTTTTTCACTGCGCATGCGCCAACTTCGTCAGCGCCGCCATGTTCCCAGCAAGTGTATCTCGTGATTTTCAATAGGAAAACATAGGGAAATTGGCAGTTGGGGAACGTTAAAAGGCTGTATAATGAAAATGAGATGCTTGATCTTGTTTTTTGAAAACGAAAATTGGTTAACAAAGAGTAAGTGATCGTTTTTTATTCGTTATGGATATGCATATGCATTTTAAACAACTTTTTTATATAAATGCGACTACAGATCTGGTCAAACTCAGAACAATTCATAAATATTCGATATAAACTGTTCTTACACTCTTAAAACAAGGTGTGCTAATGGTGTGTTACATAACACACAGGATGTGTTATAGTAACACACCATTTGAAAATAACTTTCAATAACACACCAAGGTGTGCTATACAACACACCATGGTGTGTTACATAACACACCACAGTGTGTTAGACAACACACCAAGGTGTGTTACATAACACATGGTGTGTTACACAACACATCTTACAATATCATGCATTTTTTTCTAATTTTTTAAATTAACACATCTTTTATGCAAGGTGTGTTAATTTAAAGTGCTTATGAAGGCAAAATGGGTTTTTGGTGATTCGGAAAGAGCACAAAAAGTTGTAATATAAGTTTAGTATCCTTTTTTAAAGTCTTAGGTCAGTTTCGGAGATATAACGGCTTAAACAGGCAAATTCGGAAAAAAAGCCGAGCGTATTATTTTTAAAGGGGTCTGGGTCTCAGGAACGAGTCGATTTCAAGTTATTATAAAATCAATGGTATTTTGGCGATGTGAGTTCGTAAAAAGGCGATTTTTGTAAGAAGTATACAGAATGTCGAGCTCAAACTCATTCTCGAGTATGAATAGCAACCGATACGGCCGCTTACCTGGTGAAATCGAGGAAGAGAACGAGGGTTTTGATGTAAAACGCGATTTGAATGTTGATGATGGAGACAGCCAGGAGGACGATACAGACATGGATGCATACTTTTACGAACCAATTGCAGATGAAGCATGGCTAGCAGAGTACAGACGAAAGAAGCAAGAGGAAAAGGAGCGATTAGAAGAACTAGAACTTCGCTGGAATGGAAGTGAACCTGTAGCTTCATGGTATTTATGTTTTATTTGTGGCGTAATTTCCGTATGAATATGATAGTGAATATATACACATCCTGTGAGTAGATATATATACGTGTTGTCTGTTCACTCTTGTGATAAATTATAGAACAAGGACGTGTTTATATTCAAGATATATGCATACTCAACATTATTACATACTTATTTGTTTGTGTATTAGGTGCAGTTGTGGCAACTGTGACATTGGGCTACTGGAAAATGTAAAGGAATGTCGGTGTTGCAGTGAAATCAACAATTGTGTCAAATGTTTGGAGGACTTGGGTGATGACAACAGCCAATCAGTAAAATGCATAGTAGATCACCCAGGATTTTCAGCCATTTGCCTAAACATATGGTCATTGGAACTTGCTGCTGAAAATTTTAAAACTCGTAATGGTCGTCGGTATAGACAAAGTGATTCAAAGGAAAGGTGAAGCAAGTGCATTGTTTATTATAATGGTTGATCCCTCAGACCATAGTACATATCCAATACCACATTTTATTTACAAATACAGTTTTACATGGCCATATTGGTTTTTATGTTATAAAGTGGCATGGAACAATTGTCTGACAAAGTAATGCATACCAATGGCAATGTTGCCTGTTAATCTGCACCAGTCAATGTAAACCCCCACTGCCCCGGAACCCTGGGGCTAACCAGGGATTTGGCAGTTATTTGTGCCCCGATCAATGGTGGCATTTGCCATGTTTTGAACATCATGGAAATTGGCCTGGAATTTTGGCTGGGAATTTTGGCTGGGATTTTATGATGACAAGTTTAAAATATAAAATGGTAGTTTTTAGTAATAAACATTCACACAAGACACACATGATGTTCTACTTTCTTGCATTTCTGACACATAATTGTTATAAAAATGTAAAAAAGATTGGTTTTTGATAAGAAAAGGACAAAACAACAAGTGCATAGTAGGTCCACGAGACCTGCACATTATATTAATTTTGTAAAGTTGATTAGACAAAATTGGGCAGGGTATTAGACAATTTGAATGGCTCTGCATGCCGGATATTAGCACTTGTTAGAAATGAAAATAGCTAATCCCTGCCTAATGCCCATATTGGGGGACAGGGGTTTTGACTGGTGCATTAGTTGTACAGTATGTCAATTGGTCAACTAAATAATGTGCAATTTTATTAAGTCAAATATCAAGTGGGTCTGCATTCATGCATGGCTTTATATTCATACATACAGTATACTCTTCTCAAACAGCTTGGATTCATCATGTGAATACCTATTATACCTGGTCCACTGAGCAGGCCTACACAGGCTACATTGGCTCACAATTAGCTAATTAATTGATCTGGGCTATCCCCTCTGTGAGTAAACATACAGAACCAACTTTTAAAATAGTACACAATATTATCATTGTAGATTTCTCAGAGTCGTTGCATATCGGCAATTTACCAGATTGGTACATGGTCGGTTGAAAGACAAGAGGATACCATTGCCTTCCTGTGCCTATAATGCTATCCGATCAGCTCACAAACCAAAAGATGACAAAAGCTGATGATGAAGATATAGAACTACTAGATGAACAATTAACCGACTGAACACTGCTGAGTATTTTCCCTGCTTCCATGTGGACAGACTAACAATAACTGAAAATCATCCTATTCATCTAAAGTTTCTATTGAAGTTTTTAAAATGTCAGTTTCTTTTATTTCTTGGGCAATCCAAAACGGTTGCGTGACCTCTCATAGGATGCTTGCATGTTCTGCACCTTCGTGTTTTGCTTGTACCTTCACCTTGCTGGGTACTGACTTCAACAGTGGGAACTAAAATAATATGAAACAACACACATTACAAACAGCATAATGTTGTTTCACATCAGCCCAACATTTCAATACTGGTATGGTTTCAAGAATAGTTTCCAGCCAACATTCAATAAGCACTTATGTAACATATTACCTGGATTTGTCGGAGGTACATCAACAAGTTCCATGCTATCTCTAAATTTCTTCTTTTTGATTGCCTCTTCCCTCGACTGTTTGGCAAGCATGGTGTTCATATGAGGTGGAGTTGATGTTTGAAGTTTTTCTACAGCATCTTCTAATTTGTTGTTGATAATCGAGCTTACCAGTGTCTGAAAGATGTCCTCAACATAATCTATAATAATTATATAAATTAATATTTTTTTGTAATTTTTCTGCTGTATTTGTACTGTATGTAAAATGGTCCTGCAAGAAATATATAAAACCAACTCAATGATACATATTTGCATTTTACATACACTGTAACATGTATCATAAAATTATTGTGTCACAAGTCGTTTTAGGACTATTTCTCGCTTTCAAATTTTTGCGTTTTATTTTTTTCGCGCTGAAAGATAG
This sequence comes from Chrysogorgia sp. JL179-B06, assembly GCA_035772405.1. Lineage (NCBI taxonomy): Eukaryota > Metazoa > Cnidaria > Anthozoa > Scleralcyonacea > Chrysogorgiidae > Chrysogorgia > Chrysogorgia sp. JL179-B06. The sequence continues at coordinate 339,756 of JAYKKM010000190.1, read as the reverse complement.
CCCGCTTAGTAGGGTCACCCTACCTGATGCGTTTACATGGAAAAAAGATAGCCCTATCGCTATGGGTGACCCTAGGGTCACCCTAGGACACATGTAAACGAAACCGGGAAAGACTAGGAGAAGACAAAGGACTAGGGTGGCCCTTCTGCTAGGGTAACCCTACTGCTAGGGTCACCCTAGCTCCATGTAAACAGGGCCTTAGACACTTGCCATTGTAAATTATATATAATATATATATATATATATATATATATATATATATATATATATATATATATATATATATATATATATATATATATATATATATATATATATATATATATATATATGCATATAGGTGTCCTTTAGCGATAATGCAACGCCCACTACCCTTGTGGTAGTTTGAGCACTCTGGCCCTATACCGCTTCACGCTCTCTGGATGTGCGCCATGACCGCTTGTTTATCCCACAAGCGGTTGTCACTGGCAATCGTTTGTGTATAATTAGTACTCGTGCCCATATCTAGATTGTACCAAGCTACAACTGATGAGCTGTGGAACAGCGGAAACACGTGTCTGTAGATATTGTACTATTACGCTCCTTCACTTCGGTGTTGTTGAGCACTCTGTGAAGTTGGTGTAGGTGTCCTTTAGCGATTAATGCAACGCCCACTACCCTTGTGGTAGTTTTGAGCACTCTGGCCCTATATACCGCTTCACGCTCTCTGGATGTGCGCATGACCGCTGTTTATCCCACAAAGCGGTTGTCACTGGCAATCGTTTTGTGTATAATTAGTACTCGTGCCCATATCTAGATTGTACCAAGCTACACTGATGAGCTGTGGAACAGCGAAACCGTGTCTAGATAGATGTACTATACTATATATATATATATATATATATGTACTATATATATATATATATATATATATATATATATAGTAGTTTGGTATACGAAATGCAAAGAAGTGCTCAACAACAATGAATAACGTAAACAAGAGTGCACAACCGATATACGGGTGCAAATATACGTGTAGGTTTTGGTCTACGAAATGCAAAGAGTGCTCAACAACATGAATAACGTAAACAAGAGTGCACAACCGATATACGGGTGTGCAAATATACGTGTAGGTTTTGGTCTACGAAATGCAAAGAGTGCTCAACAACATGAATAACGTAAACAAGAGTGCACAACCGATTACATATATATATATGTATATATATAATATATATATATATATATATATATATATATATATATATATACTATATATATATATATATATATATATATATAATATGATATCCATAATATATACAGTATCACCACGACCAAGGATTCTGCTTGTATAGTGTAATTGGGCATGGCTTCAAACTCAATTTGAAATGTGGTAAACAACTAACCAAAAGTTTTGCTTCACTGCAACTTTTCGGATCATTGCCACTCTCCATTCATGAATTTTAGGATAAACAACATTGATTTGCTCAACACCATCTTTCATTCTTGGACTTCTTAAAAGATTCTTGTTGAAGTGGATCACAGCAAGTGCATGTCTGGAAGAAACATATTGTATTTATAAATATACTTCATATACAGTACACTTTATATATTTTACTAGTTACATGACATCGGTGTTATTGCCGTATATGTTGTATGCACTGTACTACCTACCTACAAAACATTCTCGGTAAGTGTAACAATCATCTTGGGAGAGAATTGATTCGGAACTGAATGGAATCCCTCCAGACTGCTGGTTTGTGCGATAGGTGAGGCTTGTTTGATTCCTTTCACCAAGTTTGCATTGGTAAGTGATGAGCACATTTTCTCATAAGCAATGGAATCTATAAACATATATAAAAATGTAACACTTTCATGTTGGCATATCAATATTGTAGAACTGCAAGCGAGTTACAGAATAGCCTGATTGCAGAGATTGTATATCTCACACCAAGTGACAAAATACTGCTGTTTGCTTACCTAAATGAAAAATGAGTTGTATATTTGTTTCTCTCAACCAATCAGAATTTAAACCAAAATTCTGTGACAGTGTGGAGTTGCTATTTTTGTTTCTCTCATACCAATCAGAACTTTACCAAGATTGTTGGACAGTGAATGTAATTGAGGTGTTTGAAGTGACATGACAATAATTTTGAGATGTCCACCTTGTTTATCATTGTTTGACCTGAGGGGGGGGGGGGGGGGGGGCGGGCGAGGGTGTAGCGTCCTAAACTAGGTTTTATTGTACCTTCATCCAACCATTTGCGCGGTTCAATAGTTTCACCATGATGACATTTGTCGAATACTGGATTCTCCAAATTCTCATGTTTATCAACCACATGACCCAGGAATGATGCAAATTTTGCCCAAATGACTTCACCGCCTCCAATAACAGTTGTCTTTGCACTCCAGTACAGGTGGTTTGTGCAAGGCTTTATCCATGCAGCTATCGCCTTCACACCCACTAACTTTGGATAATGCTGTCAACACTTTTGTAATCTCTATACAGTAGAGGTCCAAAAAATATGAATTAGTGTTAGTCATGTTACAGAAAAATGAATAATTACAGAAACCTGAAGCAGCTTGCTCTTGTTGAAAATTTTGAAGAGTTTGGGTTTGTAATCATACCCTGTACAGTATTGTATTCAGCTTTATCCTGGTTTTGGTACAGTAGTGACAGTACAGGGCTGATACAACAATTCATAAATCAGCTATGACCATCAGCATGGTAACAACATATAAATGAAAACTTCAAAGGTAGCAAAACAAGTGAGGCTTCTGGTTTATTTTGTATTCTGGTCATACCGCTAACTTATATACAGTAGACAGTATCGTATAAAACAACATACTTTTCTTCAGATGCCAAATATCAAAGTAATGATTGATGGTTGGCAACCGTTCTCTCATATGCTTTGCGATAGATGTATGCCTGTCTGAAACAAATGTCTTGAACACAAGACCCAAACCAAGGAGATATCCCATACTTCTTGCAAAGGCAGCATATTCCATTGCAAGGCTATTGCCAACCTCATTTCTCTAAAGGAGTGGATAATACTGTTAGAATATATGAACAGAAGTGTATCTTTATATAGTATATACAGTTCTTGTCAGACAAAATATTTAAAATTATTTTACAGTCCAGGCAAAAAAGGTTATTTTTTTCAAATTAGTTTTCAGGACAAAGATGATTGCAAAGCAATACAGAGCAGTAATAGCAGTTGCATGAAAAGTAACTTGCTATATTATGCCTACTATGAATAGACATAAACTTTTAACTATATATATGTTTCAGGTTTACAGCCAGGGGCATAACGGAGGCCCCGGAGGACCCCTCCTGGCAAAAGTGCTACCTCCCCCTGAGAAAATTTGTCTTTATTTACCTCAGTTAAGCTGGCCCCCTAGGATTTCCCTGGCACCCCTGACAAAAAATCTTGGTTGACAAGAATTGTAATCTGGTTAATTTGTATTCAAGGTTGGTAGGGGCAAACCAATAATGAATTATTATTGCTTCATATGAGAGGCCACTTTCACATGAATTGTATTTCACTTCAGATAATTTTCATTCCATAATAATTAGTATTACATAAAACAAGTGTTGACAACATACCTGTACTAAAACAAAGTGAATGATGAAGGGTAAAGTGCAGCAAAAATACAGTATAGGCACAGAACTTGGCACTGTGCCCCATACTATCATGGCGCCCATCACCAGCAATAACAACTTCACCATGACGTTTCACTTCTTCCAGTAATCGTGCCTGGTACTTTATCCAGTTAATATATATAGATGGAAACAGTTTTTCCTAAAAAATAACAAAATTAATGTGGTCATCAGGCCTATAATATTTATTTGTGTATTCAAGTGCCCAATCATTCCTTCAATTTTTTGGGGAGCCATATTTTTACTATACAAAAATACACTAAATTCCCAACTTACTCGTTGATATTTGAAATAAGTTCTCAGTGAGACACATTTCATTCCCATGTGTTGGAAGCACTCTAAACACCTTGGTTGCAGATGTACCTGCCACAATGATCCCAAAACTTAGCAAATAAATTGCCAGCTGCAATTTTGGTTTCCAGGGAAGTTAGGTTGACTGAACCAAGTTGATCTTTTCCCACAATCTGGGTTTACACATGTTGTAATGACTTCAGCCATTGTGCCATGGGTGTTGACATCTACAAGTGTCTTCTCACACTTAACAGGAGGGACATATTTTGAAAAGGGTTAACCACTGTGTGAGGAACACTATGAATTTTGGTTCTGCTCGAACATTGTACTCCTTTATGGCAATTCTAAAAGGAATATAAAAACAAGTTACTGTAACAATTACAGAATTTAACTAATCATTTTATTCATTAGTTATATATTTACTGTAGAATAAAATTGTCAGACACAGACAATAAAAAAGCACCAGGATATGATATAGTCTGAAGAGGTTTTATTACTGTGATGACTTTTCCTTACTACCAGGTTTATTAGAACCAAGGTTTGGCATGGTAACAAACAGAAAACTTACTTTTGTGGATGTACCTTGGAGTCTTCATTGGCTTCGGAATCGGTTGTCTCATCGGTTTCTGTTTCCACATCAACATCACTAAATGCATCATAATCTTGTTCATCACTAGAATGTCATCATCGCTGTCAATGCTACCTTCTTCCAGTGTCTTGCTGGAACACTCGCCTTCTGAAATGAGAAAATAATTATGTGCTACTAATACATTACAGTACATACAGATGGATACAGTGTGAATTTGTGTATATGTCGACATAGTCAATCGAGGTATGGTCTAAAAATCGGTTTATTCTTTTGTTCATGCACAGTGAAGACAATGCATTTCTTGCATAATGAAGCAGTTCATCCAAATGGCAGTAGCAAGTCGAATCACTCTTGAACCATGCTAGCTGTTAAAATATTAATCAGCAAAATTAAAAAGATTTGTGCACGGGTGAAGACGTCTCAACATAAATCACAGCTCATTGTACTGTATATATTGCTTTGAAATGAACCGAGCCTTCCAGACTATATCTCTATTGACCATGATGTAGAACAATTGGTATGTTTACGGTTACTGTAATACAGAGTATGTTTTATGCTTACCCTTTTCTCTTTCCAGAACACCAAGTTTCTTTCTTGCATCACATAGTTTCTGCTTTGAAGTCAGCCAAAGGTTTTTCAATTGGTGGTTTCTCCTCTTCAAAGCAGACTGTCAAAAAGTGTATAAAGTGTAGATGTTGAGGACACTTGCAAATAATTACCTATTAATACATTAGTGTCCAAGTCTACCTGGCTACTGTCATATATACTGTATGATATAAATAGTGATCTATCTGATCAATCATTCAAATATGCAATTGGGCCATTCCATTTAATATCCACACCCCCCTATGGATGAGGTCACTCAAAAACTACCCCCTCAGAAAAAAAGATCAAAGTGCCGACAGGACAACCCCCTCGGAAATTAGCACATTTTCCTATCCACCCCTCAGAAAACAGCCTTGTTTTTGCAAACCCCTCGGGAAATATTCGAAGATCAAAAGATGCCGACACAGTGACCCCCTCAGAAAATTACTTGGAAGACCCCCAGATCGGCTTACCATTGTTTCTGGCTCTACTGGTATGGCTTCTTCCTCTACCAGCATAGCTTCTTCTATGGCTTCTTCTACGGCTTCTTCTGTGACTTCTTGTATGAATTCTTCCGTGTCTTCTTGTGTTGCTTTCTTCCGTGTCTTCTATGACTTCTGCTTCGGCATCACTGGACACTGAGAGTCTATAATATGTAATCATAATTTGTCAGTATAAATCGTATTAAATTTCACATCCTGAACGCATACAAGAAACATATTATATTTGTATCTGTTACTCTGTTTTGAGAATATATAAAGAAAGATATATGCCTATAAACAACACTGTAGAAATCTTAGAAGCCTATTATAAATGTTAAAACTATTCACACGTAAATTTAGACTATCTAAAGGCGCCCTCACACCATAGCGTATGCTGAAACCTATGAGTTGCGTGTAAAAAATATTGTTATACGCACCAAACGCAACCCAAATCAACAATTATGTCAATTTCTAACCTATTGAACCTATGGGTTGCGTGTGACTTGCGTGTGGGTTGCGTGTGGATTGCGTGTGGGTTGCGTGTGGGTTGCGAACTGAACTTATGATCCCCCAATATCTGCGATCACCTGCGTACGAGTTGCGTGCGAGTTGCGTGTGAGTTGCGTGCAGAACGTTTGAGTTGCGTTCAAAACGTACAAGTTGCGTTGGACCTGCATGCTAGTTGCGTGGTAGTTGCGAATATCGGTCACGTGATAAAAATCTATAAAAGCAGAGCCGATTCAGTATTTTCTTCAGTACTGATTTGGTCATCGAAGAGTCAACATGGGGAAAGCTGCCAAGAAATCAGATAAAAGTGACCCCAAAAGTGATGTCAAATCTACTGTAACAGCTTCCCGTGGCCGTGGCCGAAGAAAAGTAGCAAGAGGAATAGGTGTGCCGTCTGTTGATGCCCCCCCCTACCCTCCCCAAGGCCCGGTCTCCAACTCCTCCTCCTAGAGAACCATTTACTCGTGACTCCTCCAATTCATCACAGCATTCAAATAATGCAGCAGTCATTGCTTCTGATGAACATGGCTCTGGTTCTCGACCCAAATCCAAGAAGAAGAAGGTGACCAACCCCAGCAAGCCCAGGAAAATCAAAGAATCTGCTACCATCAGCGAGGCCAGAGAGATTCTGATGGTTGAGTGGCTGAGGGAGAACCCAATGGTGTGGAATCCAAAACTCAACGACTACAAAGACACTGGCAAGAGGCTGAAGAGGTGGGAAGATCAGGCCCAGGTGCTGGACCCCTCACACGATGAGATCAAAGATGGCGCCCACTTGCAGCGATGGTTCCGGTCCTTGCGTGACATCCATGTGAAGCTTGACAAAGAATCAAAGAGCGGTGCTGGTGCCAGGGAGCTGACTTCACTGACCGAGAGGGAGACGTGGGATCAATACCCAATTCACCTTCCTGAAGGGCATCATTCGGCACCGCTCGTGAGGCCCCTCGTCAGTGTCCGGACAGCTCTCCAGAACACCGGAGGAGACCTCACGGCTGCCGAGGCTGCGTGCGCCGAAGAAGCTGCAGATGGAGCCCCCGGTGATACCACCCCTGACCTGGAACTCCCGTGCACCTCCAGGGTGGCAACCAAGCGCAGCCTCGACGCCGCAGACAGGTATGCATATCAAGCCTTAATTGTACATATTGTCTATATATTTTAACTAGTTCAATGGATATTTATACTATGTATACTTTATCTGAAATAAATTTATATTATATTATATTATTATTATTACAGGGCAGCTGTAGAATCCCTCCAGAAGAAGGTCACGGACTCCACTGACCTTCTGAAGGAGCTTGCAGCCAAACCAAAGGACCAGCCCCACCAGCGAGAGAGAGGTATTTGGACAGTATGTCCACAACAGCCTCCTCACCATGTCTAAGGCCCGCTTCAAGAAGACCAGGCTGGTGATTAACAAGCTGCTCACACAGTTCATGGGAGGAAGATGCTGCCGAGTCGGAGGAGGAGGAGGAGGTAGATGACATGCAGTGGAGGTCTGATCGCCCACCCGGTCACCAGGGAGCCAGCACCAACACACCACATACCAGGTCGGCCGATGTCCACACAAGCTCTGCATCCTTTGGTGCGTGTGTGTACCCTAACTACCCTCCTCCTCCCCACCAGTGCAATCCAACCCTCCACAAGGCAGTGTCTGGGACACCATGAGCCCTGACTACATGAGCAGCTATTATGCACAGCCAGTCTTCCCACAGCAGCAGCTACATCAGCAACAGCAGCAGCAACAGCAGCAACAGCAGAAGCTACAGCATCAACAGCAGCAGCAACAGCAGCAACATCTACAGCAACAGCAGCAGCTACAGCAGCAACAGAAGCAGCTACAGCGCGAGCAGCAGCAGACAGACGCCAGCCTGTGCAACCTCTCCAACATGTCCTCACTCCTCGGAGGGTCTCAAGCTCCGAGTCCAGCTTCTAAGGATCAGGAGGATGGTGATATGGACACTCCAGTAACAAAGGCACCAGTTACACCGAACTAGGATTGCTTTAGGATTCAGGACTGCTTGCTCTAGGAGTACTTAGTGTTTTAGGACTGCTTTAGTTTTCTACTTGTGTGTTTTTTGGCAGTGTTATGTTGTGTTATGTTGTGTTCTGTTGTGTTATGTTGAAGTTGATGGTATAAATAAGAAGTTATAACATGTTTAAATTGTGTGTGTGTTTGACATTTACTTTCATATATCATTCTCATTTAAAAAAATTCACATTTACTTATATAAATTACATATCATTATCAGGTCTAAGTCAAGCCTATAAAGACAAAAACACAGATTAACAATTGTGACAGATTTATTATGGAACAACAATACAGTATATACATCACTACAACAACAATCACTACAACAACACAGGTTCCTCTAGATCATGCTGTTTTGCCAGGGAACAGCACCTGCCTCTGAGTTGACCCAGTGCTTGAGGAGGTTCCTCTGCTTCTTTCCTTTCTTCGTTGCAGTGTTTGGCGCAACAACTACCTGGGTGTCTAGCATATCCCTTCCATCTCTCCAGGCTCCAGCGATGATGACACCGTTGTTATCCACACGGTCGAGCTGCTGATTCTGTAGACCAGGGTAGCGTATCCTCATGATATTATGCAGGCAAATACAGGTTTTGGTTACGATCTTGACATTTTCTGGAAGATGCTGCATGGTACCAAGCATAACCTGGAATCGGTTGGCTAGGATGCCAAATGCATTTTCCACAACCCTCCTGGCACGGGAAAGCCGGTAATTGAAGATCCTGTGGTTATCATCCAGACCACGGAGTCCGTAGGGTTTCATCATGGTCTCTCTGAGGGCGAATGCATCGTCTCCGATGAAGTAGTAGGGTACATCCTGGGTGTCATTGGGTAGAGGATCTGGTCTTGGAAATCCGATGTTATCCCCTTCCACATATTCCTTCAGCTCGCAGTTGTTGTAGATTTGGGCGTCTGATGAAGAACCTAGACCACCCAAGTCTGCCCAGATGAATTTGTAATCGGCATCTACGAGGGCCAGGATCACCACAGAGTAGAACCCCTTGTAGTTGTAATACATGGATCCACTGTTGGGGGGACACCTGCATGACACGTGCTTCCCATCTAGGGCCCCACATGTATGGGGAAAGTTCCACCTCTTAATGAAGTTGTCTGATATGGCACGCCATCCCTCAGGAGTGGTGGGGCAGGTCATCACCTCGTCCAGGTACTCATCAATGATGGCTTGGCAGACCTCACGGACCACGACTGAGATGGTGTTGTCTGGTACCCTCCATCCGTACTGCATGTCGGAGTACTTGGTACCCGAGGCCAGGTGCCGCAAAGTGACTGCCAGCTTCAGGCCAGGGTCCAGGGGCAACCTGTACTTGGTGTTTTGCTTGGTGATGCGAGGACCAACTCTCCGTAGCAGCTCATCGTACATCTCGGGGGGCATCCTCATGAAGTTCTTGAATGCACCTTGGTCCTCGTTCCGGAGCTCCACCAGAAGCTGGTCGTAGAGACCAAAGTCAAGGCGCCTGCTAATCCATGGTCTAACCCACACTCTTCTTCTTCTTCTTCTCCCTCTTCTGTTTATTCTATTCTGTATGTGTTGGATTGCTAAATTGACCAGATTAAACTGATGTCCAATAACAGCAAGAGGTAGCTCCATGTTGTCACCTCGGAGGTCCACCAACAACTCACACCGATGTAGAAATGGCCCACTATTTATACCATTTCTCAACACGCATGTAGTACGCAACTAACACGCAACTCACAAGCAACTAATAGGTTGGATACGCAGGGCATAGGTTGGGGATACGCTGGGAATAAGCACAATAGGTTGGGGGTACGCAACACACGCAACAGGATCGCAACAGGCACGCCACAAGATCGCAACATGATCGCAACAGGTACGCAACACATTCGCAACATGTACGCTACCAAAACCTGGCCAGATACCTCAAATTTGGACCTGCGATCACCTGCGTTCATAACTTATGAGTTGCGTACCTGTTGCGATCGTGTTGCGTGCGTAGCGTACCTGTTGCGTCCCTGTTGCGTATACATTGATCGCAGGCATTCGCAGAGAATTATTGAACATGTTCAAAATTTCTGAACTTACTCTATGTGTGTCTGCGATCACCTGCGTGCTTGTTGCGTACTTCAAACCTATAAAACCTATTAGTTGCGTGTGAGTTGCGTTCGGAACTTATGACCACTATTTTTTATTCGCAACCATACGCAACTGGTGATCGCTATGGTGTGAGGGCACCTTTACAACATTTTATATGCAAATAAGTGACGCACTTTTAGATATCATTATGCAAATATACTTACATTTTTTCGCTTGTAGCGAAGCGTCCGCTCACTGTCTGGCTTCTCTTCAACGCGACTTTCCAAAGTTGGGAAAACTATGACTCCATGTTCATCTCTTTTCAGTTTAGGAGTCTTAAACTTGGGTACTGTAGTCGAACCGAACTCAAAGCAGTCTTCTGTGAAGTGCTTCGAGCACACAACTGATGAACGTGATGGCGTCCATTTGTCTCTTTTCCGCCTTACAAAGTTCACCCATTTCATCTTCCGTTTGGCCGCAATAGGCGCTTCATCGCCCCAAAAAGGTATCCGATAGTTACATAGAGTATCGCTGCTATCTGTTGTATTAGAACAGCCATATACAACACATCGTTCAGGCATTTTTTGAGGAAAACTCGCAAGATATCCGTGTTTTACAATACAAATCACTAGTGTTGATAAAAACGCGGTTCCTGAGACCCAGACCCCTTACGCTTTTCTTACGCTCGGCTTTTTTTTCAAAAATGGCCAAATTTCCCTGTTTAAGCCGTTATATCTCCGAAACTGACCTAAGATTTTAAAAAAGGAGACTAAACTTATATTACAACTTTTTGTGTTCTATCCGAATCACCAAAAACCCATTTTGCCTTCATAAGCACTTTAACACACCTTTCCAAGCGTAACACACCATTTCAGATAACACACCTTTCAAATAACACACCTTTTGTGAACAACACACCTTTTAAACAACACATCTTTTGTGAACAACACACCTTTTGAATAACACATCTTTTGAACAACACATCTTTAGTTTTGAACAACACATCTTTTGAACAACACACCTTTTGAACAACACATCTTTTGAACAACACATCTTTTGAACAACACATCTTTTGAACAACACATCTTTTAAACAACACACCTTTTAAATAACACACCTTTAAATAACATATATTTTGGTTAGTCTGAGCACAAAGCCCATTTTAGCCATTTTAGTCAGTTGTTTCTACACAATTATACTCATCTTTAATTTCGGTTTCTGTGTTTTTTTCATACTTTTTATTCAGTTTACACTGCATGTACAGCGCCCGCTGCAATATGATACACATTGTAGCGAAAGGCTAAATGCGCTTATTCTATATCCACGTGCCCATATACTTTTCTAGATTTACATATTGTGGTTCTCACTACCTACTCCAAAACCTAAAAATCAATGAATATCTTGTAGCGAAAGGATAGAGCTAATCCAGCCTCGCTACAATATAGTCGTTACTTTACTATATTTATAGTCAGTTGACAATCGACGGATAATAGCGCAAATATATACACCACGTGTTAAGCATTGTCCAAAGAGCAAATATCATGTCGTTGCATGGCATTTAGCTTTTGCTGTTAAACCCTTCCCATTTAATTTCTACTTTATTACACGCTACAGTCTTGCTATTTGGTAGTGAATTTAGCAACCCTACATAAAACGTAGAAAGCCCTGTCCAAAGAGCAGATTTCATGCCGTTGGCCTTTAACTTAATCAACACCAAACTTATTAACAACCTTCGTGTATTAGCTAGTACATATAAAATATAACATATTCTACACGTAATGTTAAACTTATGATACTCGCGATATTTAACCTCCGTTATATCCCTTACTATATCCCCTAAACACACGGACAATTCCCTAACCACCAACACACACTTAGATCTGGTAACTAATGACGCAACTCACGTGTATACTGTGTTACCCATGCACTAACAAACGCCCTCAAACAATTTGAATTTGACCGCGAGGCGCAAAGCCCAAGCTAGTACAAAGATCGAGAACGAACCTTTTTATACTACGACAGCCATTCAACCCTATACTCATGGCATGACGCGTTGGACCTTCCAGAACAAACAACACGTTTGGTAAGTAATCATTTTTTCTTTCCTTGCAGTTACATTTGTTTACTCCGCGCATTATTAATTATTTATCTTCCAACGAAAAAATCGTCAACTGCCAACCCGATATTATCCTGATGAAGAGACCAATAAAGAAAGTCGAAATGCGTACAGGGTTATCCCAATGTTATACTATGCACTTACAATTATACGTATCTTTACTCTCTGTTTCTGTGTTTTATACATACTTTTTATTCAGTTTACACTGTATGTCCAGCGCGCGCTGCAATATGAAACGTATTATAGCCAGAGGCTAAATGCGCTTATTATTCTATCCCAGGACATTATTGTTGTTTTACTCCAAAACTTAAAAAAACAAATTATAAATTGTATTACACTATGGGTAGTCCAATATTAAAGGTAACCGCACATTTTTGCCGTGTAAACGAAATGTTGCCCGCGCAAAGGAAATTATTGGAGCACAATGTCAATTATAGAAATATTAATTATTATTACAATGTTAATTATTAGAAATATGATGGATTACGTGTTGACAGGAAAGGGAGCTTTGTTCGTGCAAAAATTGTAGAGCATATCCTGGAATCGATATAGAGTCGGACCACCACTTGGTAGTGGCCGGATTGTGGAAGACTTCAAAAGATAAAGGAGATGAGAACAGATAAGATCACATTTAATAGGGATGTCCTGAGCTCAGAGCAGGGTCAGATGGTCTTCAGACGAAAGATAGAGGAGTCCAGCCTTGGAGGTCAGGGTCTCATAGCTTCCCTGCCGACGACGGCTATGGTTATCGCGGTGAAAGAGCGACCTAGGGCTTTAAAACCGTATGTGTCGAAGAAAACGTTAGAACTAGTTCTGAGAAAACAAAAAACCGGGAATCTGAAGGGAAAGAAGTCTAGAGAGTACAAGGACCTCAGTAACGCAGTCAAGAAAAGGTGTTAGAGAGGAGAAAGAGAAATGGTTGAACGAACAATGCGCCTCATATTGAAGAAATGGATAGGAGACATCAGAGTAAGGCAATGTTCGCGACAATAAAGAGAATCACGGGCCAGAAGAGAGAGAGGCGATTAAAAGGGATAAGGGACAAGGAGGGAAACCTGTTGACAGATGACGTAAAGATAGACCGAAGATGGGAGGAATATATGGTAGAACTGTTTCGGAGCGACTCGGACAATGGCCTAAATGATATAGATAGAGACGTGAGAACAGATAACCTAGATGTGTTGAGGTGTGAAGTGGAGGACGTCATACGAAAGATGAAGAATGGAAAATCAGAAGATACAGATGGCCTGGCTGCGGAATTGTTGAAGTATGGCGGAGAGAAGGTGGTCGACGCAGTGCATGAAGGCATAAACGAAGTTTGGAGAAGCGGGGTTGTACCGACTAACTGGAAAAGAAGTGAGTTTGTGAAGATTCCAAAACCCGGCAAATCAAAGTTGGAATGCGCGGTGGTCACCGGACGATAGCAATAATCAGTCTGATGTCCAAAGTGTTAATGATGATTGCCGGGAATAGGTTGAATCGATGGAGTGAAGAAACGCAGAGTGAGGCACAATACGGTTTCAGACCTGGAAGAGGGACCCACGGAGGCGATTATTTTAATGAAAGAGATATCAGCAGCAAGTATGAGAAAGAAGGAAAAAGTTCTATTGCGCTTTCGTTGATTTCACCACGGCTTTCGATAGGGTCCCGTTTTAAAGGAGATGTTTGAATCAATGAGGAGCATGGGAGCTCCCAAGGGAGTGGTAAATATTGTGGAGTCAGTGTACGCTGGAGCCGAAGCCAGGATGAGGGGATCATCATGCCAATCTTGGATAAAAACACCACTTGGCTGTAGACAAGGATGCCCTCTTTCCCCCCTACTGTTCAACAGCTATCTGGAAGCAATAATCCGACAAATGGAGCTGAAAGGCGGGGTAAGGATAGGAGGGACGTTGATTCAGGAAGTAAGGTATGCGGACGAATGTGATATTGGTGACGACGACCCGACAAGAGTTGGAACAGAACCTGAAGGAGTTTAGAGATGTATGTACGAGGAATGGAATGGAAGTGAACTGGGGCAAAACAAAGGTCATGGTGATACAAGGAGATGATGACGACCGAGAAGAAGTAAACATCGGAAACGAGAGAGTGGAAGTGGTGCAGATTTTCCAATATTTGGGACGGATTTTTAGTGAAGATGGTGGAGACATGAAAGAATTCTGAGAAGAAGATGTGCAATGGTGAAGGCTGATCTATGGAGAATGTCGAAGATAATCGGAAAGTGGGAAAGTATCGAAAGATACAAAGGATAGAATCTTTAATTGTATATGTTTATCGAAGCTAATGTACGGGTGTGAGAGTTGGAGAATGAATGAATTGGAAAAGAGGATGATTAATGCTGTGGAGTCTGCTATGCGAGGTTGAAAGGAAATGTGAAATGGACAGACATGCGGACAAATACATCGGTCTTTGAGCAAGTAGAAATGGAACAGGGTGAATTGTTAAAAAGAGTGATCCGAAGAAAAGCGACGTTTGTGGGACACATATCGAGGATGAACGACGATCGGTTGCTGAAGAGAGTATGGGAGATAAGGGATGGACAACGAGAAATGAAGAGGGGACGACGGCGAACGGAGATGGATGCGGACCGTGACCAAGATGTTTGGTGATTACATAGGATGTAAAGGAGAGAGCGAGAGATAGAGAGAAATGGAGGGAAGACATCAGGATGGGTGAAATGCCAAAACCTAAGAGAACTGTGTTTTCAATGACATTGCGGAGTCAACGGGGGAAACCCCAGGACTAGTTATTATTATTAATGTCAATTTGCCCGCGCGATTTACAAACTTTCCAGCAATCTCTCCCAGTCACATGTATCTTGGTTCGCGTGTCTTCTTGAAATATGGTCCTTGCGCATTTGCGGTTATTATAAAGCAGAACGGTTATTGCGAACGCGACCTTCTCTGTTTGCAAAGAAACATAGGTATTTACTGTATTCTTACAAACAGGTAATTGGCAACACGACAACGATCCATTGTTCAAAATATGGAAACGAGAAATTTATCCTAGGGGAGACAGAGAGCTTTTTCACCGTTTTGACGAGGTAATTATGGTTTATGTATATATATGTATATATTTAAATTGTAGCCTCAGCTCCGAAGATATATTTTATCTTGTATATCAGATTCAAGTTTTGACAAGCTAGGCTCCACTTCGGGAAGGCCGGAAGTAATGAGGTCTGAAGTCTGAAGTCTGAAGGCCGGAAGTCTTGAGCTGGTTGAGCTTATATAGAACTAGAAGCTCACTGGACCGACGTGACCTATAACGGCTATAATTAAGACATATACTCAGCAAAATACAAGCTTCGCTGCATGACTACAGTTCAATATATAAATTATTGCTGCCGTAGGCAGCACACTAATCTTGACTTGGGTTCTGTGTCTCGTACCCAGACCTACTTCGCGGAACTATGTATAGTCAACGAAATCTCGATTTGTGTAAATTTCTGTCGAGATGTTCAGTTTTATGACGTTTTGTGACGTATAAGTTTTATCACGTGTATCACCTTTCGCTGTTGCTGTGAAGTTTGAACGATCTGTTCTGCATTCTGAGTGAGGAAGTATTCACTTGTCAAGGTAAGACGACTAAGATAGTTATGTAAACTTAATTTTCTTGTTAAACGCTCACCAAACGGAAATATGGCTCAGTGACTGCGAGGTATCTGCGGCATGTATCTGCGATTTCTTGCCATCATAGATGGGCAAAACTTGTCAATTTGTTTTGTTTGTGAATACAGTTTTCCTTGTACTTTAGGTGTATATTGGTGTGAGCATAGTGTGAGTTCATTGTTTCTCATTCATGCAGAACAATGCACATCCGTGTCCCTCGTACACAGCTGTGACATATAACGCGACAGAATATATTGAACTGCATTTTTATTACAAGAAACAAATTCTGATTAACTTAGTTTATCAACTGACAACTGTTATAATGTCAATTTTTTGCGTTCATATTGAACTGCATTTTATGCAAGAAACAAATTCTGATTAACTTAGTTTATCAACTGTAATATAATGTCAACTTTTTGTGTTCATATTGAGCTGCATTTTTATGCAAGCCTTGTACAGAACTACCTGTATGTTATACAACTATTTTATCTTTATGTTCAATTTCATTTTTATGCAACTGTCCAATTGCATTTTTATGCAACTGTCCAATTTACATCTGTTTAATATTACACATGTTCAATTGAACTACTATATTGTGAATAGATGTTGAGAACGGTTACAAACACAAGGGGGGGTCAACAAGGTTGGGGCAGATTGTGAGTACCAATGCTCCAGCAAGCTCAATTGTGAGCTGGCCTGAGCTCCATAATATATGTGCTGAAGAACTCACTGCTCTGGTATTACCTAAACCATAACCGCATGGGTATGATGGTGTACTACTCCACTGCTGCAACTTTTGACTTCAATAAGCCCACGACTTATTTTTGCAATTTTGCACAATCTCATGACTGTCTTGGATTTCGAGGCAGCACTTCCCTTGCGATAGTAATTTCTAGTCTTATATAACAATGAAAGCGCCAGTGCATAGTACCATCTGTTTTACATTTATCAGTGTCACATTGCATATATTATAGTTTGGCCACGCTTCCTGTTTATTTTGTCAATTGAATACACAATGAATAAACTAATATATATATATATTAATATATATATATATACACTGCAAAAAATGCATTTTCATCTTTGAGTAAATATAACACATTTTGTGAGTAAACGGAATCTTTACTCAACATTTTGTGTTAATTTTACACTTCACATGAGTTAAAATGTTTCTACTCAATCGTGTGCGTAAAACTAACTCACGCCTTTGAGTAAAATGTTATTGAGTAATTATTACTCAAAATGATGAGTAAACTTTACTCATCCGCGCGCGTACAGCCTTATTTTGCTTTACTCAACAATTGAGTAAATTTATCCTACTCATATTTTTGAGTAAACCGAACGTTTTACTCAAATTTTGAGTAAACAACCACGGTAAGCTTGAGCGATGTAGCAGGACGTCTCGAGTATTAATTCGACACAAATTTTCGCTTCGAACATCTCTTCCTCCTCCATCGCCGATCGGATCAGCGTCATTCGTTGATCGGTTATCAATATTCTATGATAACTGGTTGTTGAGTATATATTATTACATATACCATGACATCATCTTCACATTCGAGTAGCTTTATAAACCAGCAAGATAAGATACACTCGCTCGCTCAACTTACTATATTCCTGTATAATTTCCACTACATAATAAGTGTTGGAAATGAAAGGCTGTGGACGAACCTTGTCAAGCGTTCAGGGTATTAACAGTAATAGGCTTGGGAATTATCAGGTGGAGGCCTGCAAAATCATATCCGTAAAAGGAAAATTATTCCGTATATGGACATTCCCAGAGGTCTAGCGAGTTAACGTTATTATGCTGCGCCATATTTGAATTCTCTTGTTGTCGCTGAAAGTTGAAACATTTATGGCATGCTGCTTTGTGTCTTGAATTATTTGTTTGTTAAATGGCTTTGTGAGTTTGTGTTACCAATTCTAAAGAAGTTGCTGATCATCAAGTAATTCGTTGGTCTTATAAAATACTGGCTGCGGGAGTAAATACGGCAGTGATGCGATTTCAGCAAAGTTCGAAGACGAAGGTAAGTCTGACTTTGATCTACTATTATATCTCGCATCTGAAAGTTTGAAGCAAATCAAATAGTTGCCTGAACTTCGCTTCTCTTTCAAAAACTTTGTCTCAGAGGATTCCATTTCATTGTAGTTATTTTTCAATTGAAATGTGGATATTATGATCATGTCTAATCAAAATAATTTGAATGATGGAGAAAGCCCATCCTTTATTTGATCTCAGAAAACGAAGTGGTATGTTATAGAAATATTTATCAGGAATAACCGTTTACATAACCTTTCATTTGTTTATGATAATGATTAAGTGTGAATAACAATCAACAAAAGGTAACTTCTAAGGATTTAAATCCTTGCTGAAAAGCACAAATTCAGACAGTGCAGTGCTATTGGTTTGGTTTTAGAAGTGTTGTTATCATAATTTTTATCTATAAATTTAATTTCCAAACATTTGGCATTGTTCAAAAGATTTCTTCATGTGACATTGCATACTGGTTGGCAATTAGTTATAGATTTTTTATTTGTCATGGAATTAACATACATGTATAGCACACAAAGGCTTACCAGTCAAAACGTCCCCAAGTCAAAACGTCCCCAGGTCAAAACGTCCCCAGATCAAAATGTCCCCAGGTCAAAACGTCCCCAAGCTCAAAACCTCCCCAGGTCAAAACGTCCCCAGTTGTCTAAATTGCAGAATACCCAACACCGTCTCAGGGTTTGGCTTGTTGTTTCAAAGTGAACAGACAGATATTGCACTGGGCTGCTAGTGTTGCTCTGGAAAAGCCTTCGCCGTCTTTTTCACAATTTCACTGGAAGATCTTGGATTTTAAGTCGAGAGCTGTTGGGTATTTTACTTCGTATAGATAAAGATTGTTCTTTTGCCAGTGAGTTCATCAGGCAAGAAAATAAAAGGTATAAAACATTCCCGTTGTTTTCTGGATCAGACGATCTGTTTTCTTGGTGATATAGTTTTCGCACAATACAAAAACTAAATATACATGTTAAAAAACATAAAAATATGTAGTATAAAACTATATTAAAAATCTAAAATACTACTGTACGTTTAAAACTGTGAATGTTTTGCGAATTTCTAATGTCGTTACTAAGTGTGTTGTAGTCTTTTACTGCATGGTATTAACCTGATGGGAAACGCCACTTAAAATTGAGCTGTAAATTCTCGTGCAGGATACTCTCATCCTACACGAGTATTGACCAATCAAATTGCTTGTTGTATACCTGTTATTTTACAATATAGTTTTAACAATCAAGTGATAACGTACACCAGGTCGAGAAAACTAAAGTGTTGTTTTAAGAATATATTGCCCTCAGTCATTTCACCGTCCTGTTATAATTAAACAATGTATTAAAGGAAACAATAAAAAGTAGAAATAAATATTAATTTATATACATTTGGAAATCTAAGAATACAAAATTGCCAAGTGTCAATATTGAAAAATTGTTAGTCCATATTTGGACAGGCAAGGTGCGCACACCTCGATAACAGCTGCTTCGCTGACAAATCTCCAGCGGTATATTCTGACCAATTGGCCAACAGTTTGCCTTGTACTTGCCGGTACTGTTTTCGTTGCCTTCTTTTGAGCTTTTTGTCTGACACTAGACGAACTATGCATGTCCACAAGTTGAGCTTGTCCATGGAGGAGATCGCACCATCAAATAAAATGAAAAGGTTTCCACGTTTAGCATGCCTGTTGAGCATGCCATGCCAACCCTCCACGTCGTTGTTTGTTCTTACAGCTTGGCCAAAGACACCTCCATGTTTCAGGCTTCCATAGTGCACCTTCAATGACAATGACAAATTACCATGGGTGATTATCTCAATAGATAAGCTTTAAGTACAATTATTTCGACGATAGAAATTACCCTGTGTTGAAATAGAGTCACAAAAGAATTAAACCAATGACATAATAACCAACCAGCATATCAATCAAACCGATAATCATTTAACCAATTAATTACCTTCAATCCAGTTCACACGAATATATGTGACCAGCTCGGTTAACATCGGTGTAGTGGCTTTTGTAGCTAAATTCTCGAACATAGCTGGTATATGCTCTTTCGGCAAATATGGAAGTGCCAGGAACTGCCTGCACAGCTTATGGGTGGCATTGTCATGTTTATATGCTGGGGCTAGACCAATGTCTTGAATTTTCCTCCAAATGCATTGTGCCCAATGGAATGAACACCCACGGATTAGGGCACCTGGTGTTTAATATATCTTGAAAACGAAATATATGTTTATATGGACTAATATTTAACTATATGGACTAATATTTAACACAGACTATAAATATTATATGTAAACAGAAACGTGGACATGCGCAGAACGGACTGGACGGCACCTTTAACTATAGCATACTGCCATACTCACATATATGTTCATCCACTCTTGTACTCTCGGCGTTTGGAAGAAATCCCGCACCAATATCTACAGGTAGGCAATCCTCACACCGCCAGTCAATTCCTTCGCCAGAGCGGACAGCTCTTCTATATTCGTGTTGCGAAATCCCGGTGTCGCACGTCCTATGTTGCCCATTTGGCACAACCATCACACTGCACACCTTCTTGTCGTGGTCGGACTGGGTCCTTGCAATGTATGCAACAATCTTCGGTTGACATATTTAAAAGTTGTGAACGTGATGAAAACTTTGCATCAAAAAATATCTCGGTACAGTATACTCACAGCCCTATCGAAGTGAATACCTATACCGAACTCTGGGCGTCTCTTTTATATTGTTTGTATCAAGCAATTCATTTTCAAAAACACAAAAAGATTGATAAAAGGACAAAACATGCATATAGGCGCTAAAGATACATCTTTTGTCCGTAAGTCCTTTTGTCACCCTTTTGTGTTTGAATTTGAATAAATTCATACAAAATGCACAATGAATCATACATTTCTATTTATGTCTTGACGATGACTCATTTTATAAGAATAAAAGAAAACATGATGAGTCATATTTTATTATATTTTGGCGTGCTTTCAATCCGTCCAATAACTATAGCTTAATATATATATTATAATATCGTTTGCTTTTCTCGCTAGCGAAAGCTCTTGTATTGACAATAGCATTCATAATTGCATGCATTTCAGAAATTGCCTGAATTCAGAAATTGCCTGAAAAGGATAAAATCAGAAATCCACCAAATTTCCTGAAAGCATGCATGGTTGTGTAGCGTGCCAGAAGAAAACACTCACCCTTACACTGCCGAAGTCAAC
This sequence comes from Chrysogorgia sp. JL179-B06, assembly GCA_035772405.1. Taxonomy (NCBI): domain Eukaryota; kingdom Metazoa; phylum Cnidaria; class Anthozoa; order Scleralcyonacea; family Chrysogorgiidae; genus Chrysogorgia; species Chrysogorgia sp. JL179-B06. Next base: position 318,608 of record JAYKKM010000190.1, on the reverse strand, counting down.
CGGAAAATGTGTTGACTTGATTGGGTTTGAACTATAGAACCTTCGGGGATTCCAGTCCGCCGTCTATACCTACCTGCATGTTGACCATTTCTATATATGAAACGTTGTTGCCTTATACAGACTTTTCGCAAAATATATCATTCAGTATATCAAAATATATCGTTTATAATTGGAAGGCCTTAAAGTTGCATTTTTCGCAACTGGTCCCGGTTTTGTATAAGTTCCGACACTCGAAATTTTCCTTCATCATTAAATCCTGAGAACATGTAGTTCAATCGAGTGAAATGCCAAATATTACCTATAATATAATATATATATATTTATATATATATATACTATATACTACAAATAATAAATAACGGACAAACTTTGCAAACTGGACGACCACGCAGTAGATATCAGACTTAGTAATTTTCTTTTGTGAGTCATCCAACCATTGTGCTTTTGTTATGGACCGCTTTTGTGCGCGTCATCGCTCAATGAAAATATAGCGTTTTTAAATACCGCCGTTGTGCTTCATATAGTATTCGATATTGCATTAATACAATCTTGTCAAAAAATACCAAAACCACATCGCTTCCTACGAAACTTGAGGTAGCGAACCTAACTCCGAAATTTGACATTTAACAAGGATTTGCATTATAAATCTGTGATTCATTGGAGAAAACGTGCCAAACATGGTTTATAGAAAGGTTTATGACTCATCGTTCGGGTGTTCGTAATATATTCGTAATATCGTTTGCTTTTCTAATTTTCTCGCTATAGCGAAAGCTATTGTATAGACAAAAAAAAGATAGCTAGTGTATGGACACTCAGCTCAGAGTCAATAGACAATACATTGTCAAGCTCAAATCCTCAGAAAATGTCCTAGACTCAAACCTGTAACCTGGATGATTGCCTGTGACATGCTCTAATATCAATTGGGACTCTTATGAAGGGTGAAGGTTACAAGATGTACTGGTTTTTGATTGATATATTCACTGAATATGCAACATTCCCCATATACCAGTAATGCTTAGAAAACTGTGTGGGATTCATTTTCTGAGGATTTGAGCTTGACGATCATCATGTATTGTAATAATAATCACTACGGTATATATTTTGCCTAACATATGTTTAATAAAAGACTTCCTTTGGTTATACAGTAGAACCTGAGTTTTACAACCACCCCTGTTGCCAAGCAAAAGTGGTTGTAAATTACATGTGGTCGTAAATGGCAGTTAATGATGTGACGTCATGCAAGCCATATTTATTGGAAGACACTATTACGTTATACAACTATATTATGTGTTCGCTAGTCGACTAAAAGATGGCTTTATAATTTAAAACCAATCTAATATTTCTTAATAAAGAAAGAAAACCAGATAATTTTGGAAAAAAAGCACTGTTTGAACAGAGCTTGCTTGAACAGGACCAATGCGTACGTACTTCATCTCTAAAAATTCGCTCATGACAGGTTAAATTTTGTGTTTCGGATGCTAAAAGTGGTCGCTGGTCGTGTTTGGCAGGTGGTCGTTAATTACAGGTACCTTTTAACTATAAATGGTCCATGCCAGAAAAAGTGGTCGTAAATGGCAGGTGGTTGTAAAAACTCAGGTTTTACTGTAGTCTTTAATTTATTATTAAATGTTATCTGTATTTTAATTGGGTTGTATTCTTGCTTTTCAAAATATTATAGATGCAGTTGCAATTTTGCCATTCCTGCTTAAACAAAACTAAGAGATTTTGGTAAGTTTGACTCAAAGTTTGAGTTTATTATACCTTTATAAATCTGTATGATTTTTAATAAATAAATTTAAAAAAAAATTTCACCTTGCCAACAAAAACTGGGTGTTCAGTGTATGTACATGGTACAATCCGGTACCTGTTTATGTGTAAGTTTGTCAAAGTGTGTACACTCACAAGCATTATTGATCAAGTATTTATGATACCTGTACTAGAATTCATGTTGTTTCACCAATTGATTGAATTGAGGCCACCAACTACCATAAATTAAAGGTATGCTTTAGCTGTCCTAAAATTAACAAGCTGTCTAAAAGCCATCCAAATAATAAACAGCCACCCAAAAGCTGTGTTAACCAGGATTCAGAATTTATAATATAAATGTATAGTTGTATGTATTATCATAATGTTTTAGTATATAATTCTGGGTAATATACTAATCACATTAGCTTGGTGACAATGAAAAATTGCAGTCGTATATTAAATCAATTGGGAGAATGTAATGCTGTGTATAGAGATGTAGTTGCATGTATTATAATCAGTGACCAATATGTTCAATACTTATTGGAACCCTGGTAATACAACATTTGGAGGCTTAATTCCTATATGGTAGAAGGCGCTTGTCAACAACCCCCACACTATTCCCACTATGTTTCGAGCTTAACCTCTTAACCTGAAAGCCTGGCCATTGCACTAATGGAGTGTTCTTGTGTGACATCAATACTGCCGTGTTGGAGGGCAAACTTCAAAGCACTGATGTTCAGGAGAGCAGATAATGCAATTTCAGCTTGCCCTCCAACAGTTGGAATTCTTGAGAACACTCAAGTATATAATTAATGGATATCTAAATTATGGGATAAGTATACAAATGCTTAATTTCATTTAACTTTTCATTTCAGGAAAAGTATGTTCTAAGTTCATGAAAGACTCCCCAAGCCAAGTTGTGCAAAAAAATTAACATGAAGTGCCATGGAGGCGAGGCGGCCCCAAAGACCCAGAATGGATTCAAGTAAATGCTGGACCGCAGTAATGGGAACATTTAATTTAAACTGTCTTTTGTGCTTAATATAGTTACATATAAATATAGTTACATAATATAGTTTTATGTTATATTTATATAATTATGCTTATTTTCATCTCGATATTATTTTTATACTTGTTTTCATGAATATACAGTACAGTAATTTATGTCATCCAACTCTTCGACCTATCTCATCTCCTAAGGGAGAGCTTGGAGTAGACAGACAATACATGGGCGATTCGTCAAGCTCGTATCCTCAGAAATATTATTCTGATCCCCTGTCAGGAATCGAAACCTGTAACCTTCTGACTGCTAGTTAGACGCTCCAACCATTGAACCACCGAGACCGCCTTTCTTTTAGGGGGGCGAAGGGGGTCATTTGCCCCCCCCCCCCATTGTAACAATATTTCCACCCCCCCCCCCCCCCCCCATTGTAAAATATTTTTCCCCTCTTGTAAATTGCCAAGGCGCTAACGGCTGACGTTTCATATAAATATCCCGAATTTAAAACATAGTCCTAACCCCAACATAACCCTAATCCTAACCCTAACCCTACACCTAATACTAACGTTAACAGTTACGATAATGCTTTATTTTAGAAATAACAGCTGATTTTAATTTCCAAACAATTTTTCAGTATGGGGGTGTTTTGCCCCCTCTTGTTATATTTTCTGAAAGAAACCCTGCACCGAGACTCGAGGGAGAGCGAAGGTTACAATGATGTAATGGTGCAATTGATATACATACTGCCTATGTGGGCATTAAATATAGTAACTGCCGCATAGGCAGTACGTATATCAATCGCACACTTACATCATTATAACCTTCACGCTCCATCCGAGTCTCGGTGGCTCAATGGTTAGAG
>JAYKKM010000190.1:305000-310000 GCA_035772405.1 Chrysogorgia sp. JL179-B06 | reverse complement strand
ATATATATATATATATATATATATATATATATATATATATATATATATATATATATATATATATATATATATATATATATATATATATATATATGTAATAAGCGCGAGTGAGTTGCGTCTGATATGCTTGTGACTACCTAGGCAATTGTAATATAATATATTGCCAATGATGCAGTCTGACCGGCTGTTCTATTTTTCACTCCAAATTTCTGAGGTGATAGTTTTGCTAATGATAATTATGTTCTGTAATTTCAGAGACGCATTTCAAGGACAAAACTGTTGAGTTCCACTTGGTTTGGCTAATTGGCACTGCCACTGGCACTGATATACAGCATATTTTTGTCAGCGGGGAAGATAGGGCATTTTGTAAAAGGTGCAAGGCATTGCCAAGAGCTCTAGTTGAGCATTTTGGCCTACTATGTTTTCAATGTCAGCTATCCTGGCGATATGGCAGGAACTTGTTCCTTCTTACAAGATGTGGCTTTGAAGAAAAAAAGACAATAAATACAAAGGGACAAAATATTTTATAATATAATATTAAATAACTGAAATTGTAATACGCTGTGCATGTAAATTTTTGATGCTTTTTAAAACTTCTCATGCACTATGCACTTTTCTTTAATTGTACTTAATTACAAAAGTGCTCTATATAATTTTGCTATAAACAATGCGTACTCCAAATAAAGTGCGCATTTTGACTAATGAAAATTTAAAATGTAAACTTTATTTAAGTATTCATTGTTTAATTTTGTAGATTTAAAGAAGTGGTAATTAATTTTCTTATAAATGAATTGAAAGAAATATGTGTTTATTGAATTAGATCATTATTCGGATAAATAAACAGTTTTAATTGTAGCCCATGCAGAAGTATAAGTGTTTCTTCGAGTATGTATTGCAATAACACACCATAAACTGTTTCACATCTTTAGGCTTTATATTACAACACATCTTTAGGTGTGTTGTTACAAACATACCCTTAGGCGTGTTGTTACAACACATCTTAAGGTGTGTTGTTACAACACATCCTTAGGTGTGTTGTTACAACACATCCTTAGGTGTGTTGTTACAATACATCTTAAGGTGTGTTGTTACAGCACATCTTAAGGTGTGTTGTTACAGCACATCTTTAGGTGTGTTACATAACACACCATGGTGTGTTACATAAAACACCATGGTGTGTTACTTAACACACCATGGTGTGTTTCATAACACACCAAGGTGAGGCTAAATAACACACCTTTTTACATAACACACCTGAAGGTGTGCTATTTACTGGACAAGCAAAAAACACATCTTTAGATGTGTTGTAGTAACACACCTAGGTGTGTTGTAGTAACACATCTTATTGTGTGTTAAATACTGGACAAAAAAGGTGTGTTGTCATAACACACCTTGTTTTAAGAGTGTACATGCTCAAGAAATATATTTTTGGCTCGGTGATCATAATACTTGAGATGAGTAAATCTTCAACACATTGTCATTGTATTTTCAAATCACATTAAATCTAAAAACGGTTATATATAGTTCAGTTTTTGTTAAAGAAATGAGTGTCAGTAGACAGTAGTAAATTTATGATCTTTTAAGTTTCATTTAAGTTTTGTGGTATGACTATTAAGAACCTACAGTACGACATATTTTATTTTCCAGTATCAATTTATATGTGCTTAACTAGTTTATAATTTGAAGATATTATCTACTTTTTATTTACAGGAAAAAACTCTCGATTTTTAAACTTCAAAGTGTACCTGGCTTCTTATGTGCATTATATTTGGAAATTGTAAGATTTGAAAATGCTGTGTTTTGTGCAAATGCAAATGGTACCTGGATTTTTAAGACAATGTAAACTGACTATGATACTAGACTTTCTGAGAACCTTAAGAAAGTTGTGTTTGAATGACCTGAATGTTATGTCAACATGACTGAACATGAGATCATCTTAATAATACCTGAATCACCATGGAAAAAGTATGCAAATATGAATATGAGGAGTTATGTATCTCAGTCACAAGGCAAACAATACTTTCTGTTGCACAGTGTTGACAGACCTATTAATTATTATAAGCAACATGTGTCTGGCATTAGCCAGAATAAAATGGTTGTTGGGTGAAAGAATGAATTGTTGTTTATTTTCTTACATTATGTGATTGGTTGATTTGTAGCCATGCATGCCATAATTTATTTAGACTAACGTTTCGTCACTTAACCAGTAACATCTTCAGAGTAACTAATTATATTTACATGTCTCAGTTTATATAACTATGCTATTACAATAAAGGATCAAGTAACAATAATAAAAGAATGTAAAGGAAAAGGAAGTCAGTGAGATATGTCAAAAGTGACAACTCAAAATAGCATCAAGGGAAAAGATCTGATATTGGCATTTAGAGGATTAAATTTACTTATAAGTAAACTTTCACGAAGAAGATCAAATTGTGAATTACCAGAGGTATAATGGTAAAATCATCAAAAGAGAAAAAGAGTGATCTGTTTGTCTTATATGCGAAGAAATACTAGACAAAGAAGATTGAGAGATAGCGTTTCCTGTGTATGGCGAAATACCCATATGTTCCGAAGCTCTTATGTGTAAAATACGGAAAGTCTCGCCAATATACAACTATTACTTAAGTGGACGAGGGCCCTTTCCGCGCCCCCCAGTCTAGATAGGGTTAATTTAAATCGAAAACTCTAAAAGGTTGGTGAACAACACTCGTGGAAGTTACACTGCACTTTTGTTTTTATGGCTCATTTTCCTTTGGACAACCTCGAAACTCTGCTGCTGTCTCGTCTTTGACTTAGCTCCACGAAATGACACTGGCGTTATCTAGGATAAACGAAATAAAATTATTACAATACTAGAAATACGTATACGCAACAACCCATCGCCCGCTTACTGTTTGAAACGTTTAAGTTTTATTTTCGTTCTTTTACTTGAATTAGTAGCAGCCGTCGAAATGACGTCAGTATCCATGTTTGTCCGCTTTTACCCCTAATTCGTGCGGCCATAACAAAAGAAAATAGCTCGTTTGCAGGGCTGGTATAAAACGCAGGTTGCAGGTTAAGAATACATAGACGTTTTCTGGACGATCTTTTTGGTTAGGGTAAAGAGTGGGGTTAGTATTAGGGTTAGTACTGTATTACGGTTAAATAACCACAATCCTAACCCAAATTCTAACCCCAACCCTAACCCTAACTAAATGCAACATGGTCTCTCCCTTAAATTAACCTATTATCCTTAAGTTACAAATTGCTGTGAACTAAGGATAATGGTTAATCTAATGGATCATAAGAATCACGCATGCGTTTAACAGTCAATTACTAAGTCTCTCTTATTAGTCTACAGACACCAAGTATGGGAGACAAGGGTGCGGGGTAGGTATGGTTGTGTCGTAAAACTTGCTAGACAGGGGTTAGGCTTAGAAAACTCGCTAGGCTAGGGTTAGAAAACTCGCAAAGGCGGTGGTTTAGGGTTAGGATTGGGATTGATATTGTGATGGGGTTGGGTTCTAACCCTACAATACCATTAGATTAACCATTATCCTTAATTCAGAGCGATTTGTAACTTAAGGATAACGGTTAATTTAAGGAAGAGACCGTGCTGAACTAAAAAAAGATTGTCTACAAAACAACTTGTATTCCAACCTGCAAATTCCCAACCTGCAAATTCCCAACATGCAAATTCCCAACATGCAAGTTCCCAACCTACAAATTCTCAACCTGCAACCTGCATTTTGTCCAGCCGCTCATTTGCAATAATTTGTGAGTTAAATTTGGTTTGTTTGTCTGAATTTTGAGCTATTAATAGCAGCCAGACGCTACGCCATTCATTTGCCAAACTTGGACAATTTGTCAATATCTCTGAGAGCTTTGTTTTTTCTGAATTTAATTGTTTCATAGAACATCAAACTAAATAACTATATAGTCCAAACTTTTTAATTTTTGGGTGCAGTAACAGAATAGTGGGGAAGTCTACTGCTGTTTCTACCCTCAATCACTAAGAAAAAAATTGCTTGTTTCACACTATTGATAATTCCACATGAAATAATCAACTCAGTAGTTAGTATAAACAGACACCAAAGGCTGTTGAAGGAAGAAAGTGCATCTTTATCATTACAATGGGTCCGCTTTTTAAAAAAATTAAATTTGTTCAAATGTCTACCGGTCTATTCAAATTGGGTTTAACATGTATTATGATTGTTGGTGTGCATGATTATATAAAGTAAGTTGATAATTCTACCCATATTAGACTGCTGCGATGTGGAGATGGCAGGGATGTGGAATGTGGATAACTTATATAATATTGATGTTCTTGGTAGGTCTCAATGCGGGCAGGAAAACTGATCTTTTCTAAGTGAGGACTTGCAACCGATCAGTTAATGTGCAGGATTTATACAACGTTTGAGTTAAAATTAGTTTTTGTAACATTGTACAGTACAGTACATATAAATATGTGTTTATATTTGACTGTGATTTGTTAGGAAACAAGGATGCCCATTGATACCAATCTTAGCATTGAAGGGGCTACCATAAATATTATTGTATTATTATTAATAATATAATAATAATATAATAATAAATGCCTAGTGCAGATACCATATTTTGATGGTTATTAATACAAAAGTCATGTATCTGCAACAAGACATGGCATTGTGTACTATAGTATCTAAATTATATCACCATGTGCATATATAATCAATATTCAAGATGACATTCCTAGCTCGCTTGTTGACATTGATCTAATTTCTGCTGACAATGAATGTCAACATACCCAATGTCAATATAATCCTATATAAGCTGTATTTTACATTACAAGCCTAGGACCAGCATTGTCCAAGCCTATTCACAGACACAATTATAAGTTATGTATATGGCCACTAGGCCAGCTACTGTAAGCCTAACATGTTCCATAATGGCTGCATGGAGTAAACCACAGATTGTTTATGGAATATACACTGTAGACCAGTATACAATACATGGACGATCGTCAGCCCTCCTCAGAAAAA
>JAYKKM010000190.1:0-300000 GCA_035772405.1 Chrysogorgia sp. JL179-B06 | reverse complement strand
TAATGCGTGAATCAATCAAGATTCAAAATCGCACGTGTCACCCGACCTTTAGATAAGACCATGTGGTTAGCAATCCACTGTCTGTGTCTTGTGTACTGTACTGGTTGATAAAGATGATTATAGTCACTGCATGTGGATGGTAATCCACATATCTAAGACATCTGATATATGCTCTAAAAATAGTGATGAAATAATTTACATGTATCTCTTGTAGTTGTAGTTAAAAAAAAGCTTGCAAACGTTAGCTGCTGAAAAAAATATAGTTTGCGGAGGTACAAGCACTGAAAAAAATTGTTTGTCTTGAAAAGTTTTTCATCCCCCTCTAGAAAAATAATGGTTCGTCCCTCAATTCCCGCTAAAGTCAAGTTGGACTCTTTGAGTCAGACGTCCGCGGCGCAACAACGTTAGCGACGAAGGTTTGAATAGCCTGCGCGCACTCTCTGCGGGCAGAAACGCAGGCTGGCGTTTGAAGAGGCTCAGACTTCAAGGTATTAGAATCTCAAAACTAATACTTTCGTTTGACCATTTAGTATTTAGCCTGAAGTCTGCAATGCTTTTCACTTCATTACATTTACAATATTGAACATATAAAGATGTAAATTATGCAAACATGAATGCGAATTGAACATGAAAAGCACGCAACACATGAATTGAACGCATTGAACGCTTCAATAATAAATCGGGATATTGAAACCAAGAGCAATTGTTCGTAAACATTTTAAAACTTTTATATGGTGACTGGAACTTATCTGATGAAATGAAAACTTTCTTCAATCCATATTTAACAAATAGAGGTATACAGTATATGTGCCTTTAAAAATAAGAACGATGCGCATATTCGTATATCTAACAACACAATCACGCAAGGTGTTAGTTTTGCGATTCTAATATGTAGACATTACGCTGATCATATGCATTGTCGGCGCACCACGCACAGCCAGCCGCACGTGCTGCAACAATAACAAGCATATTTATAACACAATAACATAACATGTCATGCCTTGCGGAGTCGGTGCGAGTGCATGGGCATCTTTGATATTTTTTGAAAATATTGTCGTTACTATCGAGTCACTGACGTCTCTCTCAATTGCGTTTGAAGCAAGATTGAAGACCTCGTCCTATAGTTAGACTAAAGAACAGATCTTGCGAGACTATACCGAATATACGTCACTTTCCCGTGGATGTCTCATTGTATTCGCATTTCGCAACCATCGCACGTTAACATTAAATTTGATTTCTAACTCAAATTCGATTTCCGACGTGCCCCAACTCCCTATGGCTATAATTTTGTTAAAAACCTCTTCTATTAAAGTAGAGTAGTAGACTTACCGTTCGAATATACCATATATTTCAAATGTATCGCTCAACAATATTATTGATCGCGGCGTTAGATAAACACTGCAACGAGCGTTAAGATCTCGATTTTGATTGATTTTTTCCAATCATATATTGCATAGCGTGGTAGAAATTGCATTACAGAGCCTCCATAGCCCTCCAAATTTTTCAGTGGAGGTGGTGCCCACAATACCAAAAATTAAGATGCGCGCCGCCCCTGAGGAAATATTAAAACGATTGAATAGTGAAAATATTAAATAATCAAATGAAGTTAAAACGCCAGTCTCGCCTACCCGCGACCATTTAATTTCCTCTTGCAATTGACGTTCATCTTTTATGGATTGTAACGGTCTACCAGAGTTTTCTACAGAACGTTTATCACAGTCCTACAAATTAAGAAATAGGTTATTTGAGGCAATTATATTCCGCAGGTGCGAGGTTGATTGGATGAAAAAGATTTTCTTTTGTTAAGTTAATGTTACTCTATTCACCCTTATTTACGTATCATTAAAATGATCAAAGCTAATATTATCTCTTTTCTTATTCAACATCCGTGGGTATCAACATCCGGTCGGTCAACAATCCCCGTTACATAATCAGGGTAGGGACCGGGACATGGGTTACAGTTCTTTCTTAGTTCTTAACATGTCAATCTCTTCTCAATACTAGTTTTCTAACTTATCCTATAATCTCCAATGAAAATACAAAGAATACAAACCTAACTAGCACAAAATGCTGCAGTTCATTAAGAGCTAGAATCAGTTTACATTCTACGAGTTCATAAACGCTTCTTTTGTGATATTAAATCCTTTGGAAGTTGGAAATGATATACTAAATATCCGAGACAGTCCGTGCGACTTCCTAAATGGTTTTTGTTTTTAACTTCGAACATGTTTTTTTCCTTTTTTTCTTTTCAACAAAACAAATGTTAGTACACACTAATGTGCTGGTACGGTACTGGTACGTGATACGGCCATTGTTGTCCATGATAGGTGAAAGGTTGAAAGGTCGGTTGGTTATGCTGCCATGTGAAAGGAAAGTAGTAACCTGGTGGTACTGTAGCGGATCCTAGTTGGTAAGGTTGTTCGGGATGGGGCGGTACGTTGCCCATCACTGGCACTTCTCCTAAAGGGTATGGGGCGCCGTTTGTGCATTTATTATTTACCTAAGAAATACGTTAATTTTTTAATGATTTACATATAATGTGCTGTATCCTAGATTATATATTAAATAATCCTTTTTTCGATTTGGATTATTTGTTAAATAATCCTTTTTCAATTTGGATTATTTGTTAAATAATCCTTTTACGATTTGGATTGTTTGCTAAATAATCCTTTTTCGAATTGGATTATTTGTTAAATAATCCTTTTTCAAATTGGATTATTTGTTAAATAATCCTTTTACAATTTGGATTATTTGTTAAATAATCCTTTTTCGAATTGGATTATTTGTTAATCCCTTTTCAATTTGGATTATTTGTTAAATAATCCATTTTCCGTTTTTTGGATTAATTTGCTAAATAATCCTTTTTTGAATTTGGATTATTTAGTGTTAAATAATGTTCGTAAGATTTTTACATTATTTAAAATAATGTTCGTAAGATTTTTACATTATTTAAAATAATGTTCGTAAGATTTTTTCATTATTTAAAATAATGTTCGTAAGATTTTTGCATTATTTAAAATAATGTTCGTAAGATTTTTTCATTATTTAAAATAATGTTCGTAACATTTTTACATTATTTAAAATAATGTTCGTAAGATTTTTACATTATTTAAAATAATGCTACTGGTCAGCGGATTTCCTCTCAAGGCGGGAAACGAAGTGGAATTGCAAGATGGCGAACGTAAAAGAAGCGCTCACTCTACTGGATTCCCTGAGGTCCGTGATTGTTACTTGTGGTCAAGAGGTAAGAAAAATACTGAGAATGATCCCCCATAATTCTAAGATTTTCTTCGTTGATCGGAGAAGTTGACACGTTTGCTGTCGTATTTCACTTTCAGGATCCTTCAGCGTCGCCTTCGAGTACGTCGAATGCAACTACTATTATTAGTCAACCGAGTATTACTATTAGTCAACACCTGGCAGATGCTTCCAATTTACAAGCGCCATTGAGGTAAAAATGCATATCGATATGTTTATGTGTAATTGAAGGCAAAGTGTCCATAGGCGTACGAGACGGGGGTGCAACTGCACCAATTTCTCGCAAATTCGGGCAAATTTAAGGGAAATGTGGAAAATTTCATGAAACAGTTACCTAGAATTCGGGCAAAACTTGGTTTGCCCCCCAAGAATTGTTGTGCTGTATGCGTATGAAGGTATCAGTATGTATCAATGTCACAAATCCAGGTGTGCCCACCCACATGAAAACAATACTTGCCCGGAGATGGGTGGGGGTGTTTACATGGATGTAAAGTTGTCCCCCCCGAGACAAGTGTGAAATTCCCCCCATGTAAATACTCACTGTCGAGGCTAAATAAACCAGCATATAGCCTGGGGGTAGGGTGACCCTCCTATCAGGGACTTTCTTCCATATAAACACCCCCTAAGTGATGTTGTTTTTGCATTGTCAACTGCCTTTGATATTGTGTGGTTGGTCCCAAAAATCGCCAGAGGTCTGCTCAGGGCATGCTTCAATTTGACTGATACATAACTGAGTTTTCAGTGAGAACTGAAAAAGTTTCAATGTCTGGTTTGTGTTTTGGGGACACATGTACAGTGCCTGCATGTAGCTTATGTAGGTGCACAAAGCTTAATAGAAATCAAATCATGTTTACATAGGAAAAGTCTCCAATAGGTTATTTTCAATACTCTAGTAATAGAAAATAGGCCATTCCTTTTGTAAATTAAAGAAAGTTGAAACTGACCAATTTTATTTGAAGATCAAAAATTCTAAAATATCTATCATGTTAACTGTTTAACATGCTAAATACTTTAAGAAATTTTGCTATAGAAAGGGCTGAAAATAATACCCACTGATCCATGCATTCTATTACTGAAATTGTTACACTTATATTTGCATCTCAAAAAGCACCTACATAGGTGCCTGATAACCTCCTCCACAAGCATTCCGCATACACGAGTCAGCATTGCGCGAGGGGTGGGGAGTGCCTGTAATGCCACTTTATTCTTATTAATTTTGTCAGCTTATCTAGTAGCTTTTCACAGTAGCAGGTAGTGTACATCAGCTTTCGAGAAATTTATCTTTAAGTTTGCCCATTTTGTTTCTTTTATAGCGAAACCTGGTAGACCCAAAAAAGTTATACCTAAAGAACCACTACAGGAATTTTCTTAAGTTAAAAATACCAATAACAGATATTGCCATGCAGTATGGGGGTGTCAAGGCATGTGATATACAATACCATCAGGCAACATGGCATTGATTACAAAAGATTCACAAATCATTCAACACATTGATATTGAAAGTGTTGTGCGTTCAATCTCTGAAGCCCATCCAAATTCAGGAGAGGTGATGATTCCAAGGACACCTGGAGACAAGAGGTGTGCATGTTCAACGACACAAAATTAGAAGAGCCATACATTCTGTTGACCCGGAAGGTGTTCAGAAAAGGAAGCAGACCCCCATCAAACGAAGGGTTTATTCTGTCCCATCTCCAAATTTCTTGTGGCATGTTGACGGGAATCACAAGCTTGTGAGGTGGAGACTTGTGGTACATCATGGGATTGATGGTTATAGCCGACTCGTGGTTTTTGCTTGTTGTTCACCCAATAATAGAGCAAGTACTGTATATTCCTTGTACTCTGATGCAATTGGTAAGTATGGAAGACCACTTCATGTCATAACTGACCAGGGTGGTGAAAACGTTGACATTTGGGAGGACATGAATACCGCCAGGGGAGAAGAAACGAGACCAGTCCTAGTTGGAAAATCTGTCCATAACCAACGAATTGAACGGTACAACAGGGCACTAAATGAGCAAGTGATTGCTATTTACAAGGATGAATTCTATAAGCTGGAAAGTGATGGTGTGCTGGATGTAGATAATGACACTGACATTTTTTGTCTTCATCATGTGTATCTACCACGCATAAATAAGACCATTTCTGAATTCGTGGCAGCTCACAGCAACCATAAATTGTCAACGGAACGTTACAATACCCCTGCCCAGATATTTTGGTGCAACCAACACCTTACTGGTGTGTACGAGTGTGCAATTCCTCATGTTGCACACACAGTAAATGTGAGTAATTTAGTGATGGCAGACTTACCACACGTAGTTGTTCCAGACACCCCAAATCCTCTTGTGGAGTCTACTTTTGCCGAGCTTCAAAGGCTAGTTAACCCTTTGTCACAAGTTCCTGGTCCGGAGTTGTATCGCATAGTAGTTGAATTTGTGGGTAGGCAAATGCTGAGACAATGAATCGAGCATTATATCACTGTTCTAACATTACATGTACTGTGTAAGTCTGATTTTCAACCAAGCATATACAGCATACTGTTACCAAGGAGGTGAATAGGAAGAGCCTCCGCACATTGATTTGGTTCAGATTTTGAACGTCACTTGTGATTGTAATTTTTGGAATTGTATAAAAGTACTACATACCGTACCTGTGAAAATAAATTTTCGGTGCCACATAATGTCAAATGCAACAATTAGGTATAACAGTGAGTTGCTGTCAGGGTCCAAGGACAATTTTATTCACTTTCGATTAATGAAAATCATGTCAAGTGCGTCTGAACCCTCCAGGGCTGTAAAGGCATGCAGTAACAAAAATTACAACAATTTCAACAGTGCTCCCAATGCAAACATTGCAAAATAATAGACCTCCTTAGCTTGTATGTAAATTGCCCATTTCAGATCACATGATGTCACAGCCTGGTGAATTGTTCCAATAAAATATGTCTAGTCTGATATGCATCGAAGCATGATTAAAATAACAAAGAATAATTCTCAAGGGTTAATGTCATGTGATCTGAAATGGGCAATTTACATACAGGTCTATTGAGAACAGTCTTGACGGCAGTCAATCTACAAGTTACATATTAGAACAGATTAAGCCATCCCAAAGCAAGGGGAGTTGATAATACCATCATCCATGTATTCCTTAAATGTGTCATAAGGGATATCAGTGTTGCACTGATGCAATGGGAGATACAGCCTGTTCAGGCAAGTGTTGGCTTTTGGTCTGACATCATCCCAGAAGTCAATGCTAGGCATAATATCAAAACCCAGAGGTGGCACTATGATTTGCACCAGTTGCAAAAAATGAGGACATGTGTCATTGTTGCCTTTGCTGTTTCCATCTGTACATAAATAGAGAACATATATACTGTAGGTTAGCAGCATAATGGAATTAGTTAAAAAAAAACATGTGGCGCATTTCCCCCAAAAATATCAGGTTGGATCTGTCATAACATTAAATACAATATCAGTTAAACTGGGTTACATGTACCAGTAATTTAGAACTCTAAAAACTTTGTTATAATATATTATACAGTATACTCTATGTTACCATATTTATTGACATACCACATTGTTTATTGAAGGTGGTGATTGGTGAGAAAATTGATCCCTGCTCCCCCTTGCAGAAATTTTAAGGACCCCCGACCCCCTACTGTAGTACTTTTTTCAATTGTGGTTATTCTATTAAACAAATGTCAGTCCGTTTTAATGAGGCAATGCTGTAATCTTTGCAGTCTACATGTACAGTATTAGTAATAGCCAAAAGTGAATCGAAACACATTTATTTAGCTTACTTTTGACAATCCAAAAGGTAATCACGCCAGTGCATGATTACTTGTTCTTGATGATCTCTTGCAGAAGTTCCCTGGTCAGAATATTTCACTTGAAACAGTTCCTCCAAAACACTTGGTTGTCAGAGGATCCTCTCTGTGGCAGAAAAGGTTTGCAAATGCTTTTGGATGTTGTGTGATTAATTCAAGAATACCAAGCATTTTCAGCCCCTCTTTCATCTGTTCCAAGGCACTTCTTGGGCGGTCCAACACATGGGTAGCGACATACTTCATCTATCAATGATGACTTCTGTTCAAACCTTGGTACAGCTTGAAATCCAGACTGAAAAATCTTTTCAGTAATCTGGTCATCATTCAGCAGTTCTTCAAAAGCTTCTTTGTTGGTGCAATTGCTCAATCTGTAAAAGTGCAAGTCAAAGTTCATTAATTCATTTAAAATAGAGAAACCAGACAGAAGATCTGATTCAAGTCTTTATCATTATAAATAAATTTTACCCAAAGCTTGTGAAACAAGGGTTTTTCAAATACATCACCTTGGTTAATATAATAACAGTACCATAAAGCATTTCCTCTGTAAACCCCCATGGAGAAGGGGGAGGCTAAGTATTGTAGAAGGGGGCTTAATAAAGGAAATAATGATATTTATATTACACATTACCAATCTCTCACCTTTGCTAGTACATCTTGTACTTGACAATCTACAACATCTGTAATTTGTGGATGAGACCATTCCTCCCCATAAACAAAAAAAGTGTACACTGCTTCTGACATGCAGTTGCCCACTCCTCCACCATTACATAAAGACACAGCCAGGAATTTTCCACAATTTCTGTACATATCCTTTGCACGTGCTGCAAAAGAAGCAATTTAATTACTTTATTGGTGGCAATTAATTAGACAATGAAGCAATTAATACTATATGTTCAAACTACCTGTCTGCACTACATGTACTGTACATCTGGTTACTATTGGAGTTACAAAATTACAGTCGAAAGTATACTTCTTTAGTTTATTCCACAATAACTATTTAACTAAGTGCCCCATGAAATGAAAAAATCAACCATCTAAAATCTGTATCCTTTGAATGTAGGTTCTTGATAAAGAATTCATTTAAAATTTTTGCTCATAACAGTATGTAACTGTTGTCTAGAATTAGTGCTGGTTCGATACTCGATATTATCGAAAAATTCGATACTTGGCTTGTGTCCATACCGATACTTTGAGTTTTTGACGTTTTCGATAATATCAAATGTTGGTACTCGATACATTCGATACTTGATTAGTGGGACGTACTGGAAACATTATCACTGATAGGCGTATTTGTTTAAAACCCCGAAAAAGTAAATCAGCTGATATTCCTTACAGAGGAACCTTACCGTAGTTCTTGAGTCGACAAAACCTGCCAAACAGTAACAGTTCTTTAAAAACTGGAACATGAACTTTGTATTGTTATTTGTAGTAATATTGTACATTTTCACAAAATGCATTTTTTGTTGTTTTAGCTGTAACCCTGTTAAATTTTCGTTAATAAACTCGATTTGGCTATTGTATGGAGCCTGATTAATGCCATTCAAATTTTGCGTTTCAAATTCCCTTTTCTCAACTTTTTTCTCGACTTTTTCCTGTCGAGAATTATGTCTTACCCACGACTGGCAAAAGTTTGCTGTTAAATCCCCCAACACTGAGATGTGCTAAGATGCCATGGGTGGGGGACAAAAACAGAAAAAATGGAAATTCATTTTTTCATTTCATAGGCACTTTAAGAATAATTTTGTTACAGCAAACCTTGTGAATTCAGCAATAGCACTTTATTGTGATCTGGACCACCAAATAGACCATGCTTATTGTACATTTCATACAAAGCAATTCTGAGGAATTCTCTTGTTGGTCCTCCAGCATCGACAGCTCCCTCACTAGCACCAGTGTCATCAGCAAATTTAATGCTCAAGCCATGACTTGGGATAAAAGTTGATCGGTTGATCTTCTTCATTCCATCAGTGAAAGCATAGCTCCTCCTGATATTTAATAAATTCTTGGGAGTAATGCTATCATCAGCATTATCCATTAATGATGATATATGTTGCTGCAATATTCGTTTATAGTCCTCAGATTTGGAAGCAGAATCACTGTTAACAAAGTAGAAATTACACTACATTAACATCATGAGTTAAGTATTACCCTGAGTTTACAAGTCTTGCATGTTTGTGAGAAGCATTCACCCACAGCTCGGTGTTAAATATTCAAAAAAAGAATAGCAAATTTTGCCCGAGTTCTCTGCACATGAACAGTTTGAATGACCATTAAAGTGAAAAAAGTCATATGGTGTACCTAGCGTAACATCTTACAAAATAGCATAACATCTTACAACATACTGACAGTAATGAGTAATGTCTGCATGTAACATCTTACAATGTAGTGTAATGTCTGACAACGTAGTGCAACATTTTACAACGTAGTGTAACGTCTTTCAACATAGGGTACAGTACAGTATAATACCGTATATAAAATGAAGTTATTGGGCAAATGGTAAATTTTGAGCATTGGCCTGTTAATCCCAATGACATTGGAATATTATGTTCAGTAAAAACTTAAATATGCCAGATTAATACTCAGCTTGCACTTAGTTCAAGGACCCGTTGCATTTGCATATCTTCATCATCAAAATTATCATTTTCAACTAGAATTTCTGCATATGAACTAAAAACATAAGGAAATATTTAGTTTATTACAGTACCCAATCAGAACATAGAAATTGAATTTCTCCAGAGGCTTCCTGCACCATCCAACTGGCAAAAAGCAGGGAGAATATGGACATGAGATTGCTAGTGTGGGTTCCCCCCACCCCACCACAATTTCTGCCACTGCAGCTCAATGTCGTACCACAACTATATTACCGGAAATAATCCTCAGTTGCCAAGGCTCCTGAACCAGCATGTGTATCTGCCTTCAAGTAAGTATTATCTTTCACACCAAGTCTCTGTTTCAGACTAGGTAAATTGTCATTGTCCACATCATCTCCCTAAATGGAAAATCACAAAATACCACATTAATTTTGTAAAAAAGATTCCTACAGTATCTGTCCCAAAACTTCTCAATTCTACTTTCAACACTGCTACTCCCATACCCACCTCCAAAATTGTTTGACAAACATCAATATTTCTTAACCCTTTAAACACGAGTGGCCGGCCAATTTATAACTCAAGTGGCCGGAATTCCAGCCAGCACACCCTTTCATTTATAGGTATTAGAAAGCATAATCCCAGGTGATTGGTATTCAAGGGGGGGGGGGGGGGGCTATTATAGTTTGATAATTTTAGTCCATTTTGGGGGTAGGGGTTGCAGATAAATCCTCATTTTCGTGGCAGTTTATGGTTAAGAAATTATCGAAAAAATGGTGGTGGTTATGGTGTAAGGAGAAAAAATTATGTGGTTTGCGGAAAGTTTGACCCCCTATAGCCCCCTTCAAGGGGTTAATAATATAATTTGTAGTGATGGAATTTATATCCAACCTCATAAATGTATATTTTCATTGTTATTTTCTTTATTTCCCTAATCATGAAATTGCTAAACTCATATGCTGACCTACCGATGAATCGGAGTCCACTTGTGTGATATTTTCTAAATCTATACAATTTGCATTGATTTCCTTCTTTACTAGGGGAATACTTGACTCTATGTAAATACCTCCTTGTCCAGCCATGGCAGCCACAGTTGCTCCAGTCCACTTAAATGAGGCTGATACTTTAGGGTATGCAAGTTTTTTCAGACCTGCTACGTTAGACAAATATCGAAATGGAAGTCGTTCGCCATCCACCAAACCAAAAACAGTCCCAAATAAACTCGTAACTTCTTCAATAATTCGTCCGTTTGACCATGATGACCATAGCACTATTTTACCAGCGAGACCCAACTCAACAAGTCTCCCCCTCGCTTTACCTCGCGGAATGGGTATTGTATTACCAATCCAATCAACTGGAGGGATGCACAATACATTCTTGGTGAAACTTTTATCACGCCCAATAGTTCCAGAGACTTTCCTTCTTTTAGCACCTGGCTTTGTTGATGCAACTGATCTTGAAGTGGACGGTTGAGCAGTAAGAAATTGCCTGAAAGCAGATGGAAGTACTACGGCAGTTGTTGATTAGTTTCTGTTTGTTGACTAGCTGCAGGTTGTTGACTCGTTGAAACCTTTGACGTCGAAGGAACCTGAAAGTAAAATCATGACCAATCATGCATGTCGACGGAATATATACATAAATTACATTTAACGACAGCAAACGTGTCAACTTCTCCGATCAACGAAGAAAATCTTAGAATTATGGGGGATCATTCTCAGTATTTTTCTTACCTCTTGACCACGAGTAACAATCACGGACCTCAGGGAATCCAGTAGAGTGACCGCTTCGTTTACGTTCGCCATCTTGCAATTCCACTTCGTTTCCCGCCTTGAGAGGAAATCCGCTGACCAGTAGCATTATTTTAAATAATGTAAAAATCTTACGAACATTATTTTAAATAATGCAAAAATCTTACGAACATTATTTTAAATAATGCAAAAATCTTACGAACATTATTTTAAATAATGTAAAAATCTTACGAACATTATTTAACACAAAATAATCCAAATTCAAAAAAGGATTATTTAGCAAATAATCCAAAACGGAAAATGGATTATCTAACAAATAATCCAAATTGAAAAGGGATTATTTAACAAATAATCCAATTCGAAAAAGGATTATTTAACAAATAATCCAAATTGTAAAAGGATTATTTAACAAATAATCCAAATTGAAAAAGGATTATTTAACAAATAATCCAATTCGAAAAAGGATTATTTAGCAAACAATCCAAATCGTAAAAGGATTATTTAACAAATAATCCAAATTGAAAAAGGATTATTTAACAAATAATCCAAATCGAAAAAAGGATTATTTAACATATAATCTAGGATACAGCACATTATATGTAAATCATTAAAAAATTAACGTATTTCTTAGGTAAATAATAAATGCACAAACGGCGCCCCATAATAGGGTTACCAGGTGTCCAATATGTAAAACGGTCTGGTGGATTTGTCGAACGAGTCAGCTGGACACAAAGATTGCAGGATTGCGGGCGCGAAAATGGAAAAGAACCTCTGCCAGATTTCTGTCGTTTTCTTGTTCATATTGTCGTTTTCGTGCACACGTTGTTTTGTCATGCATATATGGTCCATCTTTGGTCCTGTAAGTAACTTACTTGGTTTTTAAGTGATTTTCGCTGATTTGTGACCATGCGAATTCAAACATCCTGCTGGAATGTGATGGTAAACACGTCGTACATACTTTGCAACTCATACCCAACAGTTTGTTAAGATTTTTAAGCGTTTCTTCAGCTGCCAACTCCTGTAGCATTTCCTTTCTTCTATATTCATCTTCGCATCAAATGAACATTTCGGATGCATAATATTAATAAATGATGGTAGGCCATTCAAATAATATTGCTCTTGACTTTATACATTCCACATTTGGACAACAAACTTTTCCAATCGTTAAAGCTTTTAAGTAATGTTTACTTGGACTTGCATCGCGTAACTTCAAAATATTCGACATTTTGTAAATTTGCAATGTAACTACCGAACCCCGTAATTCGTAATCCCAGTTTGGAAATATTTTAGTAACCCCCCTGATGCCGCCATATTGAGACAGAAATCTGGCAGAGGTTCTTTTTTCCCTTTCTCTTGCCTTTTTCCGCCCGCGATCCTGCAATGTTTGTGTTCAGCTGACTCGTTCCACTAATCTCGGATAACCTTTTCATGTTACTCCATCACCAATATAAACATAACTGGATAACATCAAGGAAATCGAGGTGGGAGGGTTAGGAAGACACTTAAGGCGGGGGGTTAGGGTTAGAAAACTCATTAGGTGGGGGGTTAGGGTTAGGATCTTAGTTGTTTTGGGGTTAGCGGTTATTTCATGACGATTATATACATCGATTCATTTGGTGATGGAGTAACATGAAAGGTTAACCAATCTCTCCGACGACCTCCGAAATATCTCCGAAGAACCTCTGCGGAGGAGAGAGGTATTACTCTTCCACGGAACTTCCACGGACGTTGAGGGAGGCCGAGTCAGCGATATATCAGCGGTTTCACATAACAATGTTCATCAGATACTCCAGCAGGACAGCCGTCCCTCACGTTGTAAGCCACAAATTACTGGAATTGTAACAGTAAATTACTAAGGACTCCAATTATGAGAGAAGAGGGTGCGGGATCGGTTGCTCGTGTCTTAAAACGTGTTAGCTGGGCAGGGGTTAGGATTAGAAAACTCGTTAGGCAGGGGGTTAGGGTTAGGATCTTTGTTGTTTTGGGGTCGGTTACAATCCAATAATTTACTGATTACAAAGTCCAGTAATTTGTGGCTTACAATTACGAGGGACGGCTGGGTGATAATGTACATGTAAGTCTAAACATCATCAACGATCCTTTATAGTTCCAGTTATCGTACTAAATTTGTAGTTATACGGCAATTTATATATTTTTGTAATCTATCCCATCTTGGCAAGAAATATTCTCCTGGAGTATCTGATTTTGTTTTCAAGAACTTTGTATGCGAAAACTGCTGATATATCGATGACTCAGCCTCCCTCAACATCCGTGGAAGAGTTATATCTGACGAGAGACCACAATTATTGACCTTTATTTTTCAATAGAGATTTCAATAAGGAAAAACACCTTACATTATATGTGTATTAAATTTGGTACTGTATAGCTTCAGCGTGAAATGTAAAACTATATTAATAACAACAGATGAATACTGTATTTGGAAAGAGTGAAGATTTGAAAGTCACAGAAATTTCGTTTAATTGTATGGTGAAACACAAATAATGTATTCTTAATTCAAGATTGAGTATTAAAAACTCAATCCCGGAAGGAGTTCTACAGTTTTGTTAAATGATGAGGACATATCTGAAGACAACTACAGTATAAACACGCACAAGAGGTGTGGAACACGTTTTGAGAGATAATATGGGTGAGTACCATGATCTGTACCTCACATCTGATGTACTACAATTAGCTGACATACAGTGTTTGAGAACTTTAGACAAACTTGTACACGATACTATCAATTAGACCCATATGCCATGCTGCATTGAAAATGACTGATGTGAAATTAGAGTTGATGACAGACATGTTTCAGTTCATTGAGAAAGGGATGCGTGGAGGTGTTTCACACATAGCAAATGCAGATATGGTGAGGCTAACAACAAATATATGAAGAACCATGACGACAAGAAACCTTCAAAGTATATCACGTACTGTACCTAGACGCTAACAACCTATATGGGTGGGCTATCCATGCACTAGCCCCAGAGATGGTTAAGGTGTATGACTGAGGATATGCTATCGAACTACTGTAAGACTACAGTATTCAAAAGAAGCCAATCCCCTTGGTTGAAGCGATATATCAACTTAAAGACAAACAAGAGGACTCAAGCGAAGAACTATTTTGATAAAGATTTTTTCAAACTGATGAATAACAGTGTGTTCGGGAAGACTATGGAGAACCTCCCAAAATGTGTAAACGTCGTACAGTACTTGTGACAAGTGCGGACAAACTGAAGAAACTAGCATCTAAGCCGACTTACATCATCAGTAAAATATTTAACAACAACTTAGTAGCCGTACACAACATCAAAGAAACACCAACACTAATATTTAGATGGTCCGCGTATGTGGGTATGTGTATTCTAGACCTCTCAAAGGTTTTGATTAATGACTTCCACTATAACTGTACATTAAAGAGAAATACGATGATAAAGCCAAACTACTTTTCACAGACACGGACAGTCTAACATAATGTATGAGATAGAAGTGGAAGACATCTACAAAGACATCTACTCTGATAAACATAAATTCGATTTTAGTGGTTATGATAAATCATCTCCTTACTTCAACCTCACTAATAAGAAGGTGATCGGTAAAATGAAAGATGAGACATCAGGAGTTCCTATAACTGAATTTGTATGTGTGCGATCTAAGATGTATATAGCTATTTGAAAGACGATGGGAAAGGTGGTATGGTCTAAGGGAATTAAGAAGAATGTTGTCAGAAAGAGTATAAGACACAAAAACTACAAAGACATTCTAACACGTAATAAACAAATGTCCCACACTATGAAAACCATCAGAAGTCAAAACCACCAATTAGGTCTGGTACAGAGTGTAGTTACGAAATAAATAAAGTATCTCTAAGTTATTTTGACGACAAGTGTTACCTTCTGTCGTACCGCGTACGGTATATCTAGTTACGCTTATGGACACTATAAAATAAACAACGTGTAACATCACACACAAAAATTAATATAGTGGTTCTGACGTACTTTTCAGAAAAATCAACTCCCTGTGAGCCTAATACAAGCGAATAGCCCACCTATAGTATATATTTACATTATACAAATAAAAGCACAAGAAGCCTCTGCGGAGGAGAGTGGAAAAATAACTCCTTCAAATAACTCCTATTTTTCAGAAAAAGTGTCCCCATACTTTCTGAAACCCCTTCAAACTGAGCTATTTTCAGAAAAAATGCAAAAAACCCTCCAAACTGAGCTGTCGTTAAAAATATTAAAATAATTTTCAGGAAAACTGTCCCTATAGCCCCATGTTCTATACTACCATCAGCCATTAGCTGAATAGGCTACCTTATTCAAACAAAGTTTAATAATAATAATATTATTATAATCTATAAATAATATTATTAATAATAATCTATAAATAATATTATTAAAAGAGTGACTTTACAATCTTGAATAAAAGCTATAAAACTAAGCTACAATCATTGACAAAATTGTTGGAACAAACGTATCACGAAAGGTTTATATATGTCCCGCCTTCCCCCTAAACAATGTTGCAAAACCCCAAAATGTTAACGGTTTGCTCTCAGTTATTCCCCAATAGCTTTCCATCATTGTACAACCAACATTGAATAGGGGGAGGGGGGATCGCATGAAAGTAATTATTAAATTTCCCAAAAACAATTATGATGACATACTTTTCTCAATTTGTTCCAACTTATTGTCAATGATTGTAACTGCTAATTAACAATAAATAAATAACATTGGACTGTACAAAAAACAGGACTTGCCTTTCTTAAAAGATTTTTCCTCACTTCATCTCTTCTTTCAAATATTTTCCCTTTTCCTTTTTTACTCATTTCCACCTCAACTATAGAAATTGCAAAAAGACAATGCTTTACAAGACACAATAGGACTGGGCACTACTGTAGTACCTTGTTTACAATAGTCCAAATAAACAAGGCTTTTATACTGTAGTACAGTGGTTTAGTTTTCAAACAAATGCGTTTGAACAGGGGAGGTGTTCGAACATTAAATTTGCAGACAAATGGGGTTTGTAAGGATTAGTGTACAGTATAAAGGAATAACATGTCACCCGGTCAGCATTAAAAATCTAAAGAAACAAACAGAACTAATTACTGTATTGGAACTAGAGAGAAAAAGACATCCTGCATAGTGCAAAAAAGAAAGAATATTCATTAAGTTAGCAAAATGGATATTGAATTTGATAACTATAGTGATCAATACACTCCTAAGTTCCTCTGCTGTGGATACCCAGATTTGGAATAGTAATTTGCCGACAAATGCTGCTTTTGAGCTTGATGAACAAATAATGTATATTTTATGTTTAGGATATATTATTATTTATTTACAGTAGTTATATACCCATGAGGTTGAAAATCTTATCAAGATCTTACTACATTAAGATGTTGTGAAGATCTTATAAAGATCTTAAATAAGATCGTGGCAAGAACATGCAAGAAATGTTCCAAGATCTTGGCAAGAACTTGGCAGGAATTTGGCAACGACTTGGCAAGTACTATAGTTTAGTTTAGTTTATTAGATTTATCACTCTTAGGTGAACGGAATACCCCAACAGTAGAAGCCCAATTATAGGGGTTCCGAGAGCCTACAATTTAAGGTCGTTGTCCGAGAAGAACTTGGCAAGCACTTGGCTACAACTTGGCAAGCTACAACTTGGCAACGTACAACTTGCAAGAACACGCAAGAACTTGGCAAGAACTTGCAAGATCGTACTTGCAAGATCATCTTGCAAAGATCTTCCCATGATCTTACAAGAACTTGCCAATGGCGGCCAGTCTAAATATTCTTTTATATGCATGCAAATTAGCCTTTCTGGCCTCGTTAAAAAGCAAAGATTCTTTGGAATTACTGACACACGAACGAGGTCAGAATTAAAGGCTAATTTAAATGAATATAAAAGAATATTTAATTTTGTTGGCATTATTTTCCTTGCTGATGGCCATTTAAACATTTTCTATAAAGTTTATTTGATTTGACCCACGAGTCTCGTTTCCATGTTGGCCACCATGCTGATAAACAATAGCATGATGTTAATTTACCAATCACTATTAAAATAGCTCTTGAGCTTTGTTTCATCAGTTATCTCTGGTTTGCATATCAATAACAATATATTACTGTAAGTCACATGAGACATCGCTATAGAGTAGTTACACTCTATGACAATAAAAAAACTTTGATATTATTTATGACCTTGTCTCACCCGCTCTTCCATACTCGTCAAGCGCTCTTCATAAATAAAGCGCATTTGTTCTAATTCTGATTCAAGTCTGCTGTTTCTTTGTCTCTTTTTAAATAATTTCCCCTGAATATCCAGTATGACAGATTCATCAACTGTCTTCGTATACTGCTCGTCTATACTATGATTCAATTTCTGTTGCTGCGGTACTTTTGCCGTAGTGTTTATGTCTTGAGGTTTGCCATCATCATCAACTTGTTTATGTAATTTTCGCTCCAACTCCTGCGCAAGTTTCACTATTGTTTTTCCAGAGCACTCGAGTTCTGCGTTTATTTCCAAACTAAATTCCACAAGTTTGCTAATGTCCATTGATTCATATTCACAATTCAGTACTGTTGTTATGGTTTGTTTTAATGATTGTAAAATATCTTTAAACCCACAAAAAAACTGCGCGCCGTCAACAATGCAAGCCGCCATTTAACGTAAATTACCCGGGGGGGAGGGGGGTGTGTAGGTTCGAAGTAAAAAGTTAAAAAATATTACTTTTTGGTCTCTCCATAGGGAGGCTAGCCGTAACGTCTATTAGTGATGCGAGTTTAACAGTAAATCG
Source organism: Chrysogorgia sp. JL179-B06 (assembly GCA_035772405.1). Taxonomy (NCBI): domain Eukaryota; kingdom Metazoa; phylum Cnidaria; class Anthozoa; order Scleralcyonacea; family Chrysogorgiidae; genus Chrysogorgia; species Chrysogorgia sp. JL179-B06. Next base: position 281,784 of record JAYKKM010000190.1, on the reverse strand, counting down.
GGTTTATTTGGTATTTTTTACACAATAATTGTATTAAATCGCTATTAAAATATTCTTACTTGTTAATTTTGTCGACAATCAGGACAAATTACCGCCCCTTCGTGGGCGGGGCAGCACTGACTCGTTGCCTTTCTGGTCTGGTTGCCTGTAATTTGTCCTGATTCTTGACAAAACTAACAAGTAAGAATATTTTAATAGCGATTTAATACAATTATTGTGTAAAAAAAACAAATAAACCCGATTTACTGTTAAACTCGCTTCACTAATAGACGTTACGGCTCCCTGTGGTCTCTCCCTGTGCAAAATAGCTTCTGCCAAAAATAATTATGCTGGTTAATTTTTCTCACGATTTTTGTGATTCTCGATATATGAAGAAACCGAAATTCAAATAATCGCTAACCCTAATATCCTAATCCTAACCCTAAAACTGACTTGGGTTGATGTTATAATAATTTTAAATTTCGGTTGCTCATATATCGAGAAATCCCTGTATTAATACCACAACATGCGAAGGAAGAGCAAAGAAGCAAGCCATCTATCACTATTAAAGGTAAGCGTATTACAAATTTTTATCTATATTTTATCATTTTAATTTCCTATTGATGTTCGTTCAAAATTATCATAAACTCTGCGGGTGTACAGTACACTAGAACCAGCGAAGTGTCAATCGAAGCAGTTAATTAAACACTATCACCATTAAAGCTTCGTTTAATCATTTGGTACTAGCTGGTAGTGTCTGTATACCATAAAGCGGAAAACCAAGATACATTAGTACAATTTTATTGAATGGATTGTTTATATATTATTTCTCATAGAACACAGATTTATTAACACCGTATTTACACTCGTCGTCATCACTATATCACAATACAATAGATGAAGTACTTCCCTATTTCGTTGAGGAAACCGCTGAGAAATCTAGTCGCATATGAAGTTGTGCCTGCCAGTCGACTCTTAATTTATTGGGCAAATATGTTTTGCCCCCCCCCCTCCCCCAACATAACTGGTCAAGTACGTCTATGGGGTTGTTGAAAGAATGAGGTTATACAGACTTGCTCCGGCTCTGATTGGTTCCCTGGATCCTGTAAGATCCTAAATAGGATCCTAAATTTTTCCTAAACAGGATCCTACAGGATCCTGCAGGATCTGTAGAAGATCCTACAGGATCCTGTCAGGCTCCTACAAGATTCTGTCAGGATCCTACAGGACCCTGTCAGGATCCTGTCAGGATCCTGTTAGGATCCTACAGGATCCTGTTAGGATGCTATAATGATCATACACAATCCTGTAGGATCCTGTACAAGATCCTACAGAATCCTGAAGTATCCTGTAGGGTCTTGTACAGGATCCTAAAATATCCTACAGGATCTTGTACAGGATCCTGAAGTATCCTGTAGGTTGAAACGATGATAATTTTATTTAACCAGGAAAAACACCATAAAGTCCAAGGTCAAGTCAATCTTCGCGCACGGTCAGGCGGGAACGGAGGAGCACGGAAGCAGATTTGATTCTTTTGATACATTGCAAATGTGGCAGTACAGTATATAACCTGGCTTCGGATTGCGGAGGAAATTAATTCTGAATTATAAAGCAGCAATCTGTTTAACGGCTTTTTATTGGCATTTTATTCTTCATTACATGTGAGTTCGACTCTCTATCTCAGTGATATCGAGGTGTAAATCGCCGCGTTTCCTTTTGCTGTCATCTAAATTGTGTCGGCAAAAATTTCATTACCGGTATATTCTGGAAGATTTTACGAAAATAGAGATACTAACTAAGTCAAATGTAAGGCCGTAAGCCACACGTTGTTTACTCGCTCGAATTCCTCAAACGTAAAAGACACACAGTTAACACACAGTAACGTTAGCGCCAATAAGCCAATTGAAACTTTAAACAGAAACGCAAAGATGTCTTCTTATCGGAAGAAGCGCATAACTGAAGGCAATTGATAAAAGGAGAATAGTTGCGAATAGTGCGAATAGTCGACGAATAGTGCGAATAGTCGGCGAATAGTCGGCGAATAGTACGCGAATAGTACGCGAATAGTTGGGCAAATAGTGCGAATAGTTCTCTTTCCAAGCGAAGATTGACCCGGTACGACGTTGCGAGAGCTACTGCTGTTACTGTATAAAGCGTATTGGGAAACCTTTAAAATGTCCTTGCCCAAAAACTTATATTTACAATTATTAACAAAACAAACAACTTGAGTGTTTTATAAAGCAATTGGAACATAAGGCAACGTTACAAAGTCACTTACTTGTCTATATTGAGTCAATATATGTAAGTGCGACAATGTGCATGTATACGTTCTTTTGAGACCATATTAAATATATTTTATACTCCATAAAACTAGATATAAGACTTGAAAAAAACTTTTAAACTGAATTTGAAGACTTGTAACATGAAAAACTCAACGTTGGAAATTGATGTTAAGGTGGCTCTCTATAGTTTCAACATGTACGCGTATAGTTTCAACATGTTATTCACCGATTATATATTTTTCCTATCATAAATCATCCCAAAATAAACCCTTTCTCAATATATGCCGAACAGAGGTCTTCTAAACAAATAGAAGCCCAGGCTTATTTTTGGAGTTTACGTATAAAAAATCTAGACTAGCTTTGTTCACGTTAAATTTACATACAATCCCGACGAGTTTATAACTTCGCTCTTATCACCGAGATTCTGCCACAGTTGGTATGGCAATGAAACACGTCCATTAAACATGTGGTTTTTCCTCAAGATGTGATTTGTATTGAGGTGGTAGTACGTAGCTTGGTAGTCTTGAGTGTAGGTTAAGTTGGCATGCTGGTCTTTGCCCTTCACACGATCAAAGTGCCTTACGACCACATTCTTTGGCTCACGTCTGAATATGCTCAAATGCTCAATCACACGTGCGAGCGTATTTAAACGCCAATTTTAAAAACGCCATTCGCGTTCAAAACACCATTATTCGCGTTCAATTCGCGTACTATTCGCAGTATTCGTCGACTATTCGCACTATTCGTCGACTATTCGCACTATTCGCACGTATTCGCAACTATTCTCCTTTTATCAATTGCCCATAACTGAAGTGGAATCGGTTTTCACGACGTCAATAACTGGTGTGACCATACGGGTGTTTGTATACCTATCCTGGGTATAGGTTTGGGTATAGATTTGGAAGACTAACGGATATCCACTCAGGAAAGTTGGCCGGCACGGGATCGGACATAATCAGCACAAAATCCAGTCCGATCCCGTCCGACAAGTGATTTACGATGACGCAGAATACGACCGGGTCGGACGATATTACAGATAATTCCTATATTGTATATGGGAAAACAATAAGGAATACCATAATAGTGAATACCAATTTACACTTCCAAACCTCGACCTGGAGCCATTGTTTCGTCGACAGTGAAGGAAATTCAAGAAGTGTCATATAGAACTATTTCATATCACCATATTTGTAAATAAATCTAGCACTTTATATAAAGTCAAATTGAAGGGAATTTCCTTTCAAACAAATCGACAGCAACAGTTCGTCTTTCATGTCAAAACATTGCGATGTAAATACGCCATTTTGATTGGTCAAGATAATCGATCGCATCCCAGCACAAACAAGTTTAAACATTTTAAATTTTTACTTAACTTTTCATTTGTACTCATTGAGCATGCGCGGATTTGATTTTGTTGCGATCCTATTCAATCCGGTGTCAACTTTCCTGAGGGGTCATCACCTACCTATATGAACAAGCTTTGTGATTGGTTGATTAAAACAATAAAACAATATAATCAACCACAAAGAAACCAATGTCCTAACCTAACTACCTTTGTTCCATATAGCCAATCACAAAACCTGTTCATTTTAGGTACGTATTTACCGTTCCTGAGTTGTGATCCGCCTTAATTAAGCCCAAGTTTTCACGAGCCACATAAGCATAAACACAAGATCAATACGAAAACAAAGCACGGCTTCTCCTCTGGGACTTGCGAAGACAAAACAACGAGAATTTTTTTTTGTTTCGTCGACTTTTGTTCTGCTCTTGGCTTATGCTTACAGGTATGTCGAGCTTGTCGCAGGCTTTTCTTCATTCCTTTGTTTTACTTTTAATTTTGTCCTTAATGTTCAATTAAGTGAAAACCAGGCTTTGAGACCATGCAGTTTAGACGTCGAACGTCACATGTTTCGAACTCAATGCAAACTTAGCTTATAATATTGTTTAGTCTAATTTGCATTGAATTTGGCACATGTGAAGTTTGATGTCTAAACCAGGACTGCGTATATTATATATGTATTGTATATTTAGCCTGGTTTATAATCGTTGCATTACCCCGCAGGCAACTCTTCTGTATACGAGTTCTCTGCAAAGCGATAGAGGGGGCTCCTCCCCCCTTATTAATTTAAATTTAAATATAATTAAATCGTTTTAGACGCCACATAAGCATCGTATTTAGTTGATTCAACTGCATTTATAGTCAATTAATTCATCTGATTGAACGCGACGATTGTCATTTATGTGTAACGTATAAACCAGGCGTTATATATAGCATAAGTAGTGCACATGAACGAAGTCGCCAAAATAAATGATACTCACGGCTTTAGTTTGGACATTAACAAGTGCACAAAATATCGCCCTTGTTTTGAAAAACATCTGGAAAAATTCATTTCTCGCTATCACTGATGTTGTTATGACTACAATAGCCAATCAGGAGCGGAGAGAAAGCTTGGGGAAGCATCAGATCGTTGGTAGTGGTTAAGATGGCTTCAAAGCGCGCCAACTAAATTACGCATTGCATCGTGTGGTTTTAGTCTCAAACATAATTTCTCGCTATCTTCGAGTGATAAATATTTTATTAGTGCTAATTCTCTTTCACACAGTTTACATTTCAGAGACAAGTCAATCAGTCGTGGAGCCGACTGGAGCAGGAAGAACGAAGAAACAGTGACAGGCAGCCATGTGTTGATATTAAACTTATAAGGCAGCCTATTGAAGAAATAACCCTCAAGGAGATGGATAATCACGAGACGTCGATTCGACAAATATTCAGTAAGCGTAATGAATGCGAAACCACGTTTTATTCGGCTGCATGTATTATTACATTGGTAATAAGTCTGATGCTTTTACCTGTTCTTCTACCCGTCATTTTTCTTTTACTGGCGTATAACAGTGTAATTTGGGTACTGATTCGTGTAAACGACGCAGTTCCACGTCGTGCAGACGACGTGGTATGGCAGCAAGATCGACCAACTAACCGCCACATTGTCAGCGCAGTTGTCTTCTTAGCGGGACAATCAACAGTTGAGAAATTAAGAGAGATTGTGGCGCAACGGTTGGTTTATTTTGTGAGAGAAGGTATGGAAGAGAGACTTTGTCCGCGACTGACATGTCGCATAGCCACGATGTTTGGGCAATACGTTTGGTTGGAAGACTCTGGTTTTAGTGTGGAGAAACAAGTGAGAATGTGGGAGGGAAAACTTCCAACGACAACAGACGAGGTACAAGAGGTAGTATCGGAAATTTGTTCGCAGCCTTTGCTGTTGACTTCACCGCTTTGGGAATTTGTCTTAATCCCGACGCCAGATATGAACGATTCTCATCTTTTTCTGTTCCGAATCCATCACAGCTACGCCGATGGTATTGCATTAACCCGTGTTTTTGTCAATAATTTGTTCGACATTCCAGTCAAGGACTATGAACCAATCAGGTTTACAACAAAGCAAAGGTTTCTCATGTGGTGTAAAGCGGCATTGGTTGGTCCAATGACAGTGCTTACAAAGTGCTTGTCTCGAGCGGACAGCTCTAAAATTCACGGCGGCAACTTAAACGGCAAAAAGAGAGTCGCATGGTCCAAGAACATGTCTCTTGACACTGTTAAACAAATCAAAAGTAAAACCATAACAACCGTGAACGACGTCATGGTCTCATGTCTTGCTGGAGCCTTGAGAGCATATCTGAAAGACCAATCCACGGAAATACCGCAGGACATCTGGGCAGCTGTTCCAGTAGACGTAAGAGCCAGCAGAAAATCATTAAAATTTAAAAACAAGTTTGCATTGGTGTTTCTCCGAGCGCCTGTGGGAGTTGAAGACGATATCGATCAGCTGTTTGAGACAAAGCGCCAAATGGACGAAATAAAAAGATCAGCGGAGCCTCTCGTAGCCGCAACCACAGTCCATTTTCTCATGTTATTACCACACTTCATTTCTAAGCCTATTCTTGATATTTTCTCCTCAAAAATGTCGTGTGTTTTGTCTAACGTACCTGGACCTCAGATAACACTAACTATCGGAGGTAATGAAGCATTGGGAGGGGTGTTCTGGCCTCCAGCCCGGTGCAATATTGCACTTACATGTATGATGTCAATCTTTAGCTACAATGGCCATATCAACATCGGAGTGATGGCAGATGAAGCCATTATACCTGAACCGAAACAAATCGTGAGCAATTTTGAGAAACACTTCCAGAAACTTTGTGAATCTATAGGTATTGAACAATATAGTCCTATGCAGTAAAGAGTTTCATCAGTTATTACTAAAAATAAGTAAATAATTCATTTGCCAATCTGAACAGATTTTCAAATTGAACAGAACACGAGTGGAAAAGTCTGCCAACATCGTACCCAGGGTCTTATCTCCGCTCGAGCGGGCGAGGAACCAATTGTGTAACTCTTGATTATTGAATATAATATTCATTTCATTAAAGTTAATTATGTCAGTTATGGTTTCATAATAAAAATTCAACGTGCATGTTCAACAGTGGCATACTCATAATTTTAACTAAAGTACAGTTGTATTCATGAGACTGCATAATCTATGAGTGATTTACATACTGGCGTTGCACATATGTACATGCATGTACCCTACTGTAATATGTACTGTAATCTGCATGTTCCGTATTGTCAGTTTAAGCAGATAGCAAAAGATTCAATACCTAAAAAATTCAATACCTATTGATAAATGATAAGCTTGATAAACCTTTTATTCTGTTAGAAGACTTCTGTTTCTTTTATTAATATTATATAATTATGCACATACATGTACGGGTATTAGGACTATTTATGACTATATAGCACTATAGGAGGACTATAGGAGGACTATTTAGGACTATCTGAGGATGATATTCAAGTACCAGAAATACAATTTCAAAAAGATGAAATGACAAAAGCCCATAATATGCAACAAAGAACGACATTGCTTAATCTAATTATTTCACCAATATATACATTAATTCAGGATGAAATTCCCTTCAGCTGCTTGTTGTCAGTGAGATGATACACAGTGAGTGTTAACCTACCCAATTGTACATTATACTTTATATATCCTACAAAAGCTGTGTAAACCCTTACAGAAAAGGTCTATAGGCACCTATAGGGCACCTATAGGCAATGTGCCAATTGCCTATAGAAGCCTATAGGTTTCCTATAGGATCCAATAGGTGCCTATAGACAGGCCTATAGGCAGGCCTATAGATTTTTTTGTTAGGGAAATATACATTTCAAGCCTACGACTGGCAATGTCCAGGCCTAATCTGCAGGACAAAGGTGTTTACACAGACACATTAAGCCATTCGCCAGACCAGCATGACATATATCAGATGAGCATAAATGCTGATTGTATAGGCCCTATAGACAGCCAGTATGGTGCATGTTTCACTATTAAAGTCAGTAAAATGTAAGCCATGCCCAGATGGTGGTGGGCCAGGTTGGTCCTATAGACTTGCAGTATAAACACAGCTATAGTCTGTACTTTTTTACATCCTTACTACCAGATACCAGTACTCCATGGATAATTATCAAGTTTTGCAATTATTCCATTGTGGATGAGGTTCCAAAGATGGATAATTTAAATAAAATTATAAAATATTTTATAAAGCACATCATTTAAATGGTATATATACATTCTAATCTTCAACTCTAAAGTTAAACTTATTGATTCTTTAAACGTTTGTGCTTTATTTACTTTGCATATTTAAATCACCATGCATATTTCAAATCAATCAAGAGTCGAAAACATTGAGGGCTGGCTAGGGCAATGCTACTCGTAGGTATAGCCGAGAAAACAAAACGCGACAACACGTACGAATCGGCCAAAAACAAACAAGGTGAAAATCATTGAAATTTGCATAGTTCATTCAAAGCAAATTAAGTGTTGCAGTCAAATTTGCTAAAGTAAGATTGAGCTGTAAAGTCAGTACTGTACATAACAAAGATTCAAAGAAGAAACTGGTCTAAACTATGCGCTCGTTACTCATCGTTCTATTTACAACTTCTCTTTTCTTTAATACGTTAGGGAGTGGTCATTAATTATTGGGGGAAGGGCCTGTAAAATGTCTAAAACGAGGGCCCAAAAATGTTGGCCCTCCCTCAAATTTGGGTCCAAAAAATCTTGGCCCTCCCCAAAACACCAGATCAGAAAATTATGACCCTCCCCTGAGATAGCTTCCTTCCAATCGGTCAAGTTGTACCATCATTGGACTCAACTTAGACACAGGAGTTTTCAATGCACTGTCAAAAAAATTCAAGGTGGGATACCAATCAGCTATTCATGGGAGAAGTATTAAATAACGGCAAATTACCTGGGACGTAGTGTGCCTATACGCAAGTGCACATATCTGCGTAAGGAAATTCTTTAATAAAAATAAGTAGTATAGAAAGTGGGGCTACCGGCGCATTTTTCCATTTTTTCATGTCTCAACTTTTTTCTCTGTAGAACGCAGCACTCTTACCGTTTTTGGATTCCACATATAACTGTCGAGCAAATATGTGGAATCCAAAAACGGGAAAAGCGCTTGGTTCTCCAGAGAAGTTGAGACATTCAAATGGAAAAGTTCGCCGTTAGCCCCACTTTCGAGACTACTAATAGACGATGTGTCGCATGGTTTGAAATCTGTGAGACGTGTGTCAGCTAGTAGGCTACAGAGTGAGGTGTCTGGACGTGGGGCTGCTGCGGGTGAGGATGTCACTCGTAACAAGACTGTGTCAAGCAATATTGTGAGTGGTCCTGATATGAACTTTATTTCAAGTCATGAGTCGAGTGGGGCTCGTGGTTCGAAAAGGTCTAAGGACTTAGCTGTATTAAATAATAAAACGACTCGTGTAAAAATGTCTGAGAGTAAACGTGACTCTATTATGGATGGTAATATCGCTCGTAGTGATACACTATCGAGTGGTGGTGCACGTGGTCCTGATATGGGTTCTGGTAACTTAGTTATACCGAATATTAAGATGAGTTTTCTAGAGAGGATGTCTGACTATCTAGCTGATGCTAAAGCATTGGGGTATAAGTGGATGGATCTTATTAGAAGAGAATCTAGAGAGAACGTCATTAGTAGAGTCACCAGATTTAGGGAGGTCAGAGAAGTTCGAAAGGCTAGACGCGATCTTAAACGATATGTGAGGAGGTCACGACTAAGTCAGAAGGCCTCAGACAAAGAGTACAAGAGAATCACTAGTCTTATTGCTAAGATGAAACGTCCTACTGTAGTGCAAAGGAGAGTTGCTCTAAAAGGGTACACCAAGTCGTATAGTGTTAAGGTGGTCGAGAAAAAGGACTCACTAAAACAACTAGTCAGGACTAGAGGAGTAGTGGGCTCAACTTTACAGAAAGAGCTAGAGAGACTGAAAGGTTTGAAGTTTTCCGAGACATTGAAAGTGACTCTAGAGAAACAAATTGGTGACGGAGAGTCTTTGTTTAAAACAGCATTCTTCAATAGTGTAGTCAAAACAGTGACTAGTAGTGTTGATATTAGTGGGACTACGAATCAAGCTAGTGAGGAGATAGTAAATCGTATAGCTGTGTGGTTGTCAGAAGGGTCTGGATGGGTTGTAGACAGTATTGTTGACCACTATATTAATGTGGTAGTGTATAAGCCTCTTAAAGGATCGAGTTATATTGAGCTACCGGAAGAGTTGAGGAACGCGTCGAAAGGTTTGATTAATATAAAGAATGAAGATGACAAGTGTTTTATGTGGTGTCACGTTTTGCACAAGTGTCCTGTAGGAAAGGATCCGCAGAGAGTGTCGAAGCACAAGAAGAACGTAGGTTCTGTCAATTATGAAGGAGTGAGATTTCCAGTGGATACGAAACAGTACAAAAAGATTGAGAGGCAGAATGACATTAGCATAAGCGTGTTTGGGTATGAGGACAAGCAGCCATTCCCTATCTACGTTTCTGAGGAGAAGTGTGAGGATCATATGGACCTGCTGCTAATAACGAATGGTGTTAAACGACACTACGTGTACATCAAAGACTTTGGTAGGTTTATGTTCGGTCAGTCTAATCACAAGTGTCGCAAGAATATCTGTAGATACTGTCTTCAATGTTTTACTACCAATGAGGTTCTAGAGAATCACAAGGAGGTTTGTATGGTGGTAAACGGTAAACAAGCTATCAAGATGCCAGATGAAGAAGACAGCACTCTTGAGTATGAAAACTTTCATAAACAATTAGAGGTACCACTCGTAATATATGCAGACTTCGAGGCTATTACAGAGAGGATCGACAACGTGACACCACTCACAGGATCGTACACCAGTGAGTACCAAAGACATACGGACTGTGGGTATGGATACAAAGTAGTGTGCTGTTACGATGATAAATATAGTAAACCAGTGGAGATATTTCGAGGTAAGAACGCGGTTAGGAAGTTCATGAAAAAGATGTTAGAGGAGGTCAAATACTGCAAGAAAGTTAGAAAGGAGCATTTTAATAAGGATATGGTGATGACCATAGCTGATAAGGTTAACTTCAAGGAAGCGACTAAATGTCATATTTGTGATAGGAAATATAAACGTAGAGACGTGAGAGTTAGAGATCATTGTCATATCACCGGTAAGTATAGAGGTTCAGCACACCAGTTATGTAACAGGAACTATAGACTGACTGATAAGATACCTGTAATATTTCACAATTTAAGAGGGTATGATAGTCATTTCATAATGCAAGAGATAGGTAAGATAGGTCTTAAAATCAACGTCATACCAAATAATATGGAGAAATATATGGCATTCATGTTAGGTAAACATCTAGTGTTTCTAGATAGTTTCCAATTCATGAGCTCTAGTCTAGCTAACCTAGTGAACAACCTACCAAAGGACTGTCTCAAGTACACGTCCGAAGTATTTCAAGGTAAGGAGCTAGAGTTGATGTCGCGAAAAGGTGTGTACCCATATGACTATATGGATAGTTTCGATAAGTTTAACGAACCCGAGTTGCCACCAAAGGAGAGTTTCTACAGTATCCTAAACGACGAGCATGTGTCAGACACAGACTATGAGCACGCTCAAGAAGTGTGTGAGACAATGGGTGTGAGGAATATGGGTGAGTACCACGACCTATACCTAAAGTCTGACGTATTACTACTGTCTGACGTGTTCGAGAACTTTAGAAGAACGTGTAAACAGTACTACCAGTTAGATCCTTGTCATTACTTCACATCACCTGGACTATCGTGGGACGTTGCTCTAAAGATGACAGGAGTGGAACTAAAGTTGATGACTAACATTGACATGTTTCAGTTTATCGAGAAAGGGATGCGGGGTGGTGTCTCCTGTATAACGCATAGACACGGAGAAGCTAATAACAAATACATGAAGGGGTATGATAGTAGTAAACCATCGAAACACATCGTATACCTAGATGCTAATAACCTTTACGGTTGGGCTATGTGTCAGTATCTACCGACTGGTGGATTTGAGTGGGTCGAGGGTTTTGACATCAACAATCTAGATAAGTATAATGATGACTCAGACAAAGGGTTGATACTCGAGGTTGATTTAGAGTACCCAGAGGAGTTGCACGATCTTCACAACGACTATCCTTTAGCCTCTGAGAGGATGAAAGTAAGTAGTGATATGTTGTCAAACTATTGTAAGACGATCCAAAACAAGTTTAAGATATCTGTTGGAGAGGTTGCAAAACTTATACCTAACCTAAGAGATAAGAGTAAGTACGTTGTTCATTATAGAAACCTACAATTATACGTGAGTTTAGGAATGAAGGTTAATAAGATACATAGAGTACTTCAGTTCGATCAGTCACCATGGCTCAAGCAATATATCGACTTTAACACAGACAAGAGGACCCAAGCGAAGAACGACTTTGAGAAGGATTTCTTCAAGCTAATGAATAATAGTGTATTCGGAAAGACTATGGAGAATCTACGAAAGCGTGTGAACGTGGAGTTAGTAACAGACAAGGAAAAACTGAAGAAACTAACGTCAAAACCAACCTTTGTTAGCAGTAAAATATTTGACAATAACTTGGTAGCAGTTCACAAGATCAAAGAGACACTAACTCTAAATAGACCAGCATACGTAGGTATGTGTATTCTAGACTTATCAAAGACATTGATGTACGACTTCCACTACAATAACAAAGCCAAATTACTATTCACAGACACGGATAGTCTAATGTATGAGATTGAGACGGAGGATGTGTACAAAGACATGTACGCTAACAAAGAAGTGTTCGACTTTAGTGGATATGACAAATCATCTCCTTACTTCGACCTAACTAACAAGAAGGTTATTGGTAAAATGAAGGATGAGACATTAGGAGTCCCAATCGTTGAGTTCGTTGGTTTAAGGTCGAAAATGTATAGCTACATAAAAGAGGATGGAAAAGGTGGGAAGACTGCTAAAGGTATCAAGAAGAGTACCATTAGAAATAATATAAGACATGACAACTATAAAAGTGTACTGACAAATGGTGAGCAAATGTCTCACATAATTAAAACTATTCGCAGCAAGAGCCACCAACTAGGAAGCTACGAAATAAATAAGATATCCTTAAGTTGCTTTGACGACAAGCGACATATACTACCAGACGGTGTGTCTAGCTATGCGTATGGACATTACAAAATAGTCCGGAACTAGCTGTTTAGATTCCTAAAATGTTTTTTAGTCTTGATGTGTTTATATTTAGAGGTCACGTGGTATGACTGGTCGCATGTCTCACACATCCACTTATGAGTTCTCATCCACTCTCTGGTTTGCGCTCTGGCTGCTACTAAAGCTTCTTCTTTGGTTTGGTAAATTCTTGGTCTTGCCATTATATATTACTATATATTTTATTTACCCACTCGTTGTAGTATGGGTCTCCTCTCCCATCCCAACCTAGATCCTTGTATACTACGTTATATAGGTTATACTCGAATCGTACCTTAACCTTACCAGGTTTGAGGTCGTTAAGACTACCTCTCAACTCTATACCTCTTCTAGAGCATACTCTTATGACATAGAAAATATATTTCGATATGTTCTTAACAATCAAATTGTTTCTTTTAAGAGACCATATTATCTCTACAAAATCACTGATCACTATTGGTATGTCACTCTCACTAACTAGTCCAGTCAACATTCTCTCTAACCACTTGCTGTAACTGTGCGCCGATTTCTTGTACATCCAAATGTTAGGTACAAAGTTCCTCACACGTCCGTAGGTAGTCTCTCCACACTTGTTACAACTAAATACACCATCTTCGATTTGGGTTCTGTGGTTACTACACTCGTAACAGTATGTGGTGTCGTTCCACTTTTTTGGTGTTGCGTCCCTACTTACGTTCTTGATCTCGTCCAATGTGTACCCTAATGTAGTACCACTCCACTTTTTTGATGCAATCTCATCCAATGTATACCCAGCATAGAACATTCTCATCGTACGTTCGTCAACCATTTAAGTTACTATACTATATGTATCTTTAGACTATAGTGTAGTAACTTAAGTGTTGCTCTAGAATGCGTGATAGTTAGGTAACTTAGAATCTCTACTGAATGTCTTCCCATTATGCTGTGTCGTCGTGATCTGTCTTAGTCGGTCTCGAGTGTCTGACAGTAGTAGTCTAAACTCTTCGATCTCATTTACCTGGCGAATAAGATTCTTACAGAGTATCAGCAATGCTTTGTTGTGTTTCTTCTGGTTCTCGAAAAGTGTCTCCAACACATTGTATGTCTTTACCTCCAGTACGTCGTGTTTGAGCTTCTCGTCTGCTTCCATTGCTATCTCCCTCAAAGTTTTGGTGGTCATTACTATAGTACTATATGTATAGTTACGTTTAGATCACTTTGTACACCAAGTACCCAATGGGTAGCCCAACAACTCCAACAAATACCGTTTGGTATTCTTTCATCTCATCTGATGGTTTGTAATAGTCTGATAACTCAGGCTCTTTACTAAACGTCTTCCCATCATACTGTATCGTCAGTACTTGTCTTAGTTGATCCAGAGCGTGGTTTGTGTCGTTTATGTCTGCGTTAGCATCTGACAGTTGTTGTCTTAACTCTTGAACTTTATCTCTCTGACGAATCTCGTTCTCGTAGAACTTTTCTTTCGCTCTCGCAAGACTCTCCAATGCTTTGTTGTGTCTCTTTATCTCTGTCTCGTAGTCTGTATGGTTTAGCTTGCTGAATATAAATCCAGCTCCTGCGAATGCTATAGCGTTGAATAAACCACCTGCTATCACACTAGCCATTATATATTACGCTGTGTTATTTTGAGAACGGGTCAATAGGTAAGTATTTTTTGCTCTGCGCCCACTTAACGAGTAGCGTTGAAACGCCTACAGCAGTCGCTAACTTGAGGGTACCCTTCACTGATTCGGGGGTACCCAACGGTTCTTTTAGTACTTTCTTTGATGCCATGGATACGGCTACGGCTCCAGCAGTCACAAGGGCTGCGTCGTATAGCTCGTTCATCAGTTCTTTTCTGTCTATTGATGCCATATATTATACGACATGTTTTAATCGAGGCTGTCGAGTTTACGTGATGGTTTTATAACAACGGTCCTAGGCTCTTCGGTTACTACTTGTTTGTCTTGACTAATCGTGTAATACAGTGAGCCAGCGGCTATTACCACTCCAATAGTACCTATGATGTATCCGTAGTTAAAACTATCGTCCTCTTTTATCACTCTCTCTCTCATTTTCCTCTCTTTGGTTGCTTTAGATATAGCAGCCAAGCGTTTGCCTGCCTCTACTCTCTTAGGGTCTTTGACCTTTGTTGTCGACGTTATAATAGGTACAGACTCACTGTCAGTCATCTTATACTATACGTGGTGTCTTGTTACAGATGACCTCACAGTCGTCTCACAGGTCGTCTCACAGATAGAGTATTCGATGAAAGTATCTTTGGTGATTAGACAGTGTGGTTTCACTCTTAAATCTCCTATTGCAGTACTCGCACAGGACTCTGGAGTCTGTCATGTATGTCTCTATGAAATGTATTATCTCATGTTGGTCTGAGGATAGTAACGTGTTGTACCCTTGTGATCTTAGTCTCCTTAATACCCTCATCTGGTTATTCCTAATAACCCCATTACCTTTCGGTGTTTTGAACTCTATAGCAAAACCATTGTATCTCTTGTGGAGTTGTGGGACAATCAAGTCTGGTTGTCCACCACTATAACCCTTCTTCCATCCGTCTATTCTTTTAGTAGGTGTGTCTTGGTACTCACCCAACCCCGGGATGACTATTGTTGGGTGGTACTCTCTAATGTACTTCACAATGTCATAATGCAAGTCTGTCTCGTTCATGATTGACAGTTGGTTATACTGCGTGTAAACACCTGTTTTTCTTATAGATGGTAGAACTTCTGAGAATACCCAGTTTTGAAACTTCTTAGCTGACTCGAGTTTCGATGAGAATACTAGAGAGTAAACTCCTGGCTCTGATATGAGTATCGTGTTTGATTGTAAATTTAAAGGGGTGCGTGATTCGCGCACCCCTTCAAACACCTCTCGTTTGACCTTATATATATCGTCAACGTGTACACTGATAGCCCAACTAGCGTTTTTATACCCTAGTGCCTTAGCGACTTCTTTTCCATAGAACCAAATATTGTCTCCATCTTTAATAGTAGTGACTGACATGTCGTTATTTCTAAATATTTTAGTGATACTCATCACCTATAATATACCACATGTTTTATTTTAAGGTTCTAAGTAGCACAAACACACGGTTTGACAAGATGGGGTGTTGGTCAAAACGAGCTAACTGATGGTAATAATTCCTGAGCATCTACTTTTGGAACTTGTCGACTGACACATCACTGGTTATTACGTGTAGACCCGTGTTTAAAGGGGGACGTGGTTCGCACTCCCTTGTGTCTCGTATACTTTATTGTACCTTTTCACCATTCCGTTGATTGGTGGGCATAAGTCAGTCACATTATCGTCCAACACTTTAACGTCTGAGAGAAACGTTGACTCATTATAAGGAAGACCTCTAAGATACGATCTTAGTTGTGTCAGTATCTTTTTGTAACTAGTGTGCGCAAACTTGCAATGCTCCACTCTACTCGTCAGATTGGATTTAGCCAAGTATCCTTGGATGATAACACCAGGATCACTAATACAAGCAATGACTAGAGGGTTAGCGGTTACCGATCCAGCTACAATCCCTACTGTCGTTAACCCTATGCTAGTCATGTTTAGCGATAGTTTAATTTTCTTCAACCTCTTGTATTTCCATTTGTAACAGGCTTCTAGTTTGTGGTAGTACGCGTACAAACGTTTGAGCTCTACCACCTCTTCCTCTGACATATCCCTTGATATGTGATTGAAAACAACAACTGACTTCTTCCTCATATATCTTAGTTCACGTTATATTCCTTCATCATATCTCTACCAACTAATATTATGTCTCGGCTCGCCATGTAACCAGAGACAACCCTCACACCGTAGAACTCTATCAAAGACGGGTACTTGTAGGGTGCAAGTAGTATTTTTGGTCGATGCACTCCAAAGATCGTTACGTAAGGAGACCCTATCTCTTCATAATTAGCTGTGAAGTCTGAGTCTGTTGATCTTATGTTGTTCACCTTAACGTAGGAGTTACCCATCCGCCAATGTATTGATATCATATGTCTCTTGGTGGTGTCGATGTTATTTGGGATTGTACACGTATACTCCTTTACTGGATAGCCACCACCATATGATAATTTATCACCTCCTTTGTACCCTATGTATTTGTCCCACGACCCATCATCGTTTGAGATAATCGCGTCCCAATCTGTCGTAGAAACCCTCGTGACTAACCTCACTACCACAAAAACGGATATGTCACAGTATTGCATACGTGGACAGTTAAAATGCACTCCAGCTTCAAGTGGAATTGGAGTTAATTCAGGGGATAGGAAGCTATGACCATTGCTAACACCAATAATAGGACCATACGTTGGGTCGTGTTGTACTAACATGTTTGTTTTATCTCTAATGGTTTTCACTTTATTTGTCCCACTGTGATACTCCACCATGCTCACAGCATGCTTTGTGACGTTAAAGTCAAATAGAACGTTATAGGACTGCGTTCTAAAGTATTGCGATAAGTATACGGACTCTAACACTTTTTTACTGATAGCATCCAAATCATCTTCTGGATCTGCTATGTTTTTGATTGCCCTGAACGCCATATCTATATCTCCAGACATCCTCCCACCGCTCACGCTTAACTTAGGGTCACTGTCTAGATGTCTCTTCGCTCTTCTTAATATTTTGTCTCTCTCATAGTCTCTGTCCTCAAATCCATAACTTAGACTCATTATGTTATAACACATATTTACTTACTAAGTATCCAGACACAGCCGAAACCACTAGAACTAGCCCCAACTCTGTCGTGTTGTCGCCTGGTGTCACTTCTAGACGACGTTCTTGATGTGTCACCTTTGGTTTGTCGAGTGTCTCCAGACGCTCTCCACCCTCCTGGTGTGCCACGTTTGATGTCACCAGACGATTCGTCACCTTTGGTTTGTCGTGTGTCTCCAGATGCTCTCCACCTTCTTGGTGTACTTTCTTAACCTCCGTCGTTTTTGTGTAGTTTAACCCACTATTTACTCCAAACTTCATACTCTGTGTAGCAGTCTTTAGCAGGTTGTTGTACCCAGCGATCTTGTTCTTGAGGATTACCACGTTACTTGGCATTAGCCACGTAGACGGTGACAGCGCAAGATTTTGGACAACGTTGGTGTCTCTAATCGACTTGTTCATGTTGAGAATCCACGTTGACACGTCGTAGTTTATAACACTATCCTCCACCAACTTTCGGAACTCTTGTTGAGTCTCTAGACTACCTGCGGAACCACCAACGATTGACACACGTGTTCTCGCTTGCGCACCAAGTGTGGAGTAAACGAAGGCTTCTATAGACTGATTTAGGTATTGTCGCCCAATGTTGGTAAAACCATTCGACACCAGAGGAACGTATCGTTTGTAGTCGTTCTTAACGTCGTTAATCGTGAAGACTCTCTCCTCACCTGTTGTACCATCAGCAAGGACTTTACCCTGGTAGTAATGTTTTTTAGGAATCTTGTCTGTCTTACCATACAATTCTCCAGCATCAAACTCTCAACTTATCGATCTCATACTCTCACCACCTTCCATCCTTCTGAGAAGTCTTCTGATGGTAAAGTATAGATGAAACCTCATCACACTTGTGATAACAGGGTGGACTTCTTGCGAGGGTGATAAGTGTTGTAACGACACTCCACAACAGAAACTTGCACAATACGTTGCAAACACGACCCTATAGTAGCTCTCGTTGTCGTCCCACTTTGACTTTGTCTTTGACGTGGTGATTTGTAGTATTGGTAGCTTTGAGAAAAAGTAGTTCTTTTGATTAACGTAGACTCTAAAGTTATTCACTGGGTAGTTCAACACGTTTTCCGTTGGATAACCATCCCAAAGTCCCCAGTGGTTCTTACGACCTTTTGATAGTGGTTGGATAGTTCTACCAGAGAGCCATGTTTTTGGAAACTTGTCGTCGTGACTAGACTTGTTGTTGTGTAACCAAACCCACATACTCTTGTCGTTTTTGAAGGTGTCACTAGTTATGTTAGTGCTTATGATGTCGTTGTTTCTAAAATATATGTCAACGCCATTAACCTCACCATCTTGTGAGACAGTTGGATCGAACTCAAACTTGCTCAAAGTTACGTGAGGGTACTTTTTGACTAGATTCAGCTTAGCCACGCGTATGGCATTAGCTATCTCTTCCTGGTCAGGTATCACTGGTTTGTTTATCGTTAGATACTTAGTGTACTCCGGATTATTCTTAAACCTACTCGAGTCTACCGAAACGTCACCAATATTAGTTTTCGTCACGAAGAATATATGTATATGCATATTGTCGTCAACATCAAGAAAAAACCTATT
Source organism: Chrysogorgia sp. JL179-B06 (assembly GCA_035772405.1). Taxonomy (NCBI): domain Eukaryota; kingdom Metazoa; phylum Cnidaria; class Anthozoa; order Scleralcyonacea; family Chrysogorgiidae; genus Chrysogorgia; species Chrysogorgia sp. JL179-B06. The sequence continues at coordinate 262,653 of JAYKKM010000190.1, read as the reverse complement.
CTTGTCAGCATAAGGATACTTTCTTTTGAACGCATCCATCATAACATACCGTACGTTATATGAGAGTGGTAGTATTGATTAGTGGTTCAACGAAAACTGTAGACCTACCAGAGTCAACTCTAGCAACTAACTCAGACCCTTACATATTGGTGAAGGAGGCAACCATCTTTTGGGACTACGTTAACGTAACCACAGCTAACAACAAGATAACTTATAACGGTAGTAACCATGTTTTCATCCCTGGGTACCACACCTTTAAAATGATCGCCGACGACTTGAAAGAGTTAGGAGACGTCAAGCTAGTAGCTAACAGATATGACTCTACGTGTACGATAACAACTGATCAACAAATAGAACTGTTTAAATTTGGACAACTCTTAGGATTTGACGAAAACACTACAATAGCCACCACAAAAACCAGTCATAACGTTGTGAACGTTAACAGAGGACTGAAATACATACAAGTAACATCTAATGTTGTGGACAGATCTAAGAACATAGTTAATGGTAGTAAAAGTGATTGTATCGCAATACTACCAATAACTAGCACACAGACACTAAAGGGCTCTGTACAACATTTTGGTGTTGGATCGAAAATCCCAATAAACAAAGGAGTCGTCAACCAACTAGAGTTCAAGATAACAGATCAGGATGACAACAGTGTTAGCGTTGGTGAGGTGCTGTTAGATTTACACATCATGTAGTGTATATGGACATAGAGCAAGAACTAAGAGATATTTATTACAACCCGTCAACTGGTTACCAGTCTGCCGAGAGGCTGTACCAAAAGGCACAAGAGGACGGCCTAAACGTTAGTAGGGCAAAGATAAAGGACTGGCTAAAATCTCAAGACACGTACACTAGGTACAAACCAGTTGTTAAGAAACATAAGTTTAGACAAACGTTTGTTGACTATCTGGGTGAGCAAATACAGATGGACTTGGTCGATATGGGTAAGTACAAGCACAAGAACAACGGGTACTACTGGATACTAACAGCCACTGAGATCCTTAGTAGGTATGCTTTCGCAATACCCGTCTACAGGAAAGATACGAAAAACATGACTAAGGCTGTCACAGAGTTACTAGAGAAGTCTAAGGTTAGATTTGGTGAGTATCCAAAGTTGGCTCAGTTTGACGACGGTAAGGAATTCTATAACGTTGGTGTGAAGGATCTATTGGAGAAACACGATGTTAAGTACTTCAGCACTAACTCTGATAAAAAGGCAGCAGTCGTGGAACGGTTTAACAGAACACTCAAGACGTCTATGTGGAAGTACTTCTACAGTAAGGGAACGTATAAGTGGATAGACATTTTAGACCAACTCGTTGAGAATTACAACAATACCAAACATAGTACTATTCTAATGAAACCTAAAGACGTTAGTAAGAAAAACGAAAACGAAGTATGGACGACATTGTTTGGACACCATTTCGGTGGCTACCCACTACCAAAGTTTAAAGTAGGTGAGACTGTCAGGATATCAAAGTACAAGAGCATATTCACAAAAGGGTATGAGGCTAACTTCACTGAGGAGCTATTCAAAGTGACAAAGGTCATACGTGGTGACCCTACCGTGTACGAGATAGAGGACCATGAAGAGGAACCTATCATTGGTAAGTTTTATGAGGAAGAGTTGTCAGCTGTTGATAAAAAAGACAATGTATATAAAGTTGAGAAGATAGTGAAGAGAAAGAAGGTGGGAGGTAAGAAAATGGTCTTAGTCAAGTGGCTTGGCTATGACAGTAAACACAACTCATGGATACCAGAAAGCGATATTCAAAATATCGAGTAGTGTATAATGGCTGAAGGAGGATTAGATGAAATCGAAATGAAAAATCGTGACAAGTTTAAATCATATGATGAAGAACAATTAAACGATGAACTTTCTGACACTATTGAGTATTATACTGATATTGGCGACGAATACTCTAATAATAGTATGCCTATTAAAGTCCGCGTTGAATACGATAAAGTTAACGTCAGGATAACCGAGATAAAAAAAGAGCTAAATAGGAGACAACAACACAAGGAGAACGAGACATCGTTCACAGACAATGATGACGGAAAAACGGTGACAATCACCAATAAGGGTAGTGGTGTCACCGCTGAGGCCCCAGCAGTAGTGTTTGCTGAACCGGCGACATATGGTGACGTCCACGACGAGAGCTTCGATTTAACTTTTGAAGAGTCGGGCGAAATAAAAAGAAGGTTGGGTAAACTAAACAAACTAAACAAAGAGTTAGTAGTAAATGGTATAAAAAGAACCAGTCTAATAGATAAAAAAATACGTAAGTTATACAAAAAAAGACTTAGTAATGACGATGTGTCAAGGAATATAGTCAACAGGTCATATGTGACACCCTCAGGTTCTATTCTTTTCAAACCGGTAGGAGGAGACGGTGAATATTTGAAACCTAAACTAATACTAAAACCTGTAGGAAATGCTTTAATCTACAGTAAAGACAGTAGAAGTAAAAGTGCGATTAAGCAGTTTAAAGAACTAGTCGGTCAAATCCCTGACACAACAACGACAACAACTGACGTTAAAGCAGATAACACCCCAACAACTGACGATAGAACAGAAGACACCACAGCTACAAGTGAAGACTTTCTAGTAATTGGAGTAGAATCGAACCAATATAACGTATTTGGGTTAACAGAAAAAGAAAATAGCGAGTTAAGAGGCGCCCTAAACCCAAGTGATACAATCGATTCAACCACTAGACCACAATTTCTAAAAGCACAAGCCGACCATTTTCAGGACACTGTTAATTTGACCACGGACCTTCTTAACGAAGAGGAAGTTGGTTCCATAGAGGAGTTCGAGTTGAATGAGAGAGTGGTAGGTCTCAAGACAGCTAGGGACCAAATCTTAGATCAATCGGAACGTGAGACTGTTAGAGAACAACAAGAAGAGGATATCACTAGGTTACAAAAAATAAAGGAGTGGTTTAAAGAAAATTGGTTAGGCGCCTCAGCTTTAGGAATAAACATTGCCTCTTTTATCACCACAATTATAATATCCGCTAGAAGCGTAGTCTTCAAAGGTGGTCAAGCACTTGGAAAACTAGGAAAAGCTATAGCTAATCTAGCCACAAAGGCTGGTCCTCTACTGGCTGGACTGCTAAACGTGGTGGCGACTGCGTTAAAGTGGGGAGCTGCAGGCATATCTTGGTTAGCGTCTAATTTGTGGATCCTAGCGATAGCACTAGCTTGGTTCGTCTACGATCAGTAAAAACAGAGGAAATGAAACATGTGTTATAATATATAGTACGAACACTAGTGAAAAAGAGTTGCTTCCTGGATATAGACGTCGTGAAATATCTGCTATCAAAGGCACAAGGACCCGTCACGTTGTGACACTGAACCCTAACAAAGCCAATCCAGAGGAAGAGTTATACATTGATATTCCAAGAACAAAGGGTAACACTTGTTTGGTACCCTCCAGTTTCCATCTCCTATTCGACTTCAAAAGTGCGAACGCGAAATCATGGTTTCTTAATAACCTCTCGAGACTACTCTCTGAGAAACTGGTTATAAAATTAGCAGGTGAGACTGTGTACGACAACTGTGGTGAGAGTGTTATCGGTACGTACAGAGATTTATGGAGACCTAAAACAGAGCGAACGGCTATGATCGAATACGGCCTAGCAAACGAGAACCTTCGAAAGTTAATCTCGAAGGATGACAGCGGCGCGGCCAGTGGAAACGTGCAAAAAGTTAGCGATGGTCTGATGTTCTCTATTCATGGCACCAAACAAAAGATTCAACTTGACAAGATTCTAGAAGATCATGGTTTATACGCACCGTATAATATGAACAATAATCTCAGGTACATAATCACACTCCCCAAAGCAACCGATATTATGGTGGCTCAACCCGGATCAGCTGTTACTGGTTATACGTTGGAGAACCTCGAATTGGAGTACGAAACTATCGAGAGTCAAGAGATCGCTGATGAAGTATCGTCTCTATACGCATCCGGTAGATCTCTATCGTACGAGCACGTCACGCTAATGAAGACTGTGGAGTGGGATAAAGGAATCACACTTGTGAACGAAAATATTAACCTACCAAGAAAGTCAATGAAAGCTATCGTTCTACTCTTCACAAATAAGACAAGAACTGACAGTGAGGAGTTCGTCTACCCAAACATAGAGTCAGTCAAACTTACTATAGAAGGCGTGCCAAATATGGTATACAGTCAAGGAATACCAAAATCAAGACTATGGGTAGAAGCGAAACGACTATTTGGACGAAAACTAGACTGTGACCAGCATATGACTGTCCAAAAGTTTTACAAAGACGGTTTCGCTTTGGTTGTTGACCTTAGATCTATCGAAGATAACGCGAAAGTAGCCACTGGAAAAAAGATCGTGAATACTCAGTCAGGAATACTGATGGAAATCATTAAAAAAGTCACAACAGCGAACGTTATGTGTAGAATATTCATACTCTCCGACGGACTCGTAAACCTTATCAACAACGATCTACAATCAATCCAATACTAAAACATATAGTATTCTATATGAAAACACCTTTTAACATGTTAATTGTTGGTATGACAGCCTGTGGTAAAACGTACTACCTCTTGGATATGATAGAGAAAGACTACACGAACCACTTCGATTTCATCATTCTTATATGCCCGACGTTCGAATGGAATAAGACGTACACAGAGTGGAAATACTTGAGAGACCCAGACTTTATCACTATTCAATGTGAGCAAGATAAGGTCAACGTAGTCCTTAAACACGTGACTGACACTTATAAAGGTACCAATTCACTAATAATATTAGATGATTGTGCTGGTGGGCAGGACGTCAAAAACAGAACAAGCGAACTAGTTAAACTAGCCTTTAGTGCTAGACACTACAACCTATCCACAATAGTCATAACACAACAACTAACCTCAATTAGTAAACCATATCGTGATAACATCTCAAAGTTAGTAACATTCTACAACCCTAAAATAAAAGATATGAAAATTATCGCAGGCGATTATCTCAACGGAGTTGATAAAGTGGAAATTCAGAAAATAATAAAACAGTTGAAAGACAACGAGTACGCAAGATTGGAGATACTTCTAAGACATCCATACTCATACGAAATAGTTATTCCGCAAAAACAAAACACACCGTATAATATAGGACATGCCAAAACGTAAGACAAAAAATCTCGAGACAATTGACGAACTCATTGAAGACATACAAGAAGCAGAACAGGAAGTGATTGACGAACCACAAATCGACACGTCACAAGTTGACGACACTCCTCAAACTAATGTAGACAAGAAACGAGACGAACTAAGAAGACTCTCAGAGGACGGTGAGATAGACAAATCCATCGCTTATCTCAAAAAGGCCTCAGATAAAGTTATCAACAAGATCTACGAAGAATGGGAGGTAAAAAGAATGGAGAAAGCGAACGTGTTTCTCTGCGACCTTTTAATAAGCAAGTTCGCCCACGCGTTAGGAGGGTTCAACGCTATTGAATCACCTGAAAAGCTAGAAAAAGAGTTGATTACTGACCAGCTACTTAAAAGAGACGTAGAGAAATTTATATCATACGTATCCCCCTACCTCCCTTGTTTAGGGTTGTTATCAGGTGGACTTACAACTAGTAAACACGTATTTAGCCACATGGCTAGAGGGGAAATCCCCGAGGGGGAACCCCCGAGTGAAGGAGACAGTTCTACCTAATTATAACAATTTACAAAACGACCTAAAGACATGAGTATATACTAACTTAATGAGAAGTGTAGAACGTCAGGAGTCAGTGGAGGAAAAGACAGCGAGACTCAACAAAGAGTTGTTATTTATCTACCAGGTTATAGAGCTCAAACGACAACTCTTCACTAAGAGTAATGTAGAACGTGAGGAACTAGACGAGAGATTTAAACATACTGCACTCGGGAAAAGGATGATCAGTCACAACAGAGAGTTGCAGCTTCTATGTACTAACACTTGAAAAACACTTGGGGAAAGGATGACCAGTCACGACAGAGAATTGCAGCTTATACGTACTAACACTCGAAAAACTATTTTGGGAAACGCGTGTGACGGTTTTCGAGTCTAATTTATTTCGTTCCATTTTAGTAGTCTCGAAAGTGGGGTTAACAGCGAACTTTTTCAATTTTGATTGCGAAGCATGAAAAAATGGAAAAATGCGCTGGTAGCCCCACTTTCTATACTACTAAAATAAAGTAGTATAGAGAGTGGGGGTTCGAGCTCAACCGATGTCAGCCATGAATATAAATACCAAAACATCACCAAATTTGTGCCAAATCGCGATTCGACAAAATTTGGTGTCATTTTGGTATATTTACATTTACGGACAACATCGAATAAGCTCGAACCCCCACTCTCTATACTACTATGGCGATCGTTAATTGGGCTAAACACCCCTCACGTTTTCCACTCAATTGATGTCAAACACGCGCGAGAAAGGCAAAACAATACCAAATTTATACCAAATCACGATTTTGCTTAATTTGGTGTCATTTCAGCCACATTTTAAAAAATAGAAAGTGTCGTTTCAACATTTTCACAAATTTATGTCAAATCACATTTAGGAAAATAGTCGTTTCAACATTTTCACAGGTTTACGTCACATTTGAAAAAATAGAAAGTGTCGTTTCAACATTTTCACAAATTTATGTCACATTTAAAAAATAGTCGTTTCAACATTTTCACAAATTTGTCAAATCACATTTAGGAAAATAGTCGTTTCAACATTTTCACAAATTTGTCAAATCACATTTAAGAAAATAGTCGTTTCAACGCTTTTACAAATTTATGTATCGTAAAAGTGTCTCACGCGTGATAAAATTGCCACCTGTTATGCAAATTAGATTATTGCCACCTGTTAATAATAGATTAGTCCGTTTGTTCACTATTTTCAGTGTTTGTCGCACTTCTAAAATGGTGATCGTACACATGTTTCGACGTTGTGATTCCTCCTGACAACAAACCCAAGAAAGGCACGTACGGTGTCACAACCGCGACAATGCTCTCAACGTCTTTCTTTAGTAGCGAGTCTTTTTGCAACTCATCATTTAGTTCGTCAGGGTTCTCAATGGCGTTCAACCCATCTAGTAAGCTAGCGAATTTGCTGATTAGCAAGTCGGTGAGAAAAGCGTTTGCAATTTCCATTCTCTTCAACTCATATTGGCGCCATATCTTATCGATAACCTTTGCGGACACTTTTTTAATGTACGCTTCAGATTGGCTTACCACACCATCACCAGACAGTCTAATAAGTTCGGCTCTCCTAACGTCAATGTCGTCTTCCACAGTCGAGGCACTAGCGGCTTGAGTATCCTCAACTAATTCCTCAATCGTGGGGTTCTCTTCACTTTTGCGTTTCACCATCGCGCTATTACTTATACCCATATTTTATTGCGGAATAACAACTTCGTAACTGTATGGATAGCGTAGTGAGATTTCGAGTCTAGCGTACTTATGATTTTTTAATGCGGTCACAATCGCCGACGCTTCCTCTTTGCTAATGTGTCCAAGGTAATCGTCAATAACAACCTTCATATCACTCTTACTCGGACAGTAGAAACAAACAAGCTTACTAATGTTTTCTCTATACGGTTTTGCGATCGACGTCAGTTGTTGTGTGATGACAATAACGCTCAACATAAAATGTCGCGCACTAAAAGCCAAGTTGACTAATTGACTAGTCCTATTCTTGACGTCCTGCCCACTTGCACAGTCGTCCAACACAATCAGAGTGTTAGTACCTTTAAAAACGTTTGTTACACACTTGAGAACAGCGTCAACATTATCCTGTGCACAGTCTATCGCTAACACATCAGGGTCACGTACATATCTCCAATCTTGATACGCTTTGTTCCACTCGAAAGTAGGGCAAATCAACACAATGTAATCAAACTTACCACGATACTCAGATTCCAGTGTGTTGAGTAAATAATGTGTCTGACCACAAGCTGTCATCCCAACAATTAGCGCATTAAACGGAGTCTCCATTAACTCGCGTTTGATTTAATACTGGATTGATTGCAGCCCATTGTTCATAAAGTTGACTAACCCGTCACTCATCACAAACACCCTGCACATGACATTCGCAGTCGTCGCTTTCTTTGTGATTTCAAGAAGCACACCAGATTGCGTGTTCACAATTTTCTTGCCAGTGGCGACGTTGCGATTGTCTTGAACGCTCCTCAAGTCGATGACTAACGCAAAGCCATCTTTATAGAACTTCTGTATGGTCATGAACTGAGCGTGTTCTTCACCCAACCCAAACAGTCGTTTCGCCTCTGCGTAGAACTTCGACTTTGGAATGCCTTGTGAGTACACACTATTTGGCACACCTTCAATTGTGACTCTAACACTCTCGATATTTGGGTAAAGAAACTCCTCACTGTCTGTTCGCGCCTTATTCGTGAATAACAACACAATCGCCTTCATGCTTTTTCTCGGCAGATTAACATTCTCGTTCACAATGGTTGTGCCTTTGTCCCATTCAGTGGTTTTCATCAACGTGACGTGTTCGTATGACAAACTACGACCACTTGCATAGCCCGACGTTATTTCATCAGAGAGCTCCTGGTTATCGATCGTTTCATACTCAAGCTCAAGGTTCTCCAGAGTGTATCCACCCACATTCTCATTGGATTGTGCCACCATTATGTCTGTGGCCTTCGGAAGTGTGATCACATACTGCAAGTTGTTGTTCATGCTAAAAGGAGCGTACAACCCGTGGTCATCCATGATCTTACCAAGCTTTATCCGCTGTTTCGTTCCAATCACACCAAACATCAATGCATCACTAACCTTAGCGACGTTTCCACTTGTTTCACCACTGTCGTCCTTAGAGATTAACTTTCTCAAGTTCTCAGAGCCAACACCATAGTCAATCATTTGGTCTCGCGCAGTAACACTTTCCCAAAGGTCGCGATAGACACCAGTGTAATTTTCCCCATTGTTGTCATACACAGTTTCCCCAGCTAGTCTCACAACAAGTTTCTCACAAAGTAACTTGCTCACATTGTTCAAGAACCAACTTTTGTCATTCGCATTCTTAAAGTCGAACACTAAACCCAACGATCCAGGCACCAAACAGCTACTAACCTTGAGCTTCGGTACATCGGTGTAGAGTTCTTCACCAGGGCTGACTTTATTAGGGTTCAACGTGATCACATGTTGCGTTCGCGTCCCTTTTATGGCACCCATGGTTGCTCGTCTAAAACCAGGGCTCAATTCTGCTGACGTGACGTTCATATACTTTACATATGTTTTATCACTACCGTTTTAGCTTATAATAGTCATAAGCAAACCACGCAAATATCGCTGCGAGTACCCACAGATTTTGAGCCAACCAAGCGAGACCCTTCGAGCCCAACGTCAACGCATTGTAAACTAAGTTAGCCAACCCAACAGCCCATGGACCCATCTTCATTATCGCGTTCTTAACAGCCTGTGCAAACGACCTCGTTGCCATAGCGCCTTTCACAACAGCAGACCTCCCAGCGATAATAATAGTTGTTATGATTCCAGCCATTGAGATTGCTACAGCGCTCAACCCAACTACGTTCTCTTTAGCCCACTCCTTGAACTTCTGCAATCTGTCGACTTCTTGTTGCTCTCTAACTTCTTCAAGCTCGCGCTGTCCTAAGGTTCTGTTTCTAGCTTGCTTGAGTCCTCCATCTCTTTCAAGCAAACCGGCGTACTCTCGCTCTTCGTCACTCGTAAGACCACTTTGGCTAGCTTTTTTTTTATCGAGCTCTGCTATTCTTTCGCTCGCTTTGTCTATCACTTCTTGAAAATGGTCTGCTTGTATTTGCAATGCGCCATTGTCACCTGTTCTTGATTCAGGCGCCACACTATCGCTCGGGTTAGTCACACCATTCAGCTCGCGGTTTTCGTTTTGTGTTAGCCCAGGTATGTCATCATAGTTCACTTTTGTTTCAATTACTGGGAAGTCATCTGGGATTACTTCTGTTGTGACAGCTGTTGTTTCTGTATTCTCAGGGACTTGTTTAACTAGCTTTTTGAACTGCTCAATAGCCCTTTTACTATTGTTATCTTTACTGTAGATCAAATCATTTCCTTTAGGTTTTAGAATTCGCCTGGGTCCTCCATACTTACCATATATGCCTATTGGTTTGAAAAGAATAGCCCCTGAGTCCGTAACCCATGACCTGTTAGCTATTTCCCTTGACGCGTCGTCACGGCCGAGTCCCTTTTTGCTTAATTTACGTATTCTCTTATCTATTAGCTTGATTCTTTTTACTTCATTTTTTGTTAACTCTTTGTTGAACGCTTTTAGTTCGCCCAGTCTTCTCTCAATTTCTCCCGACTCTTCAAAAGCTAGACTGAAACTTACGTCATTGACGTCGCCATATGACTCCTGCTCAACAAACTCTACTGCTGGGACTTCTGTGTTGGTTCCTCTTATTGTCACCGTTTTACCATCGTCAGTGTCAATAAACGACGTCTCTTTTTGTCCACCTCGCCTTCTAGCTAGCACACTTCTTATCTTATTCGCAGTGTCGAGGTTGCTATCATAATTAACACGAACGTCTTTCGGCATCTCATTCGTACCGTACTCAGTGGTTTTCTCATTGAGCCACTCATCAGTCTCGGGGAGCTCCTTTTCTAATTCCTCATCACCCACATCGTCATACTCATCGAAGTTTTCCATCTCGAAGTCATCAAAACCTTCCCCACCCTCAGCCATATTATATTAGCCCACATTTTGAATATCGCTTTCTGGTATCCATGAGTTATGTTTGCTCTCATAACCTAGCCACTTGACCAACACCATCTTCTTTCCTCTAACTTTCTTTCTTTTCAACACCTTTTCAACTCTATACACGTCATCACCATGTTTCTTATTGACCAGCGATAATTCCTGTTCATAAAATTTACCAATAATCTGTTCACCACTTATGTCCTCAATTTCATACACATTCGGATCACCACGAATAACTTTCACCACTTTAAACAGCTCTTCAGTGAAGTTGGCTTCGTAACCCTTTGTAAACACGCTCTTGTATTTACTAATTCTCACTGATTCACCAACCTTGAACTTCGGCAATGGGTTGTCTGCAAATTGATGACCAAATAGAGTGGTCCACACTTCACCTTCATTTGATTTATTAACATCCTTTGGTTTCATCATAATGCTTCGATTCACGTTGCTATTGTAATTGCCCACAAACTGGTCAAGAACGTCAACCCATTTGTACGTTCCACGGGCGTAAAAGTACTTCCACATAATACTCTTGAGACTTCTATTAAAACGCTCAACAATAGCAGCCTTTTTATCGCTCTTAGTGCTGAAATATTTAACGTCGCGTTCTTTCAACAAACTTTTCACCCCAACGTTGTAGAACTCAAGTCCATCATCAAATTGTGCTAACTTAGGCATGGCTCCAAACCGATCTTTAAAGTCATTCAACAACTCTCCAACAGCCTTAGTCATGTTCTTAGTGTCTTTTCTATAAACTGCAATGCCAAAAGCGTATCTACTCAATATTTCAATACCTGTCAATATCCAATAATACCCTTTGTTCTGTTTCGAATACTTACTCATGTCCACTAAGTCCATTTGGAGCTCTTCACCAAGAAACCCAACGAAGGTCGCACGGAACTTGTGTCTTCTCACAATAGGTTTGTACCTAGTGTAGGTGTCCTGCGTGGTCAACCATTCTTTCACTGTTTTTCTAGTTACTTTCAATCCGTCTCCCAATGCGTGTTGATACAATTTCTCTACACCACTGAACCCTGTCTTGGGATTATAATAGATGTCTCTCAACCCTTGTTCTGTTTCCACACCAAGCTCCATATAATTCACACAATATACAGTTCCAATAGCACCGCGCCAATTTTAAGATCGTCGTTATTTGGTTTGACACGAAACGTCATACTTGAGTAGACACCTTTTTTAATACTCACCTTAGATTCAATGTCTACATGGCGTTGCACTGACCCCTTCAAAGACTGTTCGGTGGGTATTGGTAATGTTGTGATCACATCGCTGCGCTTCCCATCAATACCTACATTGCTCTCCGTCTCAACAATGTCACACGAAACTTCTATGTACTTCAGACCTCTGTACATATCAACCTTGTTTGGGCTGGCGCGCCACTCCTTCCCTTGGATTAACGTGTTTTCCGCAAAGCCAAGAAGAGGTCCAACCCCCAGCAATCTAAACGGGGCTACAGTCTTTACTCTACATCCACCAGATGGGATTTTCTCTATCTCAAGACTTGGCACGCTTGGTCTTATTTCGGAGACCTGGAGCTTCATGTACTCAACCAACGCGTTGAAGTTATAGTGTCCCTGAGGCACTGAGAACCGCAAGAGACTACCGAGGGAAAAGTCGATTGTGTTTGCCAATACGTTGTCGTAGTCCCAAAACACAGTGGCTGTCTTAATCATAATGCATGGGTTATCGTGCGTGATCACCACACTATTGTCAAAGGACACCACTTTTTCTGCGCCTTCAATGAGTACCGTCAACTTTCGCATTATGTATAACATACGGTACATTATATATGCAGAAAGCCCTTCACGACTACTATGGAAAGCACTACGAGCGTGCGATGGCGAACACATCGAAGGCTACACACGACGCAAAGGCAGACCTCATCAAAAGGTACCCCCACGCTACTTTAAGCAAATTCGAGTTCTATCCAAATATTTCACAAGACGGTGAGATCCTAGGTGTTGACGTATACTTCAAAAACAACGACATCCTTAGCACAGACATAACCAGCGCAACCTTCAAAAATGATAAAAACATGTGGAAGTGGCTACACAATAGTAAGTTCCCAATAATATGGCAAGGCGGTGGAACTATCCAACCACTACCAAAAGGTCATAAGAACCACTGGGGGCTTTGGGATGGCTATCCAACGGAAAACGTGTTGAATTATCCAGTGAATAACTTCAAAGTCTTTGTTAACCAAAATAGCTACTTCATGTCAAAGCTACCAACCCTACAAATCACCACGTCAAAGACCATGTCAAAGTGGGACGACAGCGAATTTACTATCGTGTTGTGTTTGCGACGTATTGTGCGAGTTTCTGTTGTGGAGTCTCGCTGCAACATCTATCAGTGTCGCAAGAAGTCCACCCTGTGGTCACAAGTGTGATGAGATTTCATTTGTACTTCACCATTAGGAGACTTCTCAGAAGAATGGAAGGTGGCGAGACCATGAAATCAATAAGTAGAGAATTTAACGCTTTCGAATTGTATGGTGAGATTTCTAAGATTCCTAGAAAACATTACTACCAGAGTAAAGTCCTGAGCGATGGCGCTTTAGGTGAGTCCAGAGTCTACACACTCAACGACGTTCAGAGCGATTATAAACGATACGTCGCGCGATTGTCAGACGGCTTTACCAACATTGGGTTGCAATATCTAAATCAAAGCATAGAAGCCTTTGTGTACTCCACACTTGGTGCGCAAGCGAGAACACGTGTATCTGTCGTTGGTGGTTCTGCAGGAAGTCTAGAGACCCAACAAGAATTCCGCAAGTTGTTCGCTGACAGTGTTGTACAGTATGACGTATCGACATGGATTCTCAACATGAATAAATCGATTAGAGACACCAACGTTGTCCAAAATCTTGCGGTGTCACCGTCTACGTGGTTAATGCCAAGTAACGTGGTGATTCTCAAGAATAGAATCGCTGGGTACAACAACTTATTAAAGATTGCTACGGAGTCCATGAGATTTGGAGTGAACACTCGCTTGAATGCGATCACACCAACGACTGTGGCTAAAAAAGTCCACCAAGAAAATGTGGTGACTCACTTGGTAGTACCACCTGTGAAGAAAACAGTGGTCGCCACCAATCAGAAGGCGCAGACCGCCGTGAGTAAGTCAGACACGACAACGCTAGCGATAGTGTTAGGGTTCTCAGCAGTCTCTGGCTATCTAATAAGCAAATACACCTTGAGGTAGTGATGAGTCTGAACTATGGGTATGAGTCTGACGACCCCCACGATAAAATACTAAAGAGAACGAAAAGACATCTGGACGAAGATCCCAAATTAAGTGTGACCGGTGGAAGGATGTCTGGACTAATAGACATGCAAGGCTCAGCAATAAAAACGTAGCAGACCCAGTCGACGACTCAGACGCCACAAACAAAAGAACTCTAGAGCAATTGCTATCAGGCTACCTAAAGAGTCAGTCCTATAATGTTGTGTTTGACTTCAACGTTAGCACACACGCCTCGAAAAACGTGGAATTTCACACCAATGGTTCAAACAAAGTGAAAGCCATTGGTGAAACAAGTAAATTAGTGCAAAACAACTCAGCTTATGGTCCTATTGTTGGTGTTAACGGTGCAGGTCACAGTTTTCTGTCCCCCGAGTTAACACCACTCCCACTTGAGTCAGGCCTTCATTTTAACTGTCCGAGTATGCAGTGGTGTGATCTCTCCATTTTTGTTGTGGTGCGGTTACCTATGAGAGCCACAGGGTCAAATTGGGAGACAATTATATCAAACGACGACGGTCAGTGGGATAAGTTCATAGGGTACAAGACTGGTATGACTAATGGACTCGCGTATGGTGGTAGCAACCCAGCAATGGAGAGCATATGCACTATTCCGAGTAGCATTGACCTCACCAAAATGTATATGATATCAATACACTGGCAAATGAGTAACTCACACGTCAGAGTCAACAACATCAAGTCAACTGACTCAGACTTCATAGCGAACATGAAAAAGATAGGCACGCCTTATGGAACAATTTTTGGAATACATCGACCAAGAATACCACTCGCACCTTATGCATACCCATCATTGATAGAATTCTATGGTATGAAAATCGTGAGTGGTTACATGACGAACCGAGACATCATAATCATGGGTGGAAAAATGATGAAGGAATATGGTATAAAGTAGATGGGAGCGTGTGTTTCGAGACCTCGTGAAATATATAAAATAAATAAGACGACTGATCACATGTTCAAAGCTGGTGGGTCATTTGGTCGTGGTAATGTGAGTCTTGAGCTCCATGCTGAGATTGGTCTGAGGTCAAGAAAAACTTATGGTGAACCTATTTTATTACCTCCGGAAGAACCAGACGACATAATAACACCATCAACACCATAAGAGACGCATACTGATGACACACCTTATGTTATAATGGGTTGGTTCAGAGAGCTGGTTCGTAGTGTGAGAAACTTTTTCAGACGACGTAGTGAATCAAAGAACAAATCGAGTGTTAAAACACATCTAATGCGTTGGTACACAACAAACCAAATCTATAAAGACCCTAACAAAGTGGATTGACACACCAATTCATAAAAAATATTTTTGTGGGACTATAGTAATGACGACCAACTTAGTGCAATTATTTGACTTTGATGGTTTTAGCATTACGACGGTTATAAGTGACGAAGGTGAAATATGGTTCAAAGCGAAAGACGTCGGGGACGCTATAGGTTACGCTAGATCAAGGGGCGCAATGCGCGACCACGTCGAGTCTGACTGTAAAATAAAAGGTGGTGATTTAGCACCTATGGTGGGGTCAAGTCCACAGGCTTTGTTTATCAACGAACTTGGGGTCTACTCATTGGCATTCTCAAGTAAAATAGAACGCGCGAGACGCTTTGGAAAGTGGGTGCACTCAGAAGTCTTACCAAGCATTAGAAAGACTGTAGCTGACGTCGGTCTCAAACACAACCAGTTCGCCTTACCAAGCATTAGAGAAACCGTAGCTGACGCCGGTCTCAAACACAATCAGTTCAAAATGATCACTGAGTTCGATCTTCACACGAAAGTCGTCGGTTTTCTTAGGAGACACTATCCAGAAGCTATTTTGATAGCTGCTTGTGGTGAAAATCAAGACACTTCAAGTAAAATAATAAATTCGTGGAAAAAAGGTTACCAACGTGGAACACCTGACTTGATTATTGCTAATGCAAACCGACAACACACTGGGCTTGTGATTGAGTTCAAGAACCCAGGTGGCACAGGTAAGACATCCAAAGAGCAAGACTCTCTGCTACTCAGGTACAAATCCGCTAGATATCTAACGTTGTTGTGTGACTCATACGACGACGCTATTACCACGATAATAAAATACTTCAATGCTTCCTAGTGAGACGACGTATACACTGTGTGGTGCGCATCTAATTTTATGTGTGTGACATTACTGGCTTCAACGCTTCTAATGTTGTCTTTATAGCATTGGGCACTTCATGTGTCCAATGTCTAAATTTAAAAAAGTGAGACGTGTTGAGAACGTCCTTAATTTTGTGTTGAAGGATGATGACGTCTGCACACTGCTTTGTATTGTTCAGCACCACCAACAAATGATGGTCCTGGATTGTATCTCCAATTGAATGGTGCTTCAACAGTTGTTCCGTTAGTGTCACGACAAATGGCACAATACGCTTTTAAGTGTGTGATGTCGTCTGCCATTGGGAAGAGCGTGTCAAGCTCACCAAGTCTTTTTAAGTGTTCTGTTGTTATGAGACCACAAATAATGACATGAATGCCAGCTTTGATGTAGTCACGAACAACTGATAGGTCAGAGTACCAATGGCCTTCATCAATGCCAATGACATCGTAATCAGTTAGTTCACTAATTGTTGGAAGGTTGGTGATTAACTTTGCAGGTAAACAGTCTGATCCAACAACAATGGTCTGACGATGTGTGGAGAACGTGTGGTCAGTTCGTCTAGTGTCGCCCGCGTTGTTTATGTAAAGGATTTTGAGTCCTGATTTACTTAACGCGACTAACCTACGGAGAGTCTCTGTCGTTTTTCCTGCAAACATGGGACCAATCACAATTTCTAGTTTACCAACTTTCTCTGTCATGGTTACTATACCCTCAGAGATATTTTTATTGTGGTAACCATTGTTCAGTCTTAACCATCCGCTGAAGCCACGAGTTTTCAAGATGAGACTTCGATCTCTCGTGTCTTGAGCGATACATTGGGCTATTGGTGGTCACACCGCATGGGTAGCACGTATACACCTTGGAGTCATGCGAAAAATACTGATGCGCAGACGAGAGTACGTGGTCCTCGGTATCGTCCACACCCACTATTTCGTTACACCCCACCTTGCAAACGTTAACATCACGGTTTGCGGCGAGCTCAAGCCATGCTTCGAGTTTGGTTGGACTCGGTCTCCATAGAAGACTCGCTAAGAACACTTCGAGGTAGTTACCAAGTAGCGTGGCGGCGAGCTCACAAGGGTTGCCTAAGTAGTCTCTACTCGCGCTAACACAAGGTGTTTGAATGGTAAGTAACACCACACAGGGATCTCGCTAACTAACTCTCTAATCATCTTGTTGGATCTATCTTCTTGAAGATTGACCCAAGCCTTAAGAAGACACTTTGTAGCGTGAATCTGAGCACCAAATCGCCTTGCTACTTCCCCATCTACACACCAGCGTTCGCGCACCGTGAAGACTTCTAAGTACTCTTTTAAAACGCTAGGCCCAGAGGCGTCTTGTGGGATAAGCACGTTGACAAAGGTGTATCTCAGCATTTCGTCGATCTCTTCTTCTGTGATGTCTTGAACTCGAGTCATTATACTATACCTCCAGAGAAGAAGCCTAATTTTTAGTGCGTTTGGTTTGGGACTGTGAGATACCTGTGAGGTTAACTGTGAGATACCTGTTAGGTCAACTGTGAGTAAGATAACACGTGATAGTGTATTAGATGGTTGAAGACTCACAGACGGCTGTTGACGCTAAGATCACGGCTGATGCGAAAAGTGTTAAGAAAAAGGACCCAAAGCGTGTCGTTGCTGGTAAGAAGTTGGCTGAGATATCGAAAGCTGCGAAAGAAAAGAAAATGCGTGAGATGATAGTCAACGAAGAGCAGGGTAGTGAGTGGAGCTATGGTTATATTGTTGGAACACTTGGTGTTGTCATCGCTGGTGCTTCGTTATGGTACACAATTAGCAGTGAGAAAGAAACACAATTAGAACCTGTGAGCACTGCAGCTAGTGTGTCAGAGAGTTGTAGAACTCGTCGTCGAACACTCGACACATTTGACTCTTGAACAAAACACACGACAATGTATATATGACTGCGATCGATCGAAAAGAACTCATGAACGAACTGTACGATGCGCTTCTTGTCACGACTGGCGCTGTGGTAGTGAGTATGATTTCGAAAAAGGCTTTGGGAGAACCATTGGGGACACCAGAGACTGTGAAAGGCACAGTGAAACTTGCTGCAGCTGTTGGCGCAGGAACGCTGTTAGTAAAATGGATGCAATCGAAAAAGTGGATACCGACAGATCCATTCAAATCAACGTAAGTTAATGGTGAGTGTTGTGGCTGGAGGTATTTTTAATGCGATAGCTTTTGCACGCGCTGGCTTTATGTTCTCGAAGTTTAATCACACGGGTTATGAAGCTGAGATGAAGAGACACAACCACGCGTTGGAGCAGTTAGCCAGCGCGAAAGAAGCGTGGTATGAAAATGAGGTCGCTAAAAAAGACCAGATTCAGCGCTTGCGACAACAGCTCTCTGACGCTAATGCTGACATCAATGACACAAATCATGCGTTGGAGGAACTTAGAAGCGTAATGACCATTCACTACAGCGTACGACTGTTCACTGAGAGTCCGATGATTGCGGATTACTACCAACCGAGTGCGGAAATGAAGGAATACCAATTGTTGTTTGTTGGCGCGTTAGGTTTTGGTAGTGGAATAGTAGCGTGGGTACTCACTCAATAAAAAAATGTCTACTAATTATAAGTGATGGACAAACTTATGAGACAGATGAGCTATGGTTTGACAATTGATGAGATTGCGAATGAAATGCAAATTGAGTGTGGAGACATCTTCAGGCTTCACTACTGCTCGGATTGCAATGTTGTGAAAAACATGACTGACTGTAATGGGTACGCGTGCCCAAAGTGTGGCGACATCGAGTGGGGTTACGTTCGGAGTTGTGGTGACATGAGACTCATGCTACTGAAAAGCGTTCACAAGCGGTCTTGGTGGATGGGGAGGAGACTACGAAACGTTGTGAAGTTTGAGCACCTCGAGTTGATAAAAGAGGACTTCTTGAAAGTTGTCAACGTGTTGCACTCATGCAATTTGATAAAGGGTAGAAACGTCAGCAGATATGGATACTACATCACCAGGTTGTGTCATAGAAGGCAATTCGAGACACTTGAGAAGGTGTCAGACCTTAAAGACGGAAAGGTGAAAGAGAAGTTTGACGACAATCTGTTTGGGGTGGTGTATCCAAAGTTGGGATGGTGTGAAAGTAGTGATCAGTATTACGACGAGTGGCTTAGTAAAAAAAAATAAGTGTAGTATATAGAAGCCATGGGTGACGTCACAGAAAACCCACTCGCTAGAACTGGTGTGGTTGGTGCAGCCGTTGTGAACCCGCTAACAGGTAGAGCAGTCAACGTTCATGGGCGAGTCTACAATCAACTTGCTAGAGATGGTGTTTTTAGTGACCCGACAAATGTGACTATTGTTAATCCGCTGACAAATAGGCGAGTTAATATTGGTAGTCGGACATATAACCGTCTTGTTAGAAATCAGGAAGCACAATCTACAGTTGAAGACCATAGTCCACAGCTGTTGGATCGAGCACTGAGAGGGTTCACAAGGTCTTATGGAGTCGAGGTGGTTAACGCTAGAGACATCAATCAGGTAAACGCAACTAGAAGCGCTGTCATCAACCTTTGGAGACGTGAGTTGGGTGAGACTAACGGAATGAAAGTGGTAGAGACAGTTAAGGTCACTTTCGAGAAAGCT
This sequence comes from Chrysogorgia sp. JL179-B06, assembly GCA_035772405.1. NCBI lineage: Eukaryota > Metazoa > Cnidaria > Anthozoa > Scleralcyonacea > Chrysogorgiidae > Chrysogorgia > Chrysogorgia sp. JL179-B06. The sequence continues at coordinate 242,907 of JAYKKM010000190.1, read as the reverse complement.
TTACGGTTCAATAAGACCACATATAAAACTGCCTACTTTAACAGCAAAACGTTCGTCGTCATTAACGAACACGATATTGAGGGTGTTGCCAATCGTGGATCGGAACAGATTTTGACGCGGATATCTGGGTGGTTATCTGAAGGGTCTGGATGGACTATCGACAAAATAGATGCACATTACGTTAATATCGCTATTTATAAACCTTTGAGTGGGAGTAGCTACATTGCGTTGCCAAAGGAGCTGTGCAACAGTAATAAGGGCTTGATAAACGTAAATAATGGGGATGACAACGAGTGCTTTAGATGGTGTCACCTAGCACATAAGTTTCCTGTTAGAAAAAACTCTCATAGAACGTCGAAGTACGTCAGTCACACCAGCGAGCTGAATTATGATGGAATTGATTTCCCAGTCACACTCAAAGATTACAATAGGATTGAAAGGGCTAACGATATTAGCGTTAATGTGTTTGGGTATGAAAATAAGCAACCATTCCCTGTGTATGTTTCCAAGGAGGTGTATCCTGACCATATGGACCTATTGTTGATAACTAATGATGAGGGCAACAAGCACTATGTGTATATTCGTGATTTCAACAAATTCATGTATCGTCAGACAGAGCATAAGGCGAGAAAGCACTTTTGTAGATATTGCCTGCAGTGTTTTAGTCGCGCGGACGTGCTTGAACGTCATGTGGAAGTATGTTTGGTCATCAATGGGAAGCAAGCTATTAAAATGCCGCAAAAAGGTATGAAAGTGAAATATGAGAATTATAGTAGACAACTAAACGTACCATTTGTGGTGTATGCAGACTTTGAGGCTATCACGCAGAAGGTGGACACAAAAACACCATCAAGTGAGTGTAGTTACACAAATGCTTACCAGAGGCACGTTGACTGTGGCTATGGGTATAAACTGGTTTGTTGCTATGACAATGAGTATAGTAAGCCAGTAAAAGTGTATCGCGGTGAAAATGCAGTTAACAAGTTCATTGGGGAGATGTTAGAAATTGTCGAATATTGTAAAAAGACATCTGAGAGTCACTTTAACAAAGAAATGACACTAACTGATGATGATAAACAAGACTTTGACGAGGCTAAAAGTTGCCATATTTGTAGTGTTGAGTACACTAGTGCTGACGTTAGAGTGAGAGACCACTGTCATGTCTCAGGTAAGTCTTTTTTACATTTTTACTATTTTTAGCTTTTTATTGTATTATAATATTCTTAATTCTATTTGCTACTTGTTTATGTAAACATTTATATTATTTATATATATATATTGGGAGAGAGAGGACACATATTGATAACAGTGTTGTAATACACTGAAATGTTTTTTATCCTCTGTAAATATTCGTAAATAAATAAATAAATAAATAAAGTACAGAGGGTCCGCACATCGCGACTGTAATGTGAACTTTAAATTGACTGATAAAATTCCTGTGATCTTTCATAACTTACGCGGTTACGATAGCCATTTCATTATGCAGGAGATTGGCAAGTTTGGTCGAGACATTAATGTGATACCGAACAACATGGAGAAGTACATGGCGTTCATGCTTGGAAAAAACTTGGTATTCTTGGACAGCTTTCAGTTCATGGGTAGTGGTCTAGACAACTTGGTGAAGAACCTACCAAGAGACGCTTTCAAATACACGTCAGAAGTGTTTCATGACGAGGGGTTGACACTTATGACAAGAAAGGGGGTCTATCCCTACGATTATATGGACTCCTTTGATAGATTCGATGAATGTGAGCTACCCTCCAAAAAGGACTTTTACAGCATTCTCAATGACGAACATATTACGGAAGAAACGCATGAGCGCGCTTGCGATGTGTGGGACTACTTTGATGTTGAAAATATGGGTGGGTATCACGATCTGTATTTGAAAAGTGATGTGCTTTTGCTCGCTGACGTTTTTGAGAACTTTAGAAATACATGTCATCGCGAGTATAAACTAGACCCGTGTCACTATTTCACATCACCTGGATTGGCTTGGGATGCCATGTTGAAGATGACTGGAGTGGAGCTCGAATTATTGTCTGACATTGACATGTTCCAGTTCGTAGAGTTAGGTATGCGTGGTGGTGTGAGCTACATATGTAACAGACACGGTGTGGCAAATAATAAATACATGGAGGGGTACGATAAAGCGCAAGAGTCGAAGTATTTGATGTACCTTGATGCCAACAATTTGTATGGATGGGCAATGAGCCAAAGTCTTCCCACGGGTAGTTTTAAATGGTTGACTAAGAAAGAAATAAAAAAGGTTAATCTATGCGACTATCACGACGATAGTGAAAAGGGTCTGCTGCTTGAAGTCGACTTGGAGTATCCAGACCATTTGCATGACCTACATAACGATTACCCGTTGGCTCCTGAGAAGATGGAAATAACTGTTGACATGTTGTCGGAGTACTGCACGAAAATCAAAAATAAGTTTAATGTGAGTGTTGGCGGTGTGAAGAAGCTGGTGACTAATTTGATGGACAAAGAAAAGCATGTGTGTCACTATAGAAATCTGCAGTTGTATACGGATCTTGGATTGAAAATCAAAAAGGTTCATAGGGTTCTACAGTTTGATCAGTCTAAGTGGTTGGGTAAGTACATTGACTTTAATACAGTCAAAAGAACTGCGGCTAAGAACGCTTTCGAGAAGGACTTCTTCAAGTTGATGAACAACAGCGTGTTTGGGAAAACAATAGAAAACTTGAGGAAGCGTGTGGATGTAAGATTAGTGACCACTGCGAAGAAACTAAAAAAGCTTGTCTCGAAGCCAACGTTTGTGTCTTGCAAGATATTTAGCGAGAACTTAGTTGCTGTCCATAAAGTTAAAGAAACGCTGACATTAAATAGACCTGCATATGTGGGTATGTGTATACTAGACTTGAGCAAAACGTTGATGTACGATTTTCACTATAATTATATTATGAAAAAGTACTCTAGCGATACCTGCAGATTACACTTCACCGACACTGACAGTCTGCTGTACACAATCGAAACTGATGACGTTTACTCTGACTTCATGATGGAACGCGAAAAGTTCGACAATAGCGACTACCCTGCAGACAACCCATTCGCTTTCAAAGAGAACAAGAAAGTCATTGGCAAGATGAAAGACGAGTGCGCTGGAACACCAATTATTGAGTTTGTTGGGTTGCGCAGTAAGATGTACAGTTATTTGAAAGAGGATGGAGGTGGTGGGAAAACTGCTAAAGGTATTAGAAAGAATATAATTAAAAAGGTAATCAGACATGAAGATTACAAAAGTGTGTTACTTGAGCAGAAACAATTGCGACACACAATGAAGACCATTAGAAGTGTCAAGCACCAGCTTGGTAGTTATGAAATTAATAAAGTGTCGTTATCCTGTTTTGATGATAAACGATACCTTTTAAAAAATGGTATTGACTCCTACGCGTATGGCCACAAAAACATTGTAGTGAGAGACACACCCACTGACACGTCTTAAACACTGCGGGTGGCAATTTTATCAAGCGCGAGACACTTTTACGATACATAAATTTGTGAAAGCGCTAATCTATTATTAACGGGTGGCAATTTTATCACGCGTGAGACACTTTTACGATACATAAATTTGTAAAAGCGTTGAAACGACTATTTTCTTAAATGTGATTTGACAAATTTGTGAAAATGTTGAAACGACTATTTTCCTAAATATGTGATTTGACAAATTTGTGAAAATGTTGAAACGACTATTTTTTAAATGTGACATAAATTTGTGAAAATGTTGAAACGACACTTTCTATTTTTTCAAATGTGACGTAAACCTGTGAAAATGTTGAAACGACTATTTTCCTAAATGTGATTTGACATAAATTTGTGAAAATGTTGAAACGACACTTTCTATTTTTTAAAATGTGGCTGAAATGACACCAAATTAAGCAAAAGCGTGATTTGGTATAAATTTGGTATTGTTTTGCCATTCTCGCGCGTGTTTGACATCAATTGAGTGGAAAACGTGAGGGGTGTTTAGCCCAATTAACGATCACCATAGTAGTATAGAGAGTGGGGGTTCGAGCTTATTCGATGTTGTCCGTAAATGTAAATATACCAAAATGACACCAAATTTTGTCGAATCGCGATTTGGCACAAATTTGGTGATGTTTTGGTATTTATATTCATGGCTGACATCGGTTGAGCTCGAACCCCCACTCTCTATACTACTAAATATGCCCTTTGTGCATTTACAAAAGCTACCAATAATACATTAAAAGGGTCCAAGCCTTATTACAGAAACTGGGCGTTGAAAGTCATATTATGAAGCATGAGATCCACTTCGGAAATATGTACCATGAATCACGTTCGAGGCTTCCAGGGGTATCTGACAAAAAATCAAACAAAACTAAGGTCATAACAACAAAAGAGGAAATTATTTCTTTTGTTTTATATACTCCTGGAAGCCTCGTTATCAAGCAGAATGTTTGATGTCTCGAACGTTGGCCATTAGCCGCATCCAACACGTGCTGATTGCTGGTTAAGGGTCCAAGGTTACATCTCCTGCTGAGCGCAAGCAAAAATTACAATCTAAGAAGTTGTATTTTAACTGTACGGGAACTAAACACCAAAACACCAGGCGGCTCAGTGCCGTAGCCGAGCTACTTGTTTCCACTGCAAAAGGAAACATCATTCTTCAATTTGCGAAGATATTGGCCCATCATCAACAGCTCCACCTCAACAGAAGGTTGGACAACGACCCATGAAGGTGAGAAGGTTTGTCACCCCATTATCCTTGTTAAGGTCAATGGCATCGTGTGCAGGGTATTATTGGACACAGGAGCCTCAGCTTCTGGCTTTCTGTTGGATCTACTGAAGCTTGTGCCAACTTGCACCACAACCCGTCAAATACAACCGTTACTGGGATTATAACCAAAAAAACCTTTGACGTACAAGTGTGTGACTTGAATGAAAAATTTACCATTCCTGTGAACGTGAGCAAAGTGGTCGGGGAGAATTATTGTCTGTTGACAATCCAAAGTACCAGGAGATGATTGCTAGCTATCCCCATTTGAAAGGAGTCTATGTAGAAGACACAGATACCAAAAGTCAGCTTCCAGTCCACTTGATCCTTGGAGCTAGTGAATACTGCAAAATAAAAACACGCAAGCCACAAAGAACTGGACCCATTGACCAAACTGTTGCTGAATTCACTCGATTTGGTTGGACTGTAATTTCCGCAGGTAAAGAAGTTTCTCTAGAGAAGATGTTCTTGACCCAAACCGCCATTGGAGACTATAATTAAGCAACTCTGTAGAATGGATGTCCTGGGTCTTGCTGATACACCCAGTGGAGATCAAGGGATGGTACACACCGAGTTCCTCGAAGGACTTCGACGAGACCCTGAAGGATGGTACGAGACCGGTCTCCTTTCTTTACCCTCAAATAAAGCTGACAGCTTGAAACGACTGGAACTTTGGTACAACGACTGAAGAATACCGAGACATTTGGCGAGTAAAACGCGATTATTCAGGACCAATTGCAGCAGGGGATAATTGAGCAAGCAGAGATGCCAGCAACAAGAAAGGAATTCTACTTCCCACATCGACTTATTGTTCGAGAGACAGCTGTAACTACTAAAACCAGAATTGTTTATGATGCTTCTGCCAAATCCCACAACTCTGAGCCCTCGCAAAACGACTGCCTCGAGATCGGTCCACCTTTTCAAAACAAACTGTGGCAGGTGCTTGTTCGTGGACAGTTCTACCCTATTGCTCTCGCTCGAGACCAACGCCAGGCTTTTTTACAACTAAGAATTCGCCCTGAAGATCGAGATGTTCTCAGGTTCCATTGGCTGTACCGGAACGACCCACAGCTTGTTTGCATTCTACGTTTCACTAGAGCACTCTTTGGATTGGGCCCTTGCCTTTCTTACTGGGTGGGGTTATTCAACATCATCTAACCTCCTGTCGAGACCAGCATCAGGAATGCGTCAAGGATATTGAACGTGAACTGTACGTAGACGACTTGCTCGCTGGAGGAGTGACTGTTCAACAAGTCTACGACACTCTTGGCTAATTGGCAGCACCTACTACCTTGCAGGGTAAGCTTCTCTATCGTGAAGCGTGCGAAGAGAAATGTAAATGGGATGCCCTGTTGTGTCCAGAATTAATTTCACGTTGCCAGAAGTGGGAAATGGATCTTCCAAGAGGTGTAGCTGCACCACGTTCTCTGGCTCGTGTCCAAGAACCTCTCAGGGCTCACAATTCCCGGCAGGGAATTGGTATCAGGCCATATGGCTGTAAACCTGCTCAGCAACACTCGAGATGCTTTGCAAGGCTTTAATGTAACATCACTTCACTGCTGGCTGGATAGCACCGTAGCCCTGCATTGGGTGTGGGGAGGTCAGTATAAGCAATTTGTTTCCAACCGCATCCAGAAGATCCGAAAACACACCGACGTTACCTGGCGACACGTCCCTTCCAAGCAAAATCCAGCTGATCTAGACAGTCGTGGAGGTCCTGTAAGTGAAGACAACCATAGATAACCCGAGTGGTTAAGTAAACCTGAGCAGTGGCCGCCTGCCATTGTGACAAAAGCCAGCGAAGATACAAATGTAGAGGCCAAAGCAATCAAGTTACTGTTTGCCGCTGCTGTGGAGGTAGAGGATGAAATCGATGCTTTACTCTACAAATCTAGTTATTGGCGAACCCTCCGAGTCTGTGCCTGGTTGTCAAGATTTGTCCACAACGCCAGTAGTATCAAAGCGAACATAATCCAAGGACCGCTTACTACGGAAGAAATTGAGTGGTACACCGCAAGTTGGAGACGTTGTTATCTTGAAATCTGAGCAAAAAAACCGAGAAAAATAGCAGTAAGGTGTTGTCGAGCAGCTTATTACGGGGAGAGACAGTGTAACCAGAGGGGCGAAGTTGTGTACAGGAAAGTCCTCTATTGAACGTCCTGTTCAATTTCTTTATCCTCTTGAGCTTTCTTGTGATTGGGAAATCCAGGCCCCTCGACCAGATGTGCCGAATCTGGAGGCGACTGTTTTCCGACCAAAGAAGAATGCTGCCGTAGTTGCCGAGCATAGGATATGACAGATCGCTGAACTTGAACAAAACTCTTAAAGAAGAACTATACGTACATTTATAGTAAAAGGTTTAAATTAAGTTGGAATCGCATATTTCTATATATTTGACAAATTCTTAGTCAAACAGAGTAGTGTGTCAGAAATTATGCAAATTATTTTAACACATGTAAAAAAGGTGCGTACTTCCACTTTGCGGGTTTCTATTTTTGGAACTTCTGATCGTAGAAGTATTGTAGAAGCTGTCAAGCTGTGATGTGTGGACTTTTGTGATTAAACTATTTTCAAACACTGTGCATGATTTTGTGATCTAACTATTTTCTACAGAGCTGGATGGTCCATTGAAGTATCTTAAAGTCTTGACCCTCTTTGGCATGGGTCCAAAAATTTTTGGCCCTCCCCAAATGGGAGCCCAAAATATCTTAGCCCTCCCCCTATATTTACCTGCCCTCCCCCCAATAATTAATGACCACTCCCTTACTGAATCTCTCCAAGCCTGACTAAGATAACGAAGTCGCTTACCTAATGTAGCTGTACTTGTCTGTTCACATTTAATTTTGTAAGCATCACCAAACTTGTCGCCTTTGTTCAGTCTTTTGACCAAATAGTATCGCACTGTGCTTTTGTGTCTGATGAAGCAAACAGGACGAACGAAATAATGACGGCCAGGCTGAAAAAGATTAAGGCGAGGTTTTCGTTTTCGGCGGGAAAAATAAAAGATTAAGCAAAGGCTCTTCGCCTACGACGAGCAAAACGATCATCAAAACAAAATGATTACAATAGAATCTGTGCGAAACAACGAGTCTGTAGAAAAGCAAAAAGAAAGGTTATCTCAACATCGTGCACATACTGCAGCTGTAAGGGCCAATGAATCACCTGAAAATAGAAAAGAAAGGTTGTCAAATAATAAGTCACTCTGCTGAGTCAAGAGAAATGAGACTGTCTCAACAACGTGCACATACTGCAGCCGTAAGCGCCAATTAAATCACCTGAAAAGAGAAAAGAAAGGTTGTCTGCCTAACATGATAATTACAATCAATCATATGGTCCAGCAAAAACTATTCATGAATTAATTGCTAATTTTCACATTGCTGTTTTCAATTATGTTCATATTGTGAACAATTATGGTATAAATATAGTGTTTGCTGAGCAGAAAGAGTCCGACTACTCAATCCAAACATAGTTAAACATCTACAAAACATTGTAAGTGTTGATAATGTTGAATGGCTTTGCCAGTCATGTAACAGATACTTGAGAAAAGGTAAAGTACCACCATGTGCCATTTCAAATGGCATGAAATTCCCAGAGAAACCTGAATTTTTTTACCTATAAAATGAGCTTAATGCAGGCTAATTGCCCCAAGGTTGGCATTTCAAAAAATTATGCAAGCTTCAAGGGGAAAGCAATTCAAAATAACTGGTAATATTGTTAATCTACCAGCAAATGTAATCAATACTGTGAATATGTTACCACGATTAACCCTAGAAACCGGAACAATTCAGGTTCAATTAAAACGTCGCTTGCAGTATTAGAGTTCAGCATTATGTTTAATAATATAATGTTTGCGGGTATTTCTTTTGTTCTCACAGGGCCATTAACAACTAATATACCTCATTATACCATGTTTGCTAATCTTACCTCCGTTGACGACAAACCAGGTCTTATTAGAACTAATCATACCCGGTTTGACGCCAACAGAGGTACGATTACGAAAGAACAAAAGAAATACCCGCAAATATTATATTACAAAGGAATAGCATAAAATTAGGTAATAATAGAGCAGTAACTACTGACCAATTAAAGACAAAAGGCAGCTTAGAAAATTTAATTCACCATGATGAAGGTTAAATTTTTAAGAGCATTAAGTGGATCTCCTTCATATTTTTAGAAAGCCAAAAAAGTCTTGTTTGCAATGATTCGACAATTAGGACCAGCATCATTGTTCTGCAGCTTTTCATCAGCTGAAACAAAATGGATTCATTACTCAAAATACTTGGTAAACGTGTCGACAATATAGACTACAATGATGATGAATTGGAAAATTTAAACTGGGATGAAAAATGCAGGTTAATTCAAAGTGACTGTAGGATCTTGCGTGCGGGCTAAAACCGGTTGTAACCGGTTAAGAGCGTTTCTTCCTCGTGACTCGAGAGTTTGATGTTATCGTGATGTTATTAATCTTAATATGTTGTTTAAATCTTCTTTTTTATTCTTATGAAGGGCAACAGTCAGGTACACTAATTACTTTTGATATGCTTTATAAAACTAGATGTAACTAGATGTTTTATTTATATATGTCAATTTATGTATTTTTGTAGAAACCACACAATCGTATTAAATTATCTGAGCCAGTGCGTTTCACTGTTCCTTTTATCTTGTCTTGGTTCGTTAAAGCCTACATAGTTTCTGACTACTTCGAAACACGTTCAAGTGTAACGTTGCAGAAGATACTGGTCAATTCGTGAGTTGTTTACTGAATATTGTGGATATTTGATCTTTTATTTGAGTTGGCTTGGTAACCGACGTTCGGTGTAATTCGAAGCGTATTGGTTGACTTTGGTATTTATTTGTTTTTAAACTGAACTTCTTCAAATACGGAGTACATAGATTGTGGATTTTTTCAGAGACCAACAACAGGTTCTTTAAGAGTGTGTGTTGGAATTTGATGCTTTCAGAACGAACCAAAGGAGAGACTTTCGAGGGAGATTAAACATGGATGCCGTGAGAAAAGAACATAATTTTTTTGTGATGCAAGACCTTTCGGGCGCTCATATAGTATACTGTTCGATGAATTACACCGCCGAGAGGATAAGCCGCGCTGAATTACCTGAAAAGGCACAGTCTATTTGCCTAGTGAGAAATATGGAACCAAATCAGCAAAGTGGTCCTCAACGAAGAGTAGCATCAGCCCCAGCAATGAGCGTTAGATCAAAAGCAAGTAAGTCAGCTCGGGCTAAAAATATACTTGAGATTGAACTTAAGCATATGAAAGAGCAGCAGAAGCTGAGAATTGGAGCAAGAGATGAAAAAGCAAGAAATAGAAAAGCAGTGCAGATTGGCAGAACTAGAAGAAAAGCGACGATTACAGGAGTTGGAGGCCAGGTTAGATAGAGCACAATTAGAAGAGGAATTGGGAATCAATGACGATGATTCAGATATGGGATCCAATCAAGGAGAGGAAATTACAGGTGGATTGGTTCAGTGTCAAGACGAGCAAGATATGGCTCCTGTTGGTATCCATCGTGACAATGCACAAGGCCAAACTCAATGGCATTGTGATGGATATATGATCGTGAAGCATTTAACCAGCCAAATCCTTTTACCATACCTCGTTCGCAACAAGCCGCTGTGCAGCATAACATATTCCAACCGTGTTCTACATTTTTACCTAGTTATCGTGGTCAACAAGAGCAGAGAGTTATGGATCAACAACACATAGGTAGTCGAGTAGCAACACAGCCACACCAGGAATATTCTTGGAATGGACAGCAGCCTAATCCAGGTCAAAAGGTGCGTCCTTTGTGTCCAAGATGGGAATTATCGTGTTGTAAACCATACCGAGCCGTTAACGAATGACCAACAAGTATTCAGACATCAGCAAGAGATGCTTAGATTGATGGCAACCACCATTGGTTCTACTATAAGCAAGGGATTTGAAATGCCAAAAAGAGAGTACATGACCTTCGATGGATTAAACCCGTTGGATTACCCTGGTTTTATACAGAACGTTAAAGTGCCTATATCACCTCCAGGGTTATTACGTACTTATACTAATTGGAACATTTTAAGAAGATTTGTAGTACATCTTTTCAGGCTAAAATTTCATCCTCATGGACTTTTTTGCTGTCAAAGTCGGCGATTTTCGCGTCGGCCGGGGAACAAAAAAAATGGGTTCTAGTTAGGGAAGTGACGTCAAAGGAGGAACCGGCTTTTAGATCGAAACAGTGTCTGTATAGTGAAAAATATACGGTAGCTCTCGTTTCGTTAGCTTTAAGCGGATTATTTTGTGAAAAATTGTATTGAAAGTGATGCCAAAAAGGTGCGTGGTGTTTGGCTGTTCAAATGGGTCCAATGTTTATGACGGTATAGCGTTGCATACTATCCCATTCGCCAACGATGAGCGACCAGAGGCGAAGAAACGAAGGAAAGCTTGGGTCAACTTCGTCAAAAATAAAAGGATGAACTGGACGGCATCATCTGGATCTGTGATATGTTCAAAGCATTTTGAACCGGAAGATTTTTTCAGACGATTCTCTGGACTAAATGATGAAGAGAAACCGATACTACCTCGGCTAAAAACGGACGACGTTGGGGTTTGTGTTTGCCCGTCCATCTTATCTGCGAATAAAGAGACAAAAACATCGCCTTCCGCAGGAGATCGCCGTCGTATGGTAAGCATATGTTACAGTTCTCTCTCACTTGACGTCTGAAAATATATTTTGTTTGTTTATTAGCAATATAATATTTTCTTTTTGAGGTTTTCAATGCGATATATGGTGAGACATCCTCAGCTACCACAGCTGCTAGTGTTGAGAAGACTGATGTCGGTACATCTTCAGAGTCGCTGACGTTGGAACTGGAAGAGACGAATATTGAATCGGAGTATTCTGAGCCAACCGAATCAGAATATCTACCATCATATGACGAGGTAAAGACAATAGAATCGTGACTAGTATCGTACATGACGTCTTGATGAACGTTGTGCAACTGACAAGATTATAAGTTCCATTTTAATATAATATTTATACTCACACGCTGTGATCTATTTTAATGTGTTTATACTTTCTCTATTAAAAGACTATGGAAGTCACCATTCCCCCTGTGGCTGGTGTTTATGTAAAAGATGCTTGGACACAAACCTCATTAACCAAATGCCACAATTGCACCAAATTGTCTTCTAATCTGATAGCAACTAAAAAAAGGATGCTTTACTACAAGTCATGTTTGGAACATGGTAAGACATTGCAATACACTCTTTCACTCATTGTATACAAATAATTATATCACATAAAATATATATTATATAGATGGTGCCACCTTACCAATACCAGGAGAAAATGATGATGGTGGAAGTGATTTCAGTGATGATGATGATGACAGAGATGATTCTAATAATTTGGGTGATGGTAATCATTTTGGCGATGATGCTAATAATTATAGCGATGATGGTAATTTACTGTTGCAGTTTTCTTCTGATATCGAGGAAGAGCCCCAATTTGAAGAGAATTCTCCAAGTGAAAATGAATCAGATGAAGAAAGTAACCATAGTGGTAAAAGGTACTATATATATGTAGAATTTTTAAGAGGGGTACAATTTTACCAAAAAAAATTATATATAAAACATAATTGAATTTTACCTCTAAATTTTCTAAATTAACAACTAATAACTGGTAGGCATTATAGTTTGGGGAAGTATTATTATTATAATAAATATCATGTCTGACAAGGTTGTGTCCCAATTTACTAATGAGTAATCAATTTGAGATACCTGTATGCAGATTAACTAATTCTTCCCCAAAGCCTTGAGCACGAGAGTTGATCAGAGCCTTATAAACTCTCATTGACTCTTGTCAAAGTCAATGAATGAGAGTTATAAAGTAAAGTATATTCTCTTTTATTAGAGTCTTCACCGGGGATGAAAATCTCCGTACTCAGCCAAAATTTGTGGTTTTTTTGTCACAACTTTTGATATTGTTCAATGTATGTTCAAATTGCAAAATGCCACATCCATTGGTTGAAGTGAAGCAGTTTGGAACAATGGCATATGTTACAACAACATGTCACAATGAGAGATGCAAGAAACCACAAAATATATGGAAAAGTCAACCAACAATGCCTGGTACTATGATTCCAGCTGGAAACTTTCTACTTTCCTTTGCGATACTTGTTGCTGGTGGCTCAGCAAGCAAAGTTATAAAGATATTTGAGACCATGGGATTGGCTTGCATTTCTTTGTCCACCTTTTTTCGCCATCAACGAGTATGTTATGATTTTGTATACCTGTATACTGTAATAATTTTGAGAAATTTTAGGAATGATTATAATATTAATTGGTGTGCATATCATGCAAGAAAATATTTTATTGTTATTTTCTAGACTAGGTTATTCCCGACAATTTACCTTCACTGGCAGAATTATCAAAAATCAATCATTACAGAACTGGAAACCCTTGATGAAGTTGTTGTAGCAGGAGATGGTCGGCACGACAGTATGGGGCATAGTGAAAAATATGGTGCATACACCATGTTCTGTTGTAACAGGCCAATAATAATGGATTTTACCCTTGTCCAGGTTAGTATCTTACTATTCTCAACGGTGGCATGTTGGCCTTTGTTCGTCAGGGGAGGCCAACAGTGCATTTGGCACCGCCGCACCCTCCCCCCAGCTCTCCATGTTTAGTTATACAGCTCTGAATTTACTAAAAAGTATCAATATGAAATCTAGAACCTAGAGGTCAAATTTTACGCAAAAACAAAGAACCAAAATATCATAAATTACAGTGATTTTCATGTTATCTTATAATATAACAACACTAAAACTCTATTTATCAAGCATTTCTATAAAGCGTAAGATAGAAAATATTGTTGCAAATCATCTCAGTGTATAACAGCAGAAAAGTTACTGAAAGGCACCAAAAATAACCTGCTTAGCTCATTTGCATGAAGCCACAAATTCCTTTGCTATCTTGTGATGATAGACATTATCGCATTTAGTTTGGTATTGTGACAAAACTCTGACTAAAGGTACGTTTACACAGTACGATTAATCGGCCCGATTTCTGGTTTAAATGCATGTTAAGTAATGAGAGACAGGAAGACGCCAAGGCAAATGAGCCCACGGGACACTCCGCTGACTGTTTCTCCACTTAACATCCAGCTAAACCAGAAATAGGCCCGATTAATCGTAGTGTGTAAACGTAGCTTAACACTTTAATAACATAATTATTAAAAAAAACTCTCAGGTGGTTTTGTTGGGTTTTACTAAAACCTGGGCGTTCTTTGTCAGCGCCCGCGAGCAATCGTATTCTGGACGATCCTTTTATTATTATTAAGGGTTAGAAAACCCGTTAGGCGGCGGGTTAGGATCTTTTGTTGTGTTGGGTTTACCATAAGGATACTAGAAAAGATCGTCCAGAATGCGGGCGCTGACAAAGAACGCCCGAGATGTAGTAAGACCGGTTTTGTTGGTTTCACTATGAATGAAAGCTTACCACTTTTTTCCTTTGAATTTATTTTATGCTTTTAGAGAAATGAGGCTGGAAATAGCCCAGCAATGGAATACTTGGCATTTAAAAGATGCCTGGACAACATAAATTCTAGCGGCATTAATATGAAAACATTCGTCTCTGACAGACACACATCAATAAGGAAGCACATGAGGGAACAGCTTCCAACTGTCACCCACTATTTTGACCTTTGGCATTTAAAGAAAAGTAAGACAATGCAGTACAGGTATTTCGACATCCATATTAAGTGATTGTTTGGTAATTTAGTCAATTCGATTTGTAATCCATTTAGAAGTCCACAAGGTATTAACCAAGATTTCGAAAGAGAAAGATTGTGAATCGCTCAAACCCTGGATTAAGTCTTGCATTAACCATCTTTACTGGAGTGCAACCTCAACCAATGATGGCAATGGTGAGGTTATTTGGGCAAAATTTGAGTCGTTCTTTGCACACATTGTGAACCTCCATACAGATCTTCCTAACCCCATTTTCAACAAATGTGCACATGATGAAGAGATAACAGACAGGACTTGGTTTAAAAAAGGTAATTAATACTACTGTAATTATCTTCCCCAATTTTTGCTAATAAAGGCAATAATAACTACCTGTACCATACACTTTTACATTTTGTTAGACACTACCGTTCATGATAAATTGTGTATTGCTCTCAACAACAAAAGGATCAAGAATGTTATCTCCCAGGCATCCCCCTGTCTCAAACCAGCTGTTTAGAGGGATTTCATTCAGTTCTTAATCACTTTGCACCGAAAATGATAGCATATTCATTTCAAGGGATGTATTGCAGGTTTGTTTAAGTATTTCCATTAAGTACACAAGTGTTCAGTTTGATGGTAAATAATTGTAAATTAATAATTAAGCACTTCTTTGTTATTAGGCACATTCTAGCAGCAGTGCACTTTAACTACAATTTGTACAGGGAGGTAAAGAAAACTTCAACTGGAGAAAACCAAGTGAAAGTTGTGTACCCAAAATTTAAAAATGGAGAAACCACAGTGAGGGAGATCAGAGTGGAGCCAAATTTTGGTAAGCTATTTATAATAAACTGAGCAATACTTAATATTACAATATGTTGAGATAAATATTACAATTTAACTTTATATATCAATGATTTTGTACTTATAGACTATGTTGACGAAATTTATAAAGTATTTATAGCTTCAGATGATAAAGCTCTTGAGGACGCCAATAAGATCCTGGCAGAGATGACACCGGCACCAATGGACACAATGCTTGAAAAACAACCGAAGGACGAAGCAATAGCAAAAATGAAAGAACGAGCAGGATTAGTGAATGTTGATGTTCCTGCCACTGCACAAGGTGCTGTAGAAAGATTTTTCTAACAAGTGACATCTTAAAATATTTTTGACTGAAAAGTTTGTGATTTTTATAATACAAGAACTGTAACTAACAACAACACAATTTTTACATATTATATAGTTCCCGAGGTCGAGCTGATACCAGTACAAGCTTCTACAAGAGCCAAACCTCGCTGCAGAGAATGTGGAAATCCTATGAAAGGGCATAAGGACGTTATTGACTGTATACGAAACCAACAATTATAGTTAGAAGCTAACACTAGAAAAGTTCATTTTATTTTTTTGGCATGTATTGTAGTTGAATTGCAACCTCATTCATCATCATCTTCATAGCCAATAAAATCTTTTTCTTCCTCAAATTTCTTTCTTATGGCATGGTAAGCACATGCAGGTAAAGGTATTCTTTTTGGTCCTACAAATCCATATACCAATTGTATATATTCTCTATATGCAATACTTCTGAGATACCTGAAGTGAAACACAGTGAAGCAACAATATGGTAAGCATGTGTACTGATGTGGTTGAAAATTCATAATCAAATCCATTTTGGTGCATTTGGGTATGTTCAAATTCACAGATTTAATCAAGGGCACATATTCAATCATTATATAAAATAATGCAGTGGATTTCTGAGAGCTTGACTTGATTAATAATTTTATCACTGATATGTTTATGAGGCTATATTATATAGTATTTTTAAAGCAGTGTTTTTATACAGTGTTTGTAAAATAATTTTAGTATTGGAAGTTCTATCTTTAGTTTTACATGACTCTTTAGTTTTAATACTATAGTTTGCAGATTAAATCCCAAATAATGCAAGTTCCACTTGTACTTATATATTCAGTATTTTACTGGCTATTACCTGTTTTCTGTGTCTTTCATTTTATACCTCTTTCTGTCCATTGTTCTATATTTTGGCCCAGCAGAACGCAATGACCACACTGACAAGCAAACAATTTCAAAAGCGGGATGTAGTGTAATGCAGTTTGGGGCAGAATCAACCTCGATAAGAACTTTCTCACTGTTTACCGCTTCAATACAAGATTCAATCTCCATGCAACACTTGCATTCCTTCGCATTCACAAGCAGTTCTGTGCTGCAATTTCCACATTTGCACCTGTTGAAAAAATAGAGCGAGTATAAATCCGTGAAATGACGCAAATATTATGTAAATACATGCAATTCGACACAAAACGTAAACGATTTATTCGATAAACAAATGTTACACTTACCAACTGTCTACGTCAGCGCGTCCATCTAAACGAGCTTGTAGCCTTCGTATTCTCTCTTCTTCGATTCTTCTTTCTTCGTTGTACTTCTCGATCCACTCTTCATCAGCAATTGGCTCGTCTTGGTAAGGTTGAACAAACCATTCATCTTCATTTGTGAGCGTGCCAGTGGTAGACATGTTTGCGTCATCTTCGACCTCCATAACGTAACCCGGAATAAAGTTCGTATCAGAATCATTCTGGCTGTTATCTGCATCAGTCAAGCTAGAAGACATCTTTAACTAGATTTCGATGAATTTTCAGGCGTTTCCGAAGAGTTATAGGTGAAAAAAACAAACAGATTGCGCAACTTGCCTCGTGTTCGCTATATAGACACTGTTTCCATCTAAAGCCGGTTCCTCCTTTGACGTCACTTCCCTAACTAGAACCCATTTTTTTTGTTCCCGCGGCCGACGCGAAAATCGCCGAATTTGACAGCAAAAAAGTCCATGAGGATGAAATTTTAGCCTGAAAAGATGTACTACAAATCTTCTTAAAATGTTCCAATTAGTATAAGTACGTAATAACCCTGGAGGTGATATAGGCACTTTAAGACAAATGTAGAAGACATCGAAAGTGACCCCAACGCAAGGCGAAATTTTCTGATTCAACTCTGCACAGGAAAGGCTAAAGAGGCCATAAGTGGAACTGTTATGCTTTCCACCGAAGAAGGATATGACAAAGCGAAGTCGATTTTACGAGAGCTGTTTGGTCAGACTCACATTGTTGCCACCTCACATGTCCCAAGTGACCAAAGGTGGAATAATTAAGGAGTTTGAAAGCGAGAAACTCATGCAACTGGCACGGGATATGGAGAATTGTGAGATGAATCTAAGCAAACTCGGTTATCGGGAAGATATCAACTCCCGAAGTAACATGAGTGCTGTGGTGCTACGTTTGCCATGATACCTTCGTTCCGAGTAGGCCAAAGAAGCGCAGAATTCGAGAGACCAGGGTAAGGATCCAGATTTCTTGCAGCTAACTAAGTTTGTCGCGAAGAAGGCGAAATTGGCGAACACAGAGTATGGTCGTCTGATTAACACGAAACCCGAAAGTGAACGCTAAAGGAACAAGAAGCCTCGATTCAGTGGATCAGATCACAAGGTATCGGCGTTTGCATCAGCCATTAAAGAAGAACAAGATACTGAACAAGGAGACCTTGTATCTGCTGGGAAATCGACTGCTAAACCAAAATGCCCTTTTTGTGATAAAGAGGGTCACACGCTTGAAAAATGCTTCAAGTTCCAAGAGAAATCCTACGATGAACGCAAGAATTTTGTTTTTAAGAAGGGATTTTGTAAACTTTGTCTGTCGAAAGGACATTTTGTCAACAGATGTAATAAATATCGTGGATGCTTCATACCTGGAT
The DNA here is from genome assembly GCA_035772405.1 of Chrysogorgia sp. JL179-B06. Classification (NCBI taxonomy): domain Eukaryota; kingdom Metazoa; phylum Cnidaria; class Anthozoa; order Scleralcyonacea; family Chrysogorgiidae; genus Chrysogorgia; species Chrysogorgia sp. JL179-B06. Next base: position 224,663 of record JAYKKM010000190.1, on the reverse strand, counting down.
GTGGAAAGCGACACCATCCCATGCTTTATCCAGTAGAAATCAGTCGAGACAAGAAGCAAGAAACTGCAGTTAAGCCTGACAGAGATAAAAAACACTAAGGAGAAACGAGTGGCTCCTCGAACACCGAATTCCAGAATGCTCAGACAGAACACTGTGGCGCAACTGGGACCGGAAAGAGCCTTGAAGAGGTTACATATGTTCTCAGGGATGAAGGATCGAATACGACACTAATTAAGGAAAGCCTAGTTAACAAGTTGAAACTGACAGGACAGCCTGTGGACTTTCAGCTTACAAGTATGAAGCGAGTCTCTCAAGAATCTGGCAAATCTAATTTCTTCTACGTAGAAGGGCTTGGTCAGAGAGACTATTTAGAAATCCCAAATGCGCTTTCCGTTAAAGATCTCTCGGTTGCGAAAAGCTGTATTCCAAGTAAAGAAGATATTGCCAAGTGGCGTCATCTTGATGGGATCTCTATACCGGAATTGAAAAATTCAGAAGTATGTACCAGAAGTCCATTGGAAGCTCGAAGAAAGACGTGGTCGCAAGAAAGAACCATATGCCGTACGTACCCCACTAGGATGGTCCGTGGCTGGCCCATTGGGAACGTCGTCAGAGAACAACATAAATTATTTCTTTATTCGTCAAGAGGACGAACTTCTGAGCGAGACGGTGGATAAAATGTTTCAAATGGATTTCAGTGAGTGGACATAGTATGTCGTTAGAAGATCGGAAAGCGCAGACCATAGTGGAGAATTCCCTGAAAGTCGTCGATGGTCACTACCAGTTAGATCTTCCATTCCGTGAGAGACCGGATTTTCCCAACAATGGAAGCCTTGCTGAAAGAAGACTACATTCGCTGAAAATGCGCCTGAAGAAGGACCAGGATCTCTACGCCAAGTATAGAAATGGTATCGACGAATACGTAAACAAAGGATACGCTGCTAAGATCGAGCAGAGCCAATCTGATGAAATCGAGTCCGAGAAGGGAGGTGTGTGGTATCTTCCCCATCATCCAGTTCGACACCCCCAAAAGCCACAGAAGCCAAGAATCGTATTTGACTGCGCTGCAAAGTACGAAGATGTATCCTTAAACAGCCGGTTGCTTCAAGGCCCAGATATGACGAACACACTTGTGGGTGTGTTGTCCAGGTTCCGCCAAGATCCGATAGCGTTTCTAGCAGCTATCGAAGCGATGTTTTGTCAAGTCAGAGTTTCTCCGGAACATCGTAACTTCCTCAGGTTTCTTTGGTGGAAGGAGGGTGACTACGAGCAATTACCAGAAGAATATAAGATGTCGGTTCATCTTTTTGGAGCAACGTCTTCACCGAGCTGTGCAGGATTCTGCTCATGCAAAGTCGCTGATGAATTCGAAGGCGTGTTCGACGCAGAGACGATTGAGACGATCCGTAAGAACTTCTACGTAGATGATTGTCTTAAGTCCGTCACCGAAACAGAGAGAGTCATCCGATTGATCAAAGAGCTTCGACAACTTTTAGCCAAGCGCTCGTTCCGATTGACGAAGTTCGTGTGCAACGATGTGAATGTCCTGTCTTCGATTCCGGAAAGTGAACGTGCACGATCCGTCGTCAGCCTGGACTTCGACGAGTTACCTATTGAACGAGCTCTCGGATTAGAATGTAATGTGCAAGAAGATGCCTTTAATTTCCGTATAGTTCAAAGGAAGAAAGCTGCAACGCGTCGAGGTATCCTATCGGACGTCAGCTCGATGTACGATCCTCTGGGGTTTGCTGCACCTTTCATCTTCCCTGCCAAGCGCCTACTATATAGCAGTTGTTCAAGAACAAGATCGGATGGGACGAGGAGATTTCCCCGAGTATGTTGCAGGCGTGGGAACACTGGCTGCCCTACTTGTGCCAAATTTCCGTTCCGAGGTATTTCAAGTCCTATCAATTGGACCCTGAAGAGTGTTCAACTGCACCACTTCTCCGACGCATCTTCCACAGGTTATGGCGCTGTATCATACCTACGTTTCGAAGACGTGAATGACGAAGTCCATTGTACGTTAGTGATGGGAAAATCGCGAGTAGCGCCGATAAAGCCGACTACAATCCCTGCACGATTGGAGCTGACCGCGGCAACGGTAGCAGTGAAGCAATACCGCCAGATCTACCAGGAGTTGGATTTGAACATCGACTCGGTGACGTTCTGGACCGACTCCACGTGTGTCTTACAATACATCAACAACGAAGTCAGTCGATTCAAGACGTTCGTGGCCAACAGAATCGCCATTATTCACGTCATCTCAAGCCCATCATGGTGGAAGTACGTCGACACGAAAGCCAATCCGGCAGATTATGCCTCTGGAGGTTTGCGACCGATTGACGCGCGTACGAAATAGACCAATGGATCAACGGACCAAACTTTCTTCGTGGCAAGGAAGAAAAATGGCCTGCACGCCCAGAAGGAATAAGTATGCTGTCCGACGAAGCTCTCGAATGGGGAAAGAATGTCGAAGTTTACGAGTTACAAACACAACAGGTTAAACCGCTTGATATCTGCGTTCAGCACTACTCTTCATGGTATCGTCTTCAGAATGGAGTTGCATGGCTTATCTGATTTATTGAACATCTACGAGCTGCTCGTCGAGCAAGAATTCCCAAACGTCAAGTGCCGCTAAACGCGAGATCTTGCGGTCGTGAAGGAGTTGCTGGGGCCGGAGTTAGATCTTTGTCGGTCAAAGAACTACGAAACGCGCGAAAGCAAGCCTCATTCGTTATGTCCAACGTGAATCTTTCCCCGAAGAAGTGGCATGCCTTAAACGCAGATCGAGCAACGATTCTTCCTCCAAAGCCATTGTGAATAAGTCGAGCAGGTTAGCTGCTCTATCGCCTTTCACGGGAGATGATAGTTTGTTGAGAGTTGGTGGCAGATTAGAAAGAGCTACAATAAGTTTCGACGCAAATCACTATTCCAAGTAAACACCACATCCTTAGTCTTGTGATCCGGCATTACCACGAACGAGAAGGCCATTCTGGAGCTCGAGCAGTTCTCGCTGCTATGCAACAAGACCTGTGGATTCTACAAGGGCGTTCCAGAATCCGATGGATCATCGAAAAATGCGTCATTTGTCGTAAGAAGTACGCGCCACCTTGCGAGCAGATTATGGCTTCGCTTCCAGTACCGCGTGTCACAGCTTTCGAACGCCCGTTCGCGTAGACTGGCGTCGATTACTTTGGCCCGTTGATGGTTAAAATAGGCAGATGTCAAGTTAAAATATATGGTTGCGTCTTCACGTGCTTAGCTACGAGAGCCATCCATATTGAAGTTGCACATTCTCTTGACGCTGAATCCTTTCTCTGCGCCTTTAGCCGTTTCACAGCTCGACGAGGTCTTCCAAAGGCTGTCTATAGTGATAATGGAACCAATTTCGTAGGAGGCTGCAGAATCTTGAAGGAAGAGTTTAAGAATATCCAGTCGGACGAAGCGCAGTCAAGCCATAGTGGTGGAGTGTGGGAACGCATGATACTGTACGTTCAATTCGTCGTATCCTAGCAGCGTTGATGAGTGAGCAAGTAGTCGAAGACGAAGCGCTCCACACTTTTCTCATCGAGGTAGAAAGAATCATTAACGATCGTCCCCTACTTCTAAACGAAGGTCAAGCAGACGACTTATAGATGCGTTGACTCCAAGTAAACTACTTCTTTTACGTTCTGATCGGTGTGTACCTCCTGGGGTATTCGTTGATAGAGACCGCTACAACAGACGTTGGCGACAAGCCCAGCTCCTAGCAAACACTTTCTGGAAACACTTTCTGGAAACACTTTCTGGCTCCGGGAATATCTTCCTACGTTACACAGCAGAAGTGGCGCAAGCCGAAGAGAAACCTAACCGTCAATGATCTCGTATTGTTAGTGGACAAAACGGCCCACGCGGACAATGGCCTATGGCAGTTGTCGACGAAGTTTTTCCAGATAAACACGGAACTGTTCGTCACGTTATGGTCAGAACAGCAAACGGAGGATTCAAAAGAGATGTTCGCAAGCTGTGTTTGCTGGAAGGAGCCGATGAAGATAATGAAAAATAAACTGGATCCAGTCTGAACGTTCTTTAACTTAATCTACATTGATTGACATTGTTATAGTTCATAAGTCGCCTAGATTCCTTTATTTGGTATCGTGATCCAGTTACATGTGCAAGGCATTTTGATTATCGATTTAACACAATTTGTAATAAGTGAAATTGCACTACTAGGAAAAATTAAAGATTGGTTTTACAGAGTTGAGTATCAACAACGAGGCTCACCACACATCCACATGCTGATATGGCTTGAAGATGTCCCAGTATTTGGTGTTGATAAGGATGATGTAACATCATTTAATAATTATTGCAGGATAAAATTATTACTTGCCAAAAACCAACAAATTATCTCCAAACTTGCTAAATCTTGTAAACCGACAAACTTACAGGCATGCCATACCTGCCGCAGAAATCAAAAAAAGTTTGTAGATTTAATTATCCACAACCACCGATGAGAAAACTCAAATACTGTCTCCATTTGATGACAGCTTCTCTCAAACCACTATTAAAAAATAAAAGAGTTATGGAAAGATATATTGAACAAACTTAATGATCAAAAAGAGGGAGAAGATATAACATTTGATCGACTTCTTACAGATTTACATGTGTTAGAAGAAAACTAGCTATATACTTGCAATTCGGTAATCACTAAATTGTCCAACAATATTTCTAAAAAGAAGACCAAATGAATTAAGGGTGAATAATTATAACGCTGCATGTTTGAGTGCATGCAGGAGAGCTAATATGGACATTCAGGAAGCCGTTTATATCATCCTACAATTGCCAATGCGAAAATAATCTCGACAAGTAATATTTATTCATACTTCACCTCGTGGTGAAAGAGTTGAACTTCTTAATAAACCTGAATGAGGGAAATTGAAAAGATGCCAGATGAATGTGAAGAAGCTTTTAAAACGATATGTTGAACGAACTGCATGTCTTCAAAATGTTACTTTAGCAGATTGGGCAGCATGGTATGATTCTTGTGGAAATCAGCCTATTAAAAGAAAATCAACACAGGTAGACATTGACCAACTCCCACAAGAATCAATTAATGATGAAAATAATGATGATGAACTGTATAATCAGAACATCACAAATAATCAAGGATGTAAGAAAAAAATTAAAAAAAGATCACATGCCAGGATTATTAGAAGTGTTTGGTTTAATAAGGAATCCCAGCCAGAAAAACATTATCGTGAACTGATTATGTTTTCACTCCATGGAGAAATGAAGAAAAATATTTAATTGCAAACTATTCATCTTATAAAGAATATTACCTAGCTCTAGCTAATGACATTGCTGAACAAATGAGTGAATATGCAGTTTGTATATAGAAGACTTGAACGAAATTCAACAGAACTTAAATGGTGATGATGACGATGATTAATTTGATTCTGTAGCACCAGCCACACAGCATGTTGAACGAAAATGAGGGTAACCTTGATTTACATGCTGACTTTAATGAAATATATGACTTATATGAAATGCAAGATGATGAATATAGAACAATGGTTAATAAATTTATCCGATGTAAAAACGAACTCACTGTTCGCGTATACCGTATTATTAATTTCTTCAGGTATAAAATCCTATAGGTTATGATAAATGAAAAAAAAACATTCATCACCCACAATATTTTTAGTTGTTTGTGGATAACAAACTTGTAAAATTTCTAAAAAACATTCATTGTTCAAAGCATCAATAGGTTGTGCAATTTTCATTTCAAAATCATTACCCGACGGAATTTATGATTTATCTTCATTAATTATATTTTTAAATAATATCTTAGAAGGATTTGAAATTTTTTTTACAATCGGATCAAATGGGAAAGTAATCATTAATGTTAATGTTGAGATTGAGTATTGGGTATATGAAAATGCGACTAAAGCAGCTGATGGGTTGCAGGTAAATGAATTTCGATTATCTAACAAGACGACGTTAGAAAAAAAGAGTATTCAATATGCTTCGTTTAATCAAAAGATTAATATATTATTTTCAAAAAAATTAGCTTTTATGCTAGGTTTAAAAAATGAAAAAGATCTTGAAATCGTACCCCTCTTGTTTGAAATAAAAAAAAGATAACCCTACACCCCAAACCCTTTTTTCTAAACATTTTGATTGCTTACCCGATGTATCCGACGGATTAAATAAAATGTTTATATATTGTGATGAAATAGAACTAGGGTTAGTTGGTGATAGTTGTGCTGAATTGTTAACAACAGTTCCCATTCAATGGAATCAACAAGGTGGTGGGGGGAATGGACAATTAGTTTGTTATAGTCCCCCAAAATCATTGAGAAAATTTAAAAAAGAAATTATAAGAGAAATTCATATTAAAGTTAAAGATACTACAGGAAAATTAGTTTCTTTTGATTCAGGAACGCTTAGTATTGATTGTTTAATACATTCAACATAATGCTTTTGATTGTTCTTGAAGAAAAAAATGGGGAAATGATCATTAAAAAATATAAATTATTTTATCCTTTTTTTCTTTACATTTTAGTAAATAGTGGGAAAATTTTTTTATGGAATTTAAATTCGATTGAATATAAAAATATAAAAAATTCATTTCGAATTACGTGTGCAAAAAACATGGATTTCAGTTCTATAAAACAATCAAAAAAATAAATAATGGAGTGATTTCAGTTTCTTCATCTACTATTATTCCTAATGCAACACAACGTTTTATATATACTATAAAATAATTATTTTATATTAACGAAAAAAATCCTTATACATCATTAAATGATGAAAAAAAAAATTCCCCTATTTTTTATTTATGAGTGATCAAGAGGCTAAACAATCACTACAGTTCTTTATTAACTATGAGAATAACGTACCGTTAAAAGGTGAAGAAATTAAGATATATATAAATTTATTTGAAGAAAAAATAATGACTGAAAAAAAAATGAACTATCCGTAGAAGATTATACTGAATTGTTAAATGGTAGAAATCATGGAAAAAATTATTCATCATCATATTTTGTTGTGAAAAGAAAAAATAAAGAAAATCCAACTAAGAAAGAAATTTTATTAAATGAGGGTGTGGGATTACCCTCAAATTTAAATTTCTTCTTCTTCTTGAGTCATCCAATGCCCTGAGGCGGTGGTGAAACGTTGACGAAGTTTGAGCGCCACAGTGCTCGGTCAGCCATTGCAGAAGTTAATTCTGAACCTGTGAGGCCGGTGTCCAATTAAATTATCAATTTCAGGGTTACATACGGTCGACCAATTCTCCTCTTTGCCTCTGGGGTCCAAAGTAGCAATCGACCAGCGGGTTCGGCTGGAAAAATATTTAGATACTTATTATACAAGTGATAATAAAAAAAAAGAAAATTAAATAGATCCAAATGTAATACGTTTTTTACAAAATAGATAAACTGTAAAAAAAGGTATAAATAAAAAAAATGTTATATAAAAAAATCATTTTTTAATGTTGTGGATATTATTATTTTTATTGTTGTGGATATTGTTGTTTTTTAAAAAAAAAAAAATTATGCGTAAATAATATATAAAAAAAGCAAAAACAAAAGAGGAATAAGAATCGTAGAAAAAAATTTCAAAAAGGAGGTTTTGGAGGAGCGTTGGCACTGGGTATGTTTCTTCCTCAAGTATTGGGAACACTTTCAAATATTCTTAAAATAAACGTTTAAAAAAAAAAAAAATGAGTAAAAAAATTGAAGATATAGTAAAAAAATGACATATTATTTAGTGAACCTTTACAATTTTTTATTTCATCACCCTATAATGATACGTTTACAGAATGTCGTGAAACTGAAATTATTGCGACTCCTGTCGATAATCAATCGTCAGTATACACGTTTACAAGGCATGGGAATGCAGTTGGATTAATGAAAACAAGTGATGCTAAAATAATGGCCACAGTATCAATTAGAAATGCTGCTGGAGCTATAGCACCCGCAGACTCGGGGTTTGCGATGATTACATTACCCCTTCGTACAATGTGGAAAACAAAATAATTAAAAATAAATGAAAATTTAATTACGCCATCAGATAATTTTGCACATTTAGGATCATGGATACAATTTATAATGCGTCAAACACCGTCGGGATATAAAGATTCTAGAGAGCTTAATTTTGCATAATTATTTATATACAGCCGAACATATTAGTGATATCGCTGGTTTCACTAATAATGCTAATGTCGTAAATGCAGGAGGGAGACAAAAAGCACAGGCATTTCAAAATCAATCACAGCATTTGATAGATGATATTGATTGTTCATTATTTAGCGAAGGTGGTGCTGAAGTATATATTCCTACAGCGTATAAAGTTGAATTACGTTTAACGCGTGCATTAAATACAATTGTAATGATGGGTGCTAATCATGCTAATATGTCCATTGCTGATACTATAATTACCCTAGACGATTTTAAAATAAAAATTCCTGTATTTAAACCCAAAAAACAATTATCAAATGCAATTAATACAGAAATGATGACCCATAATAAAGAAACATTATATTATACAACCAATTATCGTTGTATTACTGAATCATTAGCTGCAGGACGAAATTCACATCAAGTAATCGATGTGTTTAATGGTATCGTTCCTACACGTTTATATATTGTATTTTCTCCATGGGGCATATACTCATAATATTTTTGATTTTACCTGGCCTAATTATGATAATGTTGAAGTATCGGTAAATAACGCTGTTGCTGGGAGAATAGAAAATCATGCTGAAGCCTACTCAAAATTACGCTCGGTATTAAATCGTCACTATTCAGAAATGCCCATGACTTATAATGACTTTATAAACGGATATAGTATATTAGCATTTGATTCAACAGATAATAGAGACTCTCATCTTTCAGTATTACCCATAAGACCGTCGGGAAATGTTAATGTTGATTTTCATTTTTCTCAAAATACAATTGCAGGTGCGTTAATTTTTATTGGTGAATTTCGAAACGAAATTAAAGTAGGATTAAATACCCCTGCAAGATTATTACACAGCATTTAATTATCAACATTTGTAACAAGGGGATGTACAAAAAAATATGAAGAAAACAAAACCCATTACAACAAAGAATAGAATAAAAAAACCAAAAATAAAAAACCCAGTTATTAACAAAATACCACAAAATCGTGAACATATTCTTGTATTTCCACCATTTTCAGTTTACGCATAAAAAAAAAAGAATGAAGAAAAAAATGATGAATTAAAAAAAGAAGAGGAAAAAAAAGACGAAAAAAATGATAATTCAAGAGATGATGATGATGAAGATGATAGCGAAAATGATAGTGATGTTGTTAGCGATGATGTTAGTGATGAAATGGATAGTGAAAGTTCAATAACTTCTTCATCATCAAGTTGCGAAAATGATTTAAAATTTTTAGAAACATTAGCTAAATTAAATAAAATAAAGAAAAAATCCTTTGAAAAAAAAAAAAAGGATTTTTTACCATCGTTAAAAAAATATCTTAAAGCAGATATTGATAAAAAAATACTTTGTTAGATTCTCAATTAATTAATAAATTACAATACATTGCTAAAAATATTTTAAATAAAAAAATTTCTATCCAACTTTCCAGTGATAATAAATATATTTTGAACAAGTTTTCTAAGAACAAAATAAAAGAAGAAGACTTAAAAATATTATCCCCTCGCCCGGCATGAAGCGCCGGCCGAAGGCCTGACGGCGAGGGTGATAATATCGACCGGCGCTTAGTCCCTTATCACCCGAGATCCAAGCGGATCCCTATCTCGGATGCAGTTTATATATTTATATATATTGAAGATCAACCGTAACGGCCCATGCGCGGCATCGGAAAATTTGGCCCTGTTAACTAGATATGGTAAATAATAAATATCTGCGTGGACGGGGTTATACGGTGAATGAAGTTTTGAGTTCAAAAAGATCGTGGAAAGGCAGTGAAAATGCAATATATCGTCGTCCGAAGATGTCAAGTTCGTAAATCAAGTTCGAAAATCAAGTTTTATACGTGGCGTCAAAACTAAAGTTTCTAAAGGTAAACCCGTTTTCGGTTTTTTAAACCTGTTAGTCAGTTACAAAGATAGTTTTGCAAACATGTCCGAGTATGTTATTCACGCTTTTATTTGATGTATAGCATGATTTTCTTGCGTTAGTAGTTCAAAATATATCGTCGTCTGAATATCTAAAATATTTATACCGAGTTTGTCAATCCAATCCAAGCGTCGTCGCTTTTTTCAAGCTGTTAGGTATCAGTTACAAAAATATTTTTGTAGGTATGTCAGATACTGTTAATCAAGCTTTCATTAGGTATGTAGAATGAGTTCTTAGAGTTAGTACTTCAAAAGATATTGTGGTCGGAACATTTCACTTTTGGTATGTCGTCATGGCAACCGAAATTTAAAATTATTATAACACCAACCCAAGTCAGTTTTAGGGTTAGGATTTGGGTTAGGATTAGGGTTAGGTTTAGGATTAGGGTTAGGATTAGGTTTAGCGATTATTTGAATTTCGGTTTGTTGATATATCGAGAAAGCGCCAATCAGAGATCACAAAATCACTCTTTGCAGGGATTTCGCTAAAAATTGAATAGTCCTTACATAAGATATACCAATAAATTATGTGCTTTATTATAATATTGCAGAATAACAAATGTTAATACAAATTTTGAATGGCAGATTTTATACTTTTATTTAAATTATCCATCACCATTGTTTCACTCGGTCACTTTGCAACCCCATCCACAATGGAATAATTGCAATACTTGTTAATTAGCTATATAGTGAGTACCAGTACTGGTGGTAAAGATGTAAAAAAGTACAGATTATAGCTGTATTTATACTGCAAGTCTATAGGACTAACCAGAACGAACCTGGCTGGATGCCACCTTCGGCCTGGCTTACATTTTACTCACTTTAATAGTGTAAACATACACCATACTGGCTATAACAATCAGCATTTATGCTCATCTGATATTATGGCATATGCCCTTCTGGCCAATGGCTTAGTGTGTCTGTTTAAATTCACCTTTGTCCTGGATAGTAGGCCTGGACAGTGCCAGTCCTAGGCTTTCAATGTATATTTTACACAGCTTTTGAAGGATAAATACTGTATAATGTATAATTGGGTAGGTTAACACTCACTGTGTCAGGGGAACATGTTAGGATTAAACAAGTGGTATCACCCCACTGACAAGAAGCAGCTGCAAGGAATTTCATCCTGAATTAATATATATATATTGGTGAAATAATTAGATAAAGCAATATCGTTCTTTGTTGTTTTTTTGGGGCTTTTGTCATTTCAATTTTTGAAATTGTGTTACCGGTACTTGAATACCATTGAAATACTGGTACATGAATGTGCATAATTATATAATATTAATAAAAGTTAAGAAACAGAAGTCTTCTAAAAGAATAAAAGGTTTATCAGACTCATCAATTTGGTCTAGGATAAATTTAGGTATGGAATCTTTTGGTATCTGCTACTAACAATTAGACAATAAGGAACATGCAGATTACATTATTACAGTAGGGTACATGTATCTGCTTATACTGACAATTAGACAATAAGGAACATGCAGATTACATTATTACAGTAGGGTACATGTATCTGCTTATACTGACAATTAGGCAATAAGGAACATGCAGATTACATTATTACAGTAGGGTACATGTATGTACAAGGTTATGCAGTCTCGTGAATACAATTGTACTTTGAGTAAAATTATGAGTATGCCACTGTTACGGTACTGTAAACATGCATGTTGAAATTTATTATTAAAAGCATAACTGACATAATTAACTTTAATTATGTAATATATAATTAATACAATTATTATTTAAATTAATAATTATTAAAATTAATTATTAATTTCAATAATCAATAATTACACAATTGGTTTCCAACCCTGCCTGCGAGACAATTGTGTTGGCAGACTTTCCCACTTGGGTTCTGTTCAGTACACTACCCACAAATTGCACCCAAAAAATAAGCAGTTTGAAAATCTGTTCAGTTTGGCAATATTAAAGCCTCAAACAGTAAGCGGGCGAGGGGTTGTTGCGTACATGTATTTCTAGTTATCTGAGGATTTTCGTATCATCAACATATATCAAAAAGCATACAAATTACTTTACCAACAAATAAAAAACAATGACCGAAGTAAATAAAATGCAATTAATTAATCTGAGTAAATGAAATGAAATTTTAGATTTAATCAAAAATGATCATGAAAACGAAAAATTATTGCAGGGAATTAACAACAAAAATAATTTCGAACTTATTGAAAGTAAAAATAAAATGAAAGAAGAAATGCAAAAAGTTAATAATGATCAACGTGTGGCAGAGAGTATGGTTAGTTTTTTAAAAAGACAACAAAAGATGAAAAAAAATAATAATGAACAAGAGAATGAGGTGAACAATGATAAATCACCCCAGATAAAGAAAACACCGACTGTGACAAGTGGTCAACAAATAAAATAATTTCTTGAAAAGAAAAAAATTAAAATTAAAGATACAAATATAATAAAATTAAACGGTGTTGGGATAAACCATCATGATTTATTATACGATTTAACGCATAATGTCAGCAAACAAAACATGTTCAATCTTACACAACACAAGCAGACAGTTGCTTTAAAAGAATTGAAAAAATTACATATGCCTGCATATTATATACGTAATATAAAATTACGACAACGTTATATAAATTTGCGAAAAACAACTTCGGGTCTTTCTGCTGCAAGTAACGAAGAACCATCTACATCCCTCACCACCCACATTCCTACCCCACCTTCAACACCTTATTCAACACAAAGAAAATGGCGACGAAAAAATCAATGAATTTACATTGTTTTTCACCCAATTTTTATTTACGAACGAGATTAATAAAGTTTTTAAATAAATATTATTTGGGTACATTTCCTGCAAATATTTTTCCTAAAAAATTTTTTTATCCTTCGTGTTGGATTTGGAATACGGATGAAGCAGATCAAAACGGTCAACATTGGGTTGCTATATGGGTGGATAAAGAAAAAAATATGTATTTTTTTGATAGTTTTGCTAAAGATGTATCGATTTATAAACGTGAATATTGGTATGATTATAGTGTAAAAAAGGACTAAAATTTCAATATATTCAAAGTAAACAATTACAATCCAAAAATACTGCCGTGTGTGGAAATTGGAGTTTATTATATTTATACAATAAATGTCGTAATGAAGTCGAAAATAATAATAAACAAAAAATATTTAAAAATGAACGTATTAAAATAAAAAATGATATTAAATTAAAAAAAAATAGAAACAATTTTAGGTAGTGTACTCGTTAGAATATATAATAAAAATGTAAAAAAAATTGTAAGAGTAACAACAATCAGTCATGTTGTAGTTTTAATAATGCCAATTTTTAATTAAAAAACAAACAATTAACTTATTTACACTGTTTATATTTTTTCTAAGGGTAACACTCCTTCGATATCTTTTTCTTATCATGTTTTTTAAAAATATATAGTTAAAAATATAGTTGACATGCTTTTATATTTTTACCCCCCTAGGGAATGTCGGACTGCGTTACGCCACATACCAATTTGACCGATCCAATTTGACCTTCAACTAATCGTGCCAAGGGCGTCATAAAATCTAGAATACTAAAACTCCCTTTTTGTTTTCTTTTTCTTTTTCGAATACCGAATCCCAATTGACTTCCAACTATTTGTCCCAAAGGTCCTAAAAAATCTAGAACACTACCCCCTTTTTGTTTTTTTTTCTAAGGATAATTCCCCTCCTGCTTCTATATCTTCTTTTTGCCATGTTTTTTAAAAAAAATTCATACACAATATACACACCCCCATTACTATATATACTTTTAAAAAAAACGATTTTCAACAACTCTATTTTTTTTTTAAAAAAAACATTTTCTTTTTCTTTTTATATTTATTTACAAATCATAGATTATCGTTGATTCATGTGGAAATACATTGGTTCTAATTCTACAATTTTCATACCCTTTTCTACAATTATCAAATACCAAATAACCATAGGGTTTATCATTAATTTCACTTAATACTTTATTAAATCTATTTCTATTAATTTTTTTATTATCACATATCGTATACATATTATTATAATCACTTAAATTTTTAAACATAACATAATATTGACACGTAAATTTCGCAATTTAGCATTACCATATGTTAAATTTTGACATGTAAAAATAACACTAATATTACGATGATGGACATCTTGAGTTGCAATATTATCTATTCTTTCAAGATTTTCTTTTGATGATGTTGCAACTGACATGAGATCATCTAATATTATTAAAGTATTTTCACGGGTATTCGTTTGTATATCGGTAATGTGGGGAATACCCTTTTGACAATCGATAAATTCAGCACTAATATCTGTTTTTCCGCAAGAACTTTTTCCATTTCAGCGTACAGAGGTTGATAAATTGAATATAAATAAACAATTTTAACAATTGTAGGTGTAATCATAGTGTTAATATTTTTCAATAATTGTAATATCCAATATGTTTTCCCGCTTTGACTAGGGCCACATAACGTTAACATGAAAGGGTGTTGAAATGGTAATGAAACATTGTTCATTTCAGTTATCTAAAAATCCAAACGGAAGCGTATTAAAATTATTTTTAACAACACGTTTATTAAATGTAAATGAAAATTTTTTTATTTCATCCTCAATAAAAATATGATTAAGTTTATCTTTACATATTTTATTGTGATATTTAATTTCAATGATTTGATCTTGATTTTTATCACATTGTGTCAAGGATAAAAAAATCAATTTTTCTTTTATTGTTTCATTTTTTAAAGTAAAAACTTTGACATGAATACATTCCTGATTAATTTAAATTAGTTATATACGCATAACATTTTGGACCCGTTGAACAAAAATTTGTTATCCATTCATTTTCATTTAATTCATTCGTTAACTCTCATAAATAATTCCCGTTTTAATATCAGTATAATTATTTTCATCAGATATATAAATAACAGAATCTGTATCAAAATATAAAACGCGATCGTCTAATTTATCGAGTAACTCGTATAATTTTAAACGTGCATATGCAGTAACAAAACATGCAATGATTACATTTCCCGTTTTTAGGGGTGTTGTTGCATCGTCAATTTTTTCAGATGTACACGTAATAATGTTTCGTTTATAAATTGCATCGATGTTAATTTTTTACTTTTATCATTGGCTAAATTTAATAATTCTTCATAATCCGGGATTTTTCTCTATTTTTTCTTTATCTAAAAAAACATTTTCATTTTTTAAATAATCATTACAATACTGTTTAATTTTATCATCATTTTTACTACCATCTGCGTTCAAACAATCCATAGGAATTCCTGAAGATTCTTGTTTGATTTTTAAAAATTGATTTACGTATTATGAAAAAAAATTTTCTTTGCGTTCAAAATGATATATTTCGTAAAGAGCTATTATTTTATATCCCTTATGTATAGCAACATTAATCTCAACACTAGTCCAAGTACCCATTAAGTATTGATCGCTTTCATTATGTTCACATGTATTACATTTATTCACAGCACATTTATAACATAAAGGAAATAATAATTTCCCATATATTCTAACAGGTAAAACAGGAAAGTAAATATTTCGAGGGGGTAAAAAACAACATTTTACTAAACCGAATATGTCCTTGATTTTTATTTTATTACAATCTTCACCCAGTAAAATAGTATGATGAGCAACAGGAAAATCATAATTTTTTGTACATAGGGGTATAGCGATGTAAAATCTACATAACTTATTCGTTGGTTGGGTTTTGTTTCTTTAAATAAACACACTGGGGAAGTTCGCCCGCCATATAAAGCGTTACGTGGTGTTAAAGGAGTAAACGGATAAAATTTTCTTTTCTTTTCAATTAACTGTTTCTGTGTATATATTTTTTCTTCTAAATAATCACATTCCCACATCTCGATTAATTTGTAACCGGCATTTTTTATTGTCCAAGAAAAACGTTGCGTATTCGCATATAAATTACTACATTTTTCGTTTGTAAGATCGTTTAATGTGTAGGGGTCAAAACATTTGGGACATCCATGGTAAAAACAACCATGAAATTGATATATTGTATCATTATAAAAACCATCGACAAAACGTCCTAGAATTTTTTTCTCACCATTTTGTGAACAGATATATTCTAAATTTCCCCCTAATTCTCGATTAATTTCATCTAACCAATCAATAGCAATTAAACTCTGTTTTACACATCCCCTATACCCCGAAGCAGGAATAATTCCTACACAATGTTTTTTTAAAAAATTAAGTCTATACACTTTCAAAGCTAAACTAGCAATTGTAATACAATTCTTTGCATAAAAGGGTGTAATATGACCAATTGCTCCTATCATTGTAGAAAATTTAACACAACTCTTTCTTAAAATATCTACATCACTACAACAATAATGATAAATCTCTTTACGAAATATATATTTCTCTTTCTTTTTTTCTAAATACCATTTTTCAAATTCATTAAGTGTTGCTGTTTCATATGTTTCGTATCAAAAAATTTCCGATCTACAATTTCACCCTCATAAGTTAAATCGTAAAATTCATAAGGATGAAATCCTTTACATTCCCCTTGAAGGTCCATTTCTTTTGGAATATCTGCTAATTTCATACTTAAAAACAAATAACCATCGAGGATTCTAATATTTTGTTCTTTAATTATTAAACTCATTATTTTAGTACCGTTCATTATAGTATTCGGTATTATCTGTTTTATTTCTAAAAAATATTTTAAAATAAAAATAGTATCAAATCTACCCCCGTTATGAGCTATCCAAACGGAATTTGTTTGTTCAAACATAAATTCACATAAAGTTTCAATAACATTGTTATCAAAAATAAATTGTCTATTCCCACAACAACTAACTTTTTCAATAGTATTATCGATAATTTCTTGATCATCCTTTTTTTCAAAAAATTTTTTTTTTTTAAATTCAATATGTTGACATTTTTACATACTTTTTGGACAATACAATAAAAAGGTACGAGCAATTTAGTTTTATTTACTTTTGTTTCAAAATCAAAAAAAAATAAAGTGGGTTCACTTTCTTCACCCTTGTTATATTCAAATGAAAGGGGTTTCACATAACAATAATGAGGTTGTTTCGTATTTATCACAATGAAAACAAAATCGTTTGCTACAATCATGTTTAACTGTTTTATTAGAAAAAATGAAAAAGAATCGAGGACAAATTTTGTTACAGGTTTTACAAAAAAAATAATATTGACAAGGTGTTAAACGGCTATAATTACTTTTAGAAGGTTTAAAAATTTTATTTGTTAAATGATTTGTAAAACAATTTTCATCATAAAAAATTATATCACAACTACTTCAAATAAGTTTATTATTTTTATCTTTACAATTATTCGGATATTTATAACATCGTAAACAAGTTAAGTTATTTATAGTACATAGGTGGTTATGGATATATTCATGTCGTGTAAAATAACCCATACATTTAACACAAAAAGAATTGGCGCTAAGTTTAGAAAATTCCTTTATGCTTAAAGTGTTTATGCAGTGAAAAATTCAGTTGGAAATAAACTATCTTACTTGAAAGAACTATATAAATTATAAAGATTGGCGTTACAACTCTTCCATATCTCACTTTGTTCTTGAGATATTAAGATTTGTTTGATATGTAAATGATCCTCACTGTGACATCACACTGCATAATAACTTACTGAAAAAACATGTATATCTTTGGGATTATTAAATCAAATCACTCGAAACGTAACTCCGTACGTCTAGTATCATGAGACACACACATACAGATACACACTTTCATAATTTCGTGACATAATTCCAAAGATATACAGGCTTCTTCAATAAGTCATTATGCAGTGTGACGTCACAGTGAGGACCATTTACATATCAAACAAATCTTAATATCTCAAGAACAAAGTGAGATATGGAAGAGTTGTAAATGCCAATCTTGACAATCTCTCTAGTTCTTTCAAATAAGAGAGTTTATTTCAAATAAGAGAGTTTATTTCAAATAAGAGAGTTTATTTCATCAGGAAATCCTGATCTATCATGTTCATCAGCCATGAACAATACTGATTCAACATCCATGAACAGGCCTGTTTACAACCCTGTTCAAGCTGGCCAGCTCAACCCTGTTCAAGCCTGCCAATATCAACCAATGTATTTTAGCCTATACACAGGTAGAAACAGACTGTGCATTTTTACGTGTGTAGTATGTTGTGCCATACAACTGACTATCCATCATACAGTACAATTCCATTGTTCAATTTCAGTCACATTTGCTGTACATATTGCCAATATCACAATGCAACTTATTCTATTCAAATATTTACTATGTCACCAATTATATTCAATGCAGTCGAGTTTCCATGTAAACATTATAGTCATTACTATGTAACGTACAATAATTTATGTGATTTATGCTCGTTTATGCAAACCATTTCAGTCTCATATATGTGTATAACAACATTTTGAAAAGCTAACTGATACTAATTCATTATGAGTATAGTTTTACTAACCTTTACATGATAATATTATGCCTTTCAGAAGCTATAGTCGGTCAATATGGAATATTGTCCATTTCCGCCATTTTAGGGTTGTGTATACTAAAACGGCTCTAACCTTTTTTCCATTTGTTCAATGTCAGTCATATTTGCTGTACATATTACCAATATCACAATGTGACTTATTCTATTCAAATATTTACTATGTCACGAATTATATTCAATACAGTCGAGTTTCCATGTAAACATTATAGTCATTACTATGTAACGTACAATAATTTATGTGATTTATGCTGATTTATGCAAACCATTTCAGTCTTATATATGTGTGTAACAACATTTTTGAAAAGCTAACTGACACTAATTCGTTATGAGTATAGTTTTACTAACTTTTACATGATATTATGCCTTTCAGAAGCTCTAGTCGGTCAATATGGAATATTGTCATTTTCCGCCATTTTAGGGTCGTGTACTAAAACGGCTCTAACTTTTTTCCATTTGTTCAATTTCAGTCATATTTGTTGTACATATTGCCAATATCACAAGATAAGTTTTTGGTTATGGATGTTTGGATAGTATTACCCAGTATACAAGCTAGACCAGTTTTTCATACACACTTTAGTGTCATTGCATCATATGCTATATATATTTCATTTTGGGAGGACCAAATAACGAAATGCTGAAAGCCCATCACATATCCTTTAATAAAAGGTATAGCTTTCTATATAGTTCTAAATAATTGCTGAGAAAATAAATGGACATTGACACTGGTCAATTTTCATTGATTTTACCACAGTCAAGAATGAGTTACTTTCGCGAATTTTCTTGGATGATAAAGCCAAAAACGTTCACTTTGATGGATGATTTTTCTGACTCATTTTATTGCTTTCCAATAAGACAAATATAAAAAAAAATAAAAACGTTTTATTTATACTATATGTATAATGATATCATTTTTTATATATTTAAATGTACAAAGAGTTTCTATGATCATCTTATTTTTTTTAAAACTTCTCCTATTTTTACAAAAATATTGTTTTTGACAACATGTACATCATTAACAAAATAAAAACGCACTAATGTACGTTTTATTTTTAAAAAATAAGCATTTCTTAAATGTACTTTTGCTAATTTTTTAAACAATCTTTGTGTTTCTAAAAATAAAAGGAAAAAACATTCAATATTTTTTGTTTTTGAAAATTAAAAGACACTAGGGTATTTTTTATTTTTTTTTTAAATTTGAGAAAAAATAATACTTCATTTTTGTCTTTCAATATTTTTTATTAGAAAAATTTCAGGAGAGAATAATTTTTAAAAACTAAATTCCTTATCATACATAGCCAGTACAGATCGTTCATTAGCCTCATCTTCTAATTTACGAAACAAACATGCAGCAAATAAAAGACACTCAAACAAACTACAATGATACAATAAACATGTTGGTTCGCTAGTATGATACCAACAATTTCTTGGTTTAAGATTATAAAACGAAAGTAAATGATCGTACTTCTCAATTCCAAAATACTCAAGATTAACACAATATAACATAGTTTTTTCTTGAAGTGTTTTAACTAAAGAAGATTCTTTATCACCACCTTTATACCCGATAATAGCATTCGGGGAAAAAACATTACGAAATAAAAAACTTAATCTATTTATAAGTTCACTTTGACTAAAATAATCTCTTGATTGTTTTTCAGATAAATAGTCTAAACCATGACATCGATATTGATAGTAGACGGTAGACCGTTCCCCTTGAGTTAGTTCTTTGTAGGGTTTTAACTTGCCATCATAACAATGATAAATAAAATACTTCTTCGTTTGAAGTTCGAGAAGGGTTACTTCACGATAACTGGGTCTCTCTCCCTTAAACTGGTAACATTCACAATCCATTATATGAGTGATATAGGATACAAATAATTTTTGTCGTTCTTGGGATATTTCTTCTTTACATTTGTTTAATGCACAATTATATTTACCCATATACAACTCCTCGATACTCTCTTCAGATTTTTCCTGTTAATTATCAGTTGTCTCTAATGGGATGTAGTCATCTGCTTCTTTAATTTCGCTGTTCACGTTCTTCTTCTCAAATATTTTTGCCATTCTCTCTCTCTTGCACTCAGACGGATATTAATTATTTTCGAACCTACATAAGGTTTTATAATAGCATCCTGCGTTACTGTGGGTAGGATGGTTTGACCAATCAGAGCTCATTCATTAAAGCTTTCATGTCATACAGATGATTTGTGATACTCATGAACAATGATTTGTGTGTTGTGGGAATTAGAGATGCGAATCCATAATTAGCGATTTCTTCTAAACAAATACTCTGGGATTAGTTGACCCTATGATGTGTTGTGGGATTAAAAACGCGAATCCCTAATTTTGTTCTAAAACACACACACGTCAAATCAGTTGATATATTAAATATTCGTGGGATTAGTTTATATGTTGTAGTTACAATAGTACTTTTTTCAAATTTTATCAAATCAATTTCGTGTTAAATTCTTCATCAACATTTACTATGTAAGATCAAACTGCGTGTGAAAAAATATATTTTAGGGAATGGAAAAATAGTATATATACAAGTCGATTTTTTAAAACGCGTTCCATCATTCGTTTTTCAGAATGTCGTTAAAAATTGGTGCTAAAAGAACCTATGAGCAAGCTAATGAACAAGAAATCAATATTAAGACGATATTGAAAATTGTTTATTATATACAACATTTTCGTAACCGTTACATTGGATTATTATTTGCCGTCTGTGACTTATGTGACTATTACTATGGTGGAATTATTGAATGTATGGAAATTGAATTGAGACATATTGGACAGGGTTATGGAGATTACGCATATATTGAAAAAATGAAAACTGAAATGAACCAAGATGAATGCAAGGATTGGAAAATCGTAACAGATAAACAACAATATATAATACCCGTAGTTCATACACAACGAAAATATTTTATTTATGTGAAAAACTATGCGCGCGTTATCATAAATTACTATTAATACCCACTCAAACATTATTTAAATCTATTTTTCATTTGAATTATAATCATTCCGATAATTTTTTATTGAAATTCAAACAAGTTATTACCCTAGAAATGATATTTACCATTTTATATCTATTACTATTACTGATAATCAAACTACAATTCCTAAACCCATAGGATATGGAGGGTCTTATCTTTGTAATACATTACATAGACTTAATCGTTGTTTTAGTTGTGAATTGATATATTGCTGTATTTATTTATATTTTTTAGATCCGTTTTATTTGAAGGCTACTTTTTATTATCTACATGATTTAGATAAATTTGAGAAAATAGTTTATCAACTAGCAAGTTGTTTTATTTTCTTTCGCAAAAATCATAACCCTATATCAAAAATTAACGCTAGTAACGATAGGGTTTATAAATTTAATCTCGATAAGATTGTTAAGCTACTGATAACGAAACCCCCACCTATTACCTGTTGTTATACAAATTGTCAGAATTACTCTTATTGGTTTAAATTGTTTTATAAGACAAGTGTAAATTATAAGTTTAAAGTAAGTTTATTTTCTGGGCTTGTTAAAAATAATAGTATTATACAAAATAATAGACCCATTAGTTTACAATTTTACCCACCGCATTTGGATATATTATATAATTATACTATAAGGGTAAGGATTACATCTGATTATACTAGGTCAAACACTTTTATTATTAAGAGTATTATAGAAGCATATAATATTAACTATGAAGATCCTGACATTATAATACAGAGTATTGAAAAATTGTATTTGGACTAATTTCAAAAATTCAAAGAATATATTCAACAACCAAAACCAATTGTGTTCTTTTTCATTGGGGAACAAAATGAATTTAAGATGAGAATTTCTAAATCTAAAATTGTTTAATGTACAAACAATTTTATATAATATTCTTCATTATCAATGTTTTTATATCTAAAAAAACATAGGATTAAAGCAAAAAATGCTATTATTTGTCCAATTTCATGTCTATGCATGCGATTATATACATCCAAAAGGTCACGTGGAATTTTTAAATGTCCAATAATATCTTTAAACAAATTCTCATGATCATCAAGACATTTCCACACACTTTTTTCCATATTTTTATTGATTTTTATTTCAAAACGTGCCAGTTCTTTTGCCATAATATTCCACACCTCCATGATTTCACACTTTACTGATTTTTTATTTACAACAATATCATTTTATACATTTTGTTTTTCTTTTTTTAAATTCATGCTTTCTTTTTACTTCATTATTATCCATTATATATTGTTTTTGCATAAGATCACTCGTAAATTTTTTAGAACGCTATAGCAAATATTGTTTATTTATATTGTTTCTAAATATATAGTCCCTCTAACTCACGATATTTATCGCGTTGTGTACAAATAATATCTTGATCATAATTCGAATAGATTGTCATTCGTTTTTCTTCATGATGTTCATCACCTTTTTTTTCACGTTCCATATAAATTAAAGAACGTTTAAAACACCTTTTCTTCAATAGAGGATCGTTAGATACTTCTCGATCGTCTTCCTCTTCTTCTTCTTCCTCTTCTTCACACAGAAACGGTTGTATTTCTTGTAGAAATAATGGTTGGGGTGATGTAGAGATAGGTGGTAATGGTGGGGGTGAAAGAGGGATATGGGATATTGTTGGGACAAGAGCGCTTGCTATTTCATCAACAACTCGTAATAAATGTGTTTCTTGAACGGTAGGGGTACTGTTTCATCATACATCCGAATTAAATTCGAAGGAGAAGGAATCGGTATTTGTCCAAAGAAATCAATGGGCATTTCGTGTATGTAATTATCAATTTCTTCTGGATGCGAATTCACTTGCGGTGGAAGAGATGTAATATACTTTGCTTGCGGTGTTTGAAGAGGTATATTATAGTTTGCTTGCGAGAGTTGAGGTGGTGAATTATAAACTGGTTGTGGAAGTAGAAACGGTAAATTATACTTTGCTTGCCGTGGCGACGACTTTGCTTGCGGGAGTAGAGAAAATATGGTACTGGACGGTGCTTGAGATATCGGTGCAGCGGTATTTAATTGCGACTGTGTGATGTCTTTAGTTGGACAATGTTTGACTTTCTTTCTTCTGATTTCTTGTACTTGACTGCATGAAGTATCTTGTTCGTCGTTATCTGAAAAATTCAGCCCCATTTTATCTATGGTATTACGATATTCTTGTTGTAGACGTCGTTGTTTTAACATTTTTGGTATATCTTTTCCTTTACTTATCCGAGCAATTGTTTAACCACCTTCCAATTTTTTTTGGGTCTGCTTCACTCGAGCCATAATTATCTTGTGACTAAAAAATTTTAAATCAAATGCTTATAAAAACAGCTAAAAAAATATAGGTTAACCTGATTGGTTGACTTGATTCCAATAAAAAAATGGGGTAATCTCATTGGTTGAATGATAATATAAAGTAAATATTATAGGATACCCTCCCTAATAATACATGCAAATCTTTTAAACATTTTGTTTACTTAATGCTAGGGTTCGCGTTTTCAAATTTTTATCGGTAAAAACGTTGTTGGGAAAGACATAAAAGCATATGTTAGGAGTAATATTTTTTTAGAACACTTTCAAAATGAGTGCGTGTACTAAGGAAAATCCTCTGTTGGCTATAATGACCGATTTAGCTGAGTATTTTTCACATGTTGATTTTCTAGTGGTTAAATGTCACATACTGGTTATGTTACCCAACACTCAACAAGCAGATAGAATAATATATAAAATATTATTGTTTTGGGATGAGGAATATATATATACCTACTCATCAGACGATTTTACAGACTTAATCGGACAGTTTGTTAATGTACAGATCGAAAGACCTGAACCGCCTCCATATCAGCCATGAATCAAGCAGTATATATTGATATAATATCCATGAAGAGCCTATCTCGTCAGCGAGATCTACATTTAGTGGCGTCAAGACCCATACCAAAACCCGCTAGCGAACCGACACAGATGTATGATCTTTTTTTTAAAGATGAACATACCAATAATTTTAAAACAGAATTTGATTCATCCCAAATCGATAAGATTGGCAAAAGTGTATATCTTACCAATCATTATATTTACATTTCATTATATTTACATTTCATTGTAAAGATATGAGTTAACCCTTTGTATAGACATTTCTACCCAAAACATTTTATTATTAGACAAGACTCATCATGGCAACAAGTATAGATATAAACGAAATTAAACTTGATAACGTTAAGTTATACACCTCTGAATTTTTATATACTATTTGTAAGGACTCCGATTTTTACGTTGTTGGCTTTATGAAGGATAGTAAAATTTGGTTAGATGACCGGGGCGGAATGATATTAAAGGATTTCAATCTTACCTCGCTTCTTAATACAAGAATGGAAGTACAAGCTGCAATTATTGTTGCTGTGATTCTACGAGCCGCGAATCAAGAAGATACCATTGGAAAGCAAATCTACTTTGCAAACACATACACAATTTGTTGTACCAATCCATAATTATTACGTTAAAAAAACATGTATGTGTTATTTGTTATTAAAAAACATTCATCATCTGTTTTGACATGTATGAATTAATTAACACTACTTATTATCTATCCAAAATTGTTTAACGGGAATATTAAAATATATACTAAATTTTTCACTAATTTGTGTGAAAAGTGTAAAATAGAGTATCAAAAAGCACAAAAATAGCTATAAATATGTTTAAATAAGTGTAAAAATGCTTAAATATCTTGAATGTAGACGTATTTAAACATATCCCCTACAGGAATATATATTTCACTGGAGTTCGACTAATCCCTCCAAAATGGCCGCTAATCCCTAGGAGTAATTAACAAATCAACTGAAATGACAGGATAGAACTCATTAAAAAATCGTTTCTCTAAAATACATAAACAAAATGGCCGCTAATCCCCAACGAGTATATAATACATCAACTTTTGACATCTTAGAACAAATTGCTAATTATGAACCCGCGTCTTTAATCCCGCAACACATATTCATTGTCCATGACCTATTATTAATCAACTGCTTTGACATAGGGGGAGTGATTAGAAGAAGACGCTTATTATATATTCGTGTCTCTAATCATTCATTGTTCCTACCCATCACAAATCAATTGTTTTGACATGAAAGCTTTAATGAACGATCTCTGATTGGATAGATACGGGGGAGTCTTTGATTGTACAAACTCTGATTGGTCAAACCCTCTAAACCATTGTGATAGTAACGCAGACAACAATTATAAAAATAGGTGTACGGACAACTAATCTCAAACTCAAAACCAAACTGGTAAAGAAGAAACTCAAAGAAATATTATTGAAAATACTCGCGATAGTCCCATAAAGTTCGACTTCGATGAGTATGATCCGCCGAGGTAAAGTATGTATCTATGACTGGGGGAAGGAATTTTTATACTATGAGAATAGTAATTCGTCGTTGTGACCTTGTAAAATTATTTATTATGTTATTTTTTCTTAGAAAGAAACCATCCCGCGGGAACAGTCGCCTCCAATGCCTCCACCACCACCAATACCCGAGAACATTGTGACCGACGTGCAGCCGATACCGCTTTACGCGGAAAATGAAAACGACCACACGGAAAATAAAAGCGAATTGGCATTCAGAGTCCAAGTGGACTCTGAGTATAATTTTGAGGAGTACGTCCCTCCAGTACCCCTTTACGCAGATGACGAAGAAAGCAAGGAAGACAACGAGACAGACGAAAAAGTATGGGGATATGTAGACAGTGAGGGTAGAGCCTTTTTGTTTTTTGAAAATTCACAAAATTTAGTTGTAGAACGTATTTAATTTTTGTATGTTTGTAAATATTTTTCATGTTTTAAAAAAAATAATCAAACTAGTACATCGTGTGTGTTTTACTATAGCTAACTCTTTCATCATACGCTAACGAACAACCATGGCGTAAAATAAGCAATTGATAGAATAAGGGATGACCTGATTGTCGCTATGGACCAGAGTCAATCTCATTCCAATCGCAAATTCAACTACGGGTGAACGCGCGCCAATGCAGTTTAGTAATAAAATACTACGGCACATTGGAAGAGTTCAGAGTCTTGTACCATAAGTACAACTTACAAGCGAGCAATACACACAACAGTAGACACACAACTGAAAAATATGAAAAACACCTGCTTATATACTCAACAATTCTCTTAAAAAAATTTTTGGGTTTCTTCTAATTTTTTATAAACACTTTTACGGTATAAACCCCAAAACTTTTTCCAAGGTACATTACAACTCTAATTTTTATTTTGAAATATTTTCATCTAAATTTTTTTTGAGAACACAATTTTTTCAAGATACCCCCGTCTCTAAAACTTTTTGGAAGATTTTGCAAAAAACCCAAAATAATTTGTGAGACATCTAAAAATATATTGAGAACATCATTTTTTAAAAATACCGTAACTAAGAAATACCAGTCATTCTGCCATAAGATGGCGTTGAGGTAAGAGCTCCATGACGGAAATTTCTATGATTAATTCTATAAGCAAAAATTTGGGATTCTTGATTATTTTTATTTCAAAAAATATTACAACTCTTCAAATAAAAATATGGAAGTTTTTTGGATGGCACGTGCACGTAAGTATAAATCACATCGGGTGAGGTATGATGGTTGTGTATAATAGTATTTTTTGTATTTCTTTTTTCAAAACATGGTGTGTTTTACAATCAGTATATATATATCACATTGAATTATGATCTGAATAAGTGCTGTCGCGGATGCTATATGGGGTTGAGAGCAGTGATGAACCAGGAACAGGATGCTTAGTCGCAGAATTTCGTGTTCCGAATAATTGATGATCAGACAAATACTGGTCATCAGTTGTTTGAAACACTAAAATCTGTTACTAAACATCCTGTTCCTGGTTCATCATTGCTCTCAACCCTATATAGCAAATGACGTCAGTACTTGCTTAGCATTAGTCACCTTGATTGACCTTCATTCTCTCTCTGGTCGTTAAACTCAGGGACGACTAAAAAACTGGTCGTACAACAACACGATCATAATATGTGATATATATACTCTTGACCGCGACCACCTTATTTGAATATTTTTATACAAAAAACCTCTTGTATACGACCAGTTGCATATCCCTCCTGATTTGATCGCTGGTCGTTCTTTACAGGGTGACCACACCTTAAAACTATTCAACCCCCCTGGAAATATGGGACTGGACTGTGCTCTGATTGGTCCATTCAAATCTTGATTCTGATTGGCTTAGAGCTCGGTCCAGTCCCTAACACATTAATAATAATAATAATATATATATTACTACTTTGCCTTTCTGGTCTGGTTGCCTGTAATTTGTCCCGATTGTCGACAAAACTAACAAGTAAGAACATTTTGATAGCGATTTAATACAATTGTGTAAAAATACCAAATAAACCCGATTTACTGTTAAACTCGCTTCACTAATAGACGTTACGGCTCCCTGTGACAACGCCAACAAAAATAATACATTGTACCATGCAGCACAGACACTCAAAACTGATTTGCAGACGTGTGAAAGTATAGATAGATATACAGCTCCTGGGTTCAGAAGATCTAACATTGGCCAAAGCTAAAGAAATGCTTCCCACAAGTTTGATGAAATTACTTTCATGGGTTATATCGACGCCATCAAATGAAATAGAACAGTTTATTGAGGAACCGCGAAACAGTTGAACGATGTTGATGAAAGGCACGTAATATCAATAGGACAAGATATTATTCACGCAGCAAGCCATGGAAGAATCAAAACTCCGAAACACATTGGTTTAGCTATTTCAATCCGCCACCTAACTGGGTCAAAGCAATTGATAATGATGTTAAACCGCATGGAGCACTGTTCATCCTACGATGATGTACAAGTTGCCGATACCAGCATTGCAAAGGAAATCTTAGCGAAGTCTGAAAGCTTTGGCGTGGTGATACCATCGAATATTTCCTCCGGTATGTTTGTGCAAGCAGCTGCTGACAACAACGATTTGAATGAAGAGACGCTTGATGGAAAGCAGACTACTCATGCAACCACAATGGCTTTATACCAGAGAAAGCAGTTTGGCCCGAAACCAACACAAAAGAAACATGCAGACCACTCCCTCAAGCAAAAAACACTTGTTTTCCCCACTTCGCTGAAAGCAATTCGTGAGTGCAGCATATTTGGTAAAAGAGCAACCGTTTCAAGTTTCATTGGTAAGGTGAACTGTTCATGGTATCGAAGCTCTAAAGAGACAGATTCCGATGCATGTAAAGGAGATTTAGCCTGGTCGTTAGTTCGTCTACCCCAAAAACAAATATTTGAAGTTGACGCTGCCGAAGTCCAGAACCATCCATCTATACCAGGGTGGCCCGCATTCAATGCTAAAGTATCCAAAGTTACACCTCCAAAGACAACCATTGGATATTGCCCGATGATTCCAGCTTGCTCCAGTGAGTACAGTACCATCTACACCGTGATGAAGAATCTACAGGCCATGATGACAGCTGTAACTCAATCCCACAGCGTTATCACCTTCGATTTAGCAATCTACATGGCAAAAGAAATCCAGTACAAATTTCAAGAAGAATTTAACGATGTGGTGATACGACTGGGAGGATTTCATATTGCCGTGAACTTCCTGTAATAGAGTCTGGTGTGTACGGTAGCAGCACAACGTCCAAGCTTCTTCACGCAAAATCGTACAATCGAGGTGTTCGCGCACACAAGTTAACGACGGAGGCCATGCAGAGGTTGCGATGGGAAGGTTTTATCAAGTGGTTGAAAAAGGCCGAGCATGATGAAAACATCGGTTCTTCCATGAATGAAGAGAAAATCATTACACTCCTACAAAGCTGTCGTGACGTAATTGGGGACAATCAACAGTTACAGCAGCACGTTGGAGAGCTCTGCAGTGACATGAATGGTATTCAACACCTCTTCGATATCTATGAAGTGGAAGCGCGAGGTCGTTCTCAATTGTTTACATTTTGGGAGACGTGCATCGAGATGGTACTTCTGTTACTTCGCTTTATTAGAGCTGAAAGGGATGGCCTCTGGCCCCTTCATATCTCCTCTACAGCAGAGATGGCAGCATATTTTTTTTGCCATGGATGGCCCAATTATTCCAGGTGGTTTCCTGTTTACCTAGCAGATATGCACATGCTCCCAGGAACAGCACCTTCAGTACACAAATAATTTATGGAGGGTAATCATCCTGCCAGTAATTCTGGGCATGCATTTTCGCAGGTATGGACGGACATGGCTCTCGAGCAAAGCGTCAACCGTGACAGTAATACAAAATGAGGAGTAGTCGGAATAACTCAAAGACCAGGAGCGCTTGCGAGATGGAGTAGTTATATTGTTATATGTATGTTTTTCAATGTATTTGGGACTGGACAGAGCTCTTAGCCAATCAGAATCAAGTATGATTTTGATTAACCAATCAGATCACAGTCCAGTCCCATATTTACAGGAGGGTGTCCTATTTTTAAGGTGTGGTCACTCTGGAAAGAGCGACCAGTGATCAAATCAGGAGGGATATGCAACTGGTCGTATACAAGAGGTTTTTTAGTGAATTTTGCATATCTATGTCATGAAACCTGGTCTTGTTTTACGACCAGTTTGTGGTGATCGTCCTTGAGTTTTATGACCAGAGACGAAGGTCATTCAAGGTGGTCGTAAAAGTCAATTTCATGAGAAAGATATAGCAAAAAGTCTAAAAAACCTTGAGTACACGACCATCATAGCTCACCCGATGGGATCTATATTTACGTGCCATTGAATCAAACCATTTTTATTTTTCACGAGAGTTGATGGTTAAAAAATCAAACCGAAATTGATTTTAGAATTAATCATAGCAATTACCGTCACGGAGCTCTTACCCCAACGCCATCTTTCGATGGAATGAATGATATTTTATAATTCAGGTCTTAAAAAGTGATTAAAAAAATTAGATAAAAAGTGTTTAAAAAAATTTAGATGAAATGTACCTAAAAAAGTTTATTGAATTGGAGGTAATTTTGTGAAAAGTGTTTTGGAAAACGTTTTGAGGTTTATACCGTAAAGTGTTTAAAAAATTAGATGAAATGTACCAAAAAAAGTTTAGAGATGATTTCATACCGAAAAGTGTTTTAAAAGTTTTTTGGGTTTTGGTAACTTGGGTAATTTGGAAAAGTGTTTCAAAAAGTTTAGAGATGATTTCATACCGAGAAGTGTTTTAAAAGTTTTGTGCTTTTGAAAAATAAAACTAAATAAACTTTTTAACACACAATAAAAACTTGTTTTGAGACAAAATTCTCTTTTTATTTTTTTAATAATCTAAATACATTTATTTATTAATACAACTAAGCATGGAATCATTAGTTATCATTATTGTTGTTATATATTTATGCGGACAAAATTTTTCTCATAGCCCACCACTTCTAAATATAATTTATACCTGGGTAGCGTACCAAGGGGAAAGTATTTACAGTTTCGTAAAATATATTTTTGATTTGGACAATTGCATTGAAGAGTATAAAGTTCACAGTGGGTATATACTGTTTTTTATATTGTTTAACATCTTTCTATTAAATACTTTCTCCTTTACTTCTTCATCATCATCATCTTCATCACTACCCAAATTTGCCTTCAAGCTATCTTCAATATCATCCTGAATGCGTTTAAAGTCATCGAAATACCCCTCTTTGGATATAAATCCGTGTGCGTATGCGTACCCTTTATTGTTGTAGTCCCATATAAGAGGGGTTGGTGACCCATATGAGAGGGGTTCTCCATAGGAAGATTCGTTCGTTTTTTCTTCTTTCGTATCCATTTTTATTTTTTCTTCTTTCGTATAGCCATTTTAATTTTTTCTTAAACTTCTTAAGTTTGTCGATATGTTGGGTTGTTACTACGTTTATATAAGAACGTATTGTTTAAATGAAAAAAAAAAAGTTTCAGCTTATTTATATGAAAGTTTTTCGAGAAAATTTTTTTTTATTTGGAAAAATCTAGGGTATAAAAACCGATATCATTAAAAAAATGTACAGTAATTTTGTTGAAGATGGGGTATATGCCACCGCGAACGATTTGGACATTTCAAATGCGTGACCCAGAATATGCTGAAAATTTCGAAATAACGAAATTAATTCACACTCCACGGAATTGTCTTAAATTAAATGAAATATCGTTTTTTGAATGTAGTCGTGAAATTGTAAAAGATAAAGAAATCGGGTATCTTCAAGGGGTTGTTTATCTGAAAGAAGCAAGAGATGATATTTTTGATTGGCTTCAATATGGGGGAGTAATCGTTCGTTCTTATGCTGATGATTTCTACCATTTTAAAGGTAGAATATATGATCCGTCCACGTTATATCGATATGGAAAACGTCCGGGTAAAATGGGAAAACTATGGAGTAGAAAAAAAAGCCGTAAATTAGCTGATTATAAGAACAAGCATCGACAAAAACAAAAGAAAAAAAGAAAAAACTGTTATAAAAAACTTTTAGAGTAAAGAAGAAAATCATGTAAAAAAAATAACAATGATTCACATGAAATGTTTTATTATAAAAAATAAATTTATACAAGAGAAGGAATTATTGTGTCCTCGTCAGTTTTTATATACTTAACATTTTTATGCAAAAGATGAGGAACATCTTCCCCGATAATATTTTTATTGTTTTTCCAGATTCTCCATGATTGATAACTTTCAGGGTTACTTCATAGAGGTGTTGTTTCACACCATTATTTTTTATTACAGTACATTTGTTTGTTTCAAATATTGTAACAAGTTTGCAATCCTCCACAAAATATATATATTCAGGATAATCTTTTAGAAGATATTCACATGAAAAATAGTGCTGTAAAGTATTTTTGGATTTCTCAAAAAAGGTTACACTATTAACACACCCACTACAATAATCTAATACGGACATTGTTTTTTTCAGTAATGATAAAGTTTTTATTTTAAACACCTTATATATATTATATATTTGTCTCAAAACGATATATTTAAAACAAAATCAACAGATATAACAGTATAAATAGGAGGTTTTCGTTTTTTATAAAGCATTGCTTGTAAGTCGCGTACTCTACTTCAGTTAACAAAAGTGTTATAAAAGTTCCGCTTCTACATCCTGAGGAGGGTAAAGCTGTCTTATATAAAATATATTCAAATGTGATATGAAGGATGGTGAAAAGTATATATATTCTTATTTGCAAGACGACCATTCAGATAAAATTGGAGAGACCATTAGTTTTACTGAAGAAATTTTTAAGATAAATGAATAAACAAGACAATGATATGTTGTTCTGTACACCTAAAGATGTAGTAAAAAGTTTGGGAAATATAAGGTTAATAAGATGCGATAAAGTTACTATATTCCAACCTGAGGACAGTGTTGAATTTTATAAATTAGTATTTCATTGTAAGGGTGAAAACGAGGATAAAAAGTTTCTATATACCTACACACGTTTTGATCAAACGTTGAATATTGGAAAGTTTGTGAAATTTAAAGATGAAGACAACGACATAAATACTGTCACATTTGTATAAAAAAGACATTCAGCTGTTACGAGAGATGGAGAAAGAGAATTCTTCATTCATACTACCTCAAGATATTGTAAAAGTTCTGGGTGACGATGGAGATCACTTAATTTTATTAAAATGTGAAAAAATAAACACCTTACTGGAAAATTGAAAATTTTTCTAAACAAAATATTATTACAAAATGATAAAATCGATGGGGTTCCAAAGTATATATATATATACCTATTCATCAAATGATCAGACAAACCTGATTGGAACTGCAGTTAGATTTTAAAAAGACAAATCAAGACTTAAAGAGAAAAAATGAATCAGGATCAAAAAGAAATTGGTATAATTGGTATAATGGATTTTAAAGAAATATGTACTCAACAAGCAAACCTACGTTTAATAGACTCTACACCCATTCCAAAAACCAAAGACAGCACTATACAATTGCATCATTTATATTTTAAAGATGAAAGTAATGGATGTTATTGTAAGACAAGATTTGATTCAGCAATAAGACGCTTATTGGGTAAAAATGTACGTCTTACCGAGCAATATTTATTTGTTACCATTTAATTTCTTATCTATAACCTTGAAAATATTAAGAAAATAAAAAACTGTTTGTTTGCTATAAAAACAGTGTGTTTTAATTTTTTTATTAGTTTTTTGAAAATGAATGCTTGTGAATTTAAAAAAAAAGGAATGGATGATCCGAATTATGTACCCGCAGAACATCTTGCAGAAATTTATAAAAAATCTAATATGATGTTATTATCATGTGCAGCAGAAGAATATTTTAAGAAACAACCGTGTTATAAGTTATTAGTATACTTATGTGAAATGGGTAGCGATGATCAGTATATATATACCTATGTAACAAATGACTGTTCACATTTGAAAGGTCGTTTTATTCAATTTAAAAGATAGAATAATGGAAAATAAAGAATTGATTGAAAAGAATGATTGTTGGATTTTTAATGGTAAATTTTCACCACTCAATTATATAGGAATTAAAATTTAAAAAAACGAAGTTGTTGCTGAGTGCTGGGTTTTTAGTGGAACTTCACCATCAATTCTATATAAAGGAGTAAAAATAAAGGAAACTATTCACATGCAATAATACCCTGTGAAAGAGTTGGTGAAAAAAATGTCTGAATTTGAGGATGATTGTTTTTATGTATCTTTGAAACTCTTGCTAGATGATTATCAAGATTCCAATTTAAAGTTGATGCACTGGACTGAACATACACATTATAAATATGGATGTATTTATAACGGGTATGATTGTTTCTTTAAAGATGATAATATAGAATCCCGACTTAATCATGTGGTAAAAACAGCTACAAGATTCAGATTACCTCAAGAAAAAGATATACGGCTTTTTAAAACTACGATATTGCATGAATACAATCCTTACCACCAATCCTTACCACCCATTCAAAAGGACGATGATCTTATTGGGGAATATGTAGTGTTTATAAAACGTTTTTGTGAACATCAAGAAATGTATAAGTTGGTGAAAAAATAAATGAACTCTCACATTATTTTTTATAAGAAATAAAAAACCTGTTTGTTTGCTATAAAACAGTGTGTGTTTTGATTTTTTATTTGTTTTTTGAAATGACCGCTCGTGAATTAATCACGAATCTATCTAATCATTTTGACGATGATTGTATATATAAATGTATGAGATGTGATCAAATAATAACAGTTATACGCGATAAAGAATATACAGGAAAAATACAATTATTGGGGTGTAAGGAAATTAAATCATCAATACCTATTTTTGAATCATATCAATTGTTTGAAATATATGTATTCTTGGAAAGAAAGAATGGTGCTAAAGAATATATAAAAAGTTTTTCAACAGAGGATTTATCATGGATCATATATAAAGACGCACAAATTAACAATTTGACATATGAAATTGAATTGTGGAATAATGAGTAGTTTGATGAACATGATGAAATTTGGTTGCGTCGCGACAAGAACGAACAAAAAGACACAAAATATTTGGAATAACAGGAACATCATTCACCATTTTCTATAACTGATTCAAGACCTATATATCAATTAATATTACTTGAATGTAATAAAAATAAACATCGAATAATGAGAACTTATTTTAAATATAATGTAAAAGTTGATGTTATGAATTATGACGAAACATTATTTGGTGGAAAAACTGTAACAAACAGTGTTGATAACGATGCAAGCTCATTAATTGGGAAATCTGTTAAATTAATAGAGAAGAACAAGCGTTTTATTTTAGTTAAACAAAATATAAAAAAGAAAGAATTGAAAAAAAACTTTAAACATCGTTATTAATATACAATGGTCGATATTTTTTCGCATCGATCAGTTTTATATTTTCGCCTGAATTTTTCATCATCGTTGTAAGTCGGCTAAGCAACACACATATCAAATGTTAAGCCAATTTGGTGAATTATTTCCTACGTTTCTAAACACGGTGAATTTTGACCTTTATGACCCACATGCATAGAACGTAATATCTTTGTGGTGTATAAATAGCTTGCGTATATATTTGAAAGTATGTGGGATCTCTGCAGATACTCTGCTTTGGGTAACCCTTACATAATTCCTCTCATTAAGGGGGTAGGGGGAGCAGAGAAGGGGGTTCATGTTTAGTCACTGACCATTTTTTTGCTTTGTTAAACTGTATTTACATTGATTATTTTCAATTCAACAGATAATAAACTGCTTTTCCTTTCACGCTTTTTCTTCGATTATTTTCAATTTACCTATTATTGCTTATTAACTCTTTCCCGACCGGCTGAAAAACATCAAAAATTGAACCACCACGTTGTTCTATTGATATCTCTTGAAATAACCATAACTGTTGCGAAAGCTATACATTTTCTGGAAGCCCAATAAACCGGCTTTTACTTGTGCTTTTAAATTTCCCAAACAAAACACATTATGTTAATATAAATTAGCATTAATTATCATAAATCAGGTTGAAAAATTTACATTTTTCTAGAAAAGGCCATCTTGCATGCCCGCGTAGCATCTTGAAAACTCAAAATGCCACCAATCGCAGAGTTGTTTATGAAATCAAATCAAACTTGGCGTGTGCGTGGATTTCATGTTCCTGGCGCTTGTCGAATTTCAATTTTTAATCTTGCGTTACCGTGTGCCGTGTTTTTCGATTAACTGCGACGGTCAGGAAAGAGTTAATATACAATGGCCGATATTTTTTCGCATCGATCAATTTTATATTTTCGCCAGAATTTTTCATCATCGTTGTAAGTCGGCTAAGCAACACACATATCAAATTTTAAGCCAATTTGGTGAATTATTTCCTACGTTTCTAAACATGGTGAATTTTGACCTTTTTGACCCACTTGCATAGAACGTATTGTCTTTGTGGTGTATAAATAGCTTGCGTATATATTTGAAAGTATGAGCTCCCGTGCTGGTGGACAAGTGCGGGTGGGATCTCTGCAGAGACTCTGCTGAAGGTAACCCTTATACCGTAACCTCTCGTTGAGGGAGTAGGGGGAGCAGAGAAGGGTGGTGATGATGAAACCCAACCCATGAACGAGGAAATACGGATTGAAAACCATGACAATTGGGTCGATAAATTTGGATCATTTCATATTAAAAGAAATGACGACATGACACTTATTGTTGAAGGATTACGCAAATATAATCATGCAGTAAATGGTAGTGTAGCTGAAAAAAGAAAACGTTTAAGAAAAAGAAAAATAATGATTTTGATTTACCTCGTGAAAAAAAAAGGAAAAAAATAGCCAATGATAAAATCATTGATGATGATGATGATGATGAAGAGGTTTGTTTTCTTTTTTCTAAACCCACCGAAAAAGCTGTTTGTAAACTTTTGTATTACCGATTTATACACCAATTACCAATGCGTGACACAATATTCATGTATAACGAGGTATCAGTATGGTTTTGTTCAAAATTGTGATAGTCTACTTTGTGAAATTGAGGAAATATACATGACAACAGAAAAAATAATAATATATATATTTTTGGGGGTTTAGAAATGAAAAAAAAACAAGAAAAGAAAAGTTCTCTAAATAATTTATAGAAAAGGCTGCAAGATTACTTAAAGGAGAAACATTAACAAAAGAACAATTATCAAACTATAAACTTCATAATCTTAATAGAAAAAAATATAGACGTTTAAAAATACATGTTGCAGATATTAATGAACAATGGGAAATTGATTTAGCTGAAAATAAATATTTAGCACGTTATAATAATCAATTTCGTTATTTGTTGGTATGTATTGATGTGTTTTCTCGTTATTGTTGGGTAAAATTATTAAAAAAGAAATCAAGTAATAATGTTAAAAACAAGTTTGAATCTATTTTAATCGAAGAAGGACAAACACCCCGTAAAATTCAGTGTGATGAAGGAACAGAATTTCAAGATATTCGAAAAAGTTTGAGTAAAAAATATAATTTTACAGTTTTTCACACCTATAATCCCGAGATAAAAGCATCGCATGTTGAATGTGTTATTGGTACGTTAAAAACTATGGTTCGTAGAGTTTTAACAATGACTTATAATTTTGATTATTATACTTATTTACCGGTGATTATCGAACGTTATAATAATTCTCCACATAAATCTTTGGCTGGTTCAACACCATTTGAAATTTATAAAGGAACAAAGAAATTAAAAAAATTAATTACGTGATGAATTGAATTACCCCATTCCTACTAAAAGTATTGTCACTGAATGTACTCGTGTACGCATAGCAAGGGTAAAAAACAATATTTTTGAAAAAAGCAGTCTTAGACGTTGGACAAAGGAAATATTTAAAGTTGAACAAGTTTTTATAACCAACCCTGTCACATATCAATTAAAAGATTTAAAAGTGAAAAAATTGAAGGAATTTTTTATTGTGAAGAATTACAATTATTAAAAAAATGAGTTTATATATCGCGAGTAATACAATATCAAAAACTGGAATTTCTAATTTAACAAATAAATTTACAATGCATCTTGTTCAACCTATTGATGCTCTAAATAAAGATGCATATATAGATGTACAAAAAATGAATTACGCGTTGACTACAAAAAATGTTGATGAAAAATATGTTATTTCACTTTTACATACGATTTTCAGAAATTTATGAAGAATAAAATTGGTGTTAAAAAGTACAACGAGCAGATTACTCTTACGAGTGTGAAATATAATATTCCTACAGGAATTTATGATTTAAACCGTTTACTTGATTATATGAATAATATTTTAAAAGAATATGATGTTGATTTGAGTTTAGAAAAGAATGGAAAAGTATATTTAAATGTTAATTTTGGAATAGAATATTGGCTTATACAATATAATAGTAAAACATCTAATGATGGAGGTGAAGGTTCTAAATTACGTTTATCTTAAAAAGTTGAAAAAATAAATTTTGAATTAAATATGAGTGATACTTTATCGTTTATGTTTAAAAATTCAATAATCAAATTAAATAATGAAAAATAAATTTTTATTGAAAAAGAAGCCGATTATTTACCTGATGTATCAGATGGTTTAAATAAAATGTTTATATATTGTGACGAATTAGAAGCAACATTAGTTGGTGATTCATATTCTGAATTGTTAACAACAGTTCCTATTCAGTGGTCGGATCAAGGAACAGGAAAAGTAAATGGTGAATTAGTTTGTTTTACACCATCAAAAATATTAAAAAAATTTAAAAAGAGCGTTATTGACGAATTAAATATTACAATTAAGGTGGTCTTACACCCAAAATATTAGAATTTGGCAAATTTTTTAAATGTCCATAATTGAGATACTTAATGATATAAGAATAGATAGTCAAAATAATTTTTGCGATTGGATACATAGAAATGTAGAAAATTGAGAAAATTCTAAGACTAGTCTGGTTTTGTTGATTTAGTAACTCCCTTAGCAACGTATATTTGGATGCAAAAACTGCTTACTTTTCCATGTTGTGCACATTTTCTCCCGCACCACCTCTCCCTAAATGAAATTTTATTATATTTTAAAACATTAAGAGTGAATTGATTGGTGCGTGGGTAGTCATGTGACCGGTCTTCAGGCATATGTGATATTGTTTATTTTGGTTTATGTTAGCGAGAGAAGTTTTTCAACGGGCGGCCGCTTTTGATGGGAATTAAACTGCTTTTAATTTAGTAGGGCTAAGTTTCCACATTGCCGTGTTTCACAGTTGGCGAGGACATCATTAAGACCAATGACCCGATCCCTGGTCCTGTAAAAGAATATACAGGATCCTCTGGCTTTATTGCTAACGAGGGGGGCTGTGACGGTAGGAAACTGGTAGCATCCGCCATTGTTGTTAAACATAAACACGACCCTAGAGCGGAAAGTGTAGAAGAAAAGATTTTTTTAAAACTTATAATAATGAGTTAAAGTGTGCAATCTCTCGCTTAGGGTGTATTTGGAGTTCCCTTTTCGACTTCCGGTTTTAGTTAGGTATTATTTACCCCCGTTGATAAAATCGGGCTACGGCTCATGTCATTTTTGGCTACGACTAGGCATAATGCTCTATATAGGTATTTTTTTGCCGGGTGATGCATACGGCATGTATTTATGTATAATGAACTAGTACTGTGTATGTATACACTAATAACAATCCCTGTGCCACCAATTTGCGCGCCAATTCTTATGTCCCTTCGACCTTCTTCTCCAATGTAAAACAACAACATGACGATATCAACAAGAACACTTGCAAAAACTATAAACAGTAAAATTCTAATCACTTCGTGACGATCAGTCCTTTGCTACACAAGTCGAAAGTTTTATAGATGAAATAAATATATTACGAAACCTATCCGTGTAATCGTAAACTACAACCGTGTGAACAGTTTCGTCACACCATTTTAGACTTTTTGTTATACCCAAAGCAAACAAATCTAAGGTATACAGAATATACATTATATATCCAC
The DNA here is from genome assembly GCA_035772405.1 of Chrysogorgia sp. JL179-B06. Classification (NCBI taxonomy): domain Eukaryota; kingdom Metazoa; phylum Cnidaria; class Anthozoa; order Scleralcyonacea; family Chrysogorgiidae; genus Chrysogorgia; species Chrysogorgia sp. JL179-B06. The sequence continues at coordinate 184,645 of JAYKKM010000190.1, read as the reverse complement.
TGAGAATAAAGTAATAATGGCAATTCAAGCCGAGGAAAAAATGCGTCCTTCTTCCCGCAGATAAATATACTCCACCGAAAATTGTGTAAACAGAGATACAATTGTCATTAAATCGTCCACCACGCGAAGCCCTACCTAGTCGCAAACGAATGACTTAGACCCAAAGAATATAACCTGACATCGAAATGAAATGGTTAAGACCAAGAAAAAGAAAAGAAAAGTAGGGCATAACTTATAAGACTGGAGCTTTTTAAACAGTTATATATCTTTATTGGACTGTCTATTGTTGTTAAATGTGAAGGTGAACTGCCTTGTGATAACATATCCAGTTATCGACTTCAACTTTTGAACTTGATTTTCTCTAATTCTGCAATTTGAGCTTTTTGACTTTACTCTGCAAAGGATATCTGGGTAAATATATGACCAAACTTGTTGCAACTTTCACAAATAGTTGTTATGGTGTTGTTTTATGTTCTGAACCTCGAAAATTTTAATAATTTATTTTTGTGTGGTTGTGAATGGACAAATTTGTGCTGACGTCACAAGTAATGAAGTCATTATTAAAGAAAAAATATTTTTTTCTTGTTAGAAACACAATTTTATTAAGATTTTTGAGCTTCAGAACAAAAAGGTATATCTGTAGATAATTTTAAGCCTTTTTCTGAGAATGTACGAACTTTGGTTCTTGAGATATCCTTTGCACAAAATAGGTAACTTTTTCGCTGTTGGCGGTCCGTTACTTGGTTACCATGGCAATAACATATTAATGAAAAGTGTTACTAGCATCAGTCTTATGATATCTCTCTAATGGTACTAAAACAATTTAGCCCAAAACAAAATATAAAATTTTAAAATTTTGTGTGCAAGACCACCTTAAAGACAGTGCAGATAATTTGATTCCTTTTGATTCTGGAACTGTTTCGTTGGATTGTTCAATTCATTATGCTTAAAATTCATCTTAACGTTGTAAGGAACGTTCTACAGGTTGGATAATATGATTTTAGTTATCGCTTTAACACATATGCTGAAAGTAAAAATCAAAAACAAATTTATTGGATTTTAGACAGTGTTGAGCACACAGGAATTAATCAATCTTTTCATACTTCTTTACAATCGCTCCAGTAATAAATCAAAATCCAATAACTCGTAAAAGAAAAGATGGTAGTGTAGTAATGTTAAAAAACACAAAATTAAAAGATAAACAATTTGATGGTAAACAAATGTTATTGTTTGAAAAAATAATGTTATTTAAATATGATATAGACGAGAAGAAACAAATATTGCACCACTTAAAAATGGAAAGAGAAATATTTCCTAATGTTTTGCTTAAAAGAAACACCGCAGAAGCCCAAGAATACATTGAATTTCATCTTTCATATGGTAGTGACGGCGTCATTTTGACTGCAGAAAATATAATAATTAATGTAAAATTATTTGAAGAAAAATAATGAATAACAATTTAACATCTGACGAATATTTCAATTTACTTACTGGAAAATGTAAAGGAAAAAATTATTCTTCTAACTATTTTTATGTAAAACGTGAAAAAAAAAACCCTACTCAAGATGATATTTTATTAAATTCTAATATTGGTGGTATATAAGGTATAATATTGGTAGTACCAAATAAAGGAGCAAAAAAAAAGAAAAATTGATCCAGATGTATTACGTAAACTATAAATTAAATTAAAAGTAAGATAAATGTATTATTTTTCTTAAAAAAACTTGTCTTATTTGGTTATTTTTAAAAAAAATTAAGCGAAGAAATATAATAAAAAAAATATAAAAATAAAGTCTAGATTACATGGTAAAAGAAAAAAATACAAAAAGGTGGTGCTTTTGTGCAGGAATGGCATTAGGAATGTTTTTACCCCAGGTGTTGGGTACAGTCGGAAAGATATTAAATATTAACGTTTAAAAAATGAATTCAAAAGCTGTGGAAGAGATTGAACAACACGATGTATTATTTTCTTCACCTTTACAATTATTTACTTCTAAACCCTACAATAATACATTTACTGAATTTTCTGAATGTCAGATTGTACCAACACCTAAAGACCCGACTGCAAATGTTGTTATGTTCACAAGACACGGAAACGCAGTCGGTGTCTTAAAAACAAGCGAAGCCCAATTTTTTTCTAAATTGTCATTAGTACATAAAACAACAGGGGCTATTGCAGGCACTGTTGCTGCTGGGGGGAAATCAATTTTACCGTTACCTCTTCGAACAATGTGGAAAACAAAAGAATTAAAAATAAACGATACTTTAGTTTCAAAAATGTTATAAAAATAATTTATGCCCTAAAGATGCAAAGATTCAATGTTCTAATTGTAATATATTGTTTTATAATCAAACATGTTATTTCAATCATTTAACCCATAAAAATTTTAAACATTCTCAAAAAAATTATTCACGTTTGACTCCTTGTCAATATAAGTTTTTTTTTGAAACATGTTATAAAATATGTTCTAGATTTTCTTTTATTCAACCTGATAAAAGTGTAAAACATGATTGTTCTAAAAAGATTTTGTTTTTATTGTAATAGTTATCAGAAAAAGACGCATTATTGTTTTATGAAAACACTATCTATTCCAAAAAATAAAGAACAACCACCAACATTATTTTTTTCCGATTTTGAAACAAAAGTAGATGAAAATAAAATGTTAGTTCCTTTTTATTGTATAGTACAAAAAGTATGCATGCAATGTCGAGATATCCCGTTTAAAAAACAACAAATTTCATTGTTAATGTCATAATACCAGCTGTTTAATAATTGAACCATAAAAACAGAATAGACAACAGTCTTGTGGGGTTATGGAAGTGTGGGACAACTGCTCCATTCTGATATATATAGACAATAATATATGCAATCGTTGGAGCTGGGCCCTGAGTAGGTATTGTCAGGGCAAACACTCGTATTGAGCTGGGCCCTGACATAGGGTCGATCAGGGCAAACACTCCTATGCAGTCTTTGGAGCTGGGCCCTGAAATAAAATTGGTCAGGACAAACACTCCTATGCAGTTATTGGAGCTGGGCCCTGATCCGCTCAGGGCAAACACTCCTATGCAGGATAGGGATCAAATTGTGCCTGAGAGCGATATGCAATGAAAGCATTGGGCTCTAAGGCGGTTTTCTCATATGATATGTAGGAATTCGAGGTCTATGGGACAATTGTGACCTCTAAACTGGAGCAATTGCCGCCTGCACTTCATTATTTTATTGCAATCGTAACAAACAAGTAAATTTATTAATTAACGAAAAACTAGTACGATAAATGTTCATCAAAAACTACATGATTTAAGCAAAGTCAGAGAATGTTTGTCAATAAAGCTAGTGTTAGAGACACAAGTTCACAAAGTATTTGACAATTTATAGTTATATTATGCCTACTGTATTTTTACAGAGTTTGCTTTTGTACTACTCGCACATTTGGTAAAATTGCGAGTCAGTCTTATACAATAGATTTAGATTAAAATATATGGTTTTTACATTATACATATGATGATAGGATATGCCCATTTGTTTATGGGAGGTGGGTGGGCGTTTGAGCAACCTTTACTGTTTGAATTCGCAGTATGAATGATAGAGCTAAGCACATGTTACTTGCTTAAGGCTAAGCAATGATAACTAAGGTTGGCTGTTCTTTATGAAAGCATAATGAACAGGGATGAATAGATAATATCATAATAAATATATAATATAGCCAAGGGGCTTCGTGCTATAATTGTCAATAGCTGTCTGTATTGAGATGGCCTTGTTGTAGAACAATTGTACCTCTGAATACAGAGAGTAAAGACCTTATATTGATAAATGTATGTATGTTGTAGCTTGCTTGGTATCATCCATTAACTCTAATTTTTATTGGTAAAAATTGTCATTTAATGTCATAATACCAGCTGTTTAATAATTGAACCATAAAAACAGAATAGACAACAGTCTTGTGGGGTTATGGAAGTGTGGGACAACTGCTCCATTCTGATATATATAGACAATAATATATGCAATCGTTGGAGCTGGGCCCTGAGTAGGTATTGTCAGGGCAAACACTCGTATTGAGTGGGCCCTGACATAGGGTCGATCAGGGCAAACACTCCTATGCAGTCTTTGGAGCTGGGCCCTGAAATAAAATTGGTCAGGACAAACACTCCTATGCAGTTATTGGAGCTGGACCCTGATCCGCTCAGGGCAAACACTCCTATGCAGGATAGGGATCAAATTGTGCCTGAGAGCGATATGTAATGAAAGCATTGGGCTCTAAGGCGGTTTTCTCATATGATATGTAGGAATTCGAGGTCTATGGGACAATTTTGACCTCTAAACTGGAGCAATTGCCGCCACAATCACACTAAGTGTGTGATCCCCATAGACAAAGAAGGTAATTATAGTAATAAACTGAAAAGGTCATTATAGTAATAAATTCATTACTAACTAGAAGATGTATGTCGCTCGGTTGCCATTTGTTTTGAAACTGCTGCCAGCACGTGAACTGGAGTACGTATGTACCTCAGGTAACAGTCAGACGACCAACGGCCGAGGGTCTGAATGAGCCAATGAGGTAAACTGCAAGATGCTGCTGTAGTAGCAGCTCCAATTCTGAAGCTGTGGCCGGAGTAATCCGAGCTATTATAACCGCCATGGGAGAGAAGTGAACGTAGTTCGTTGGTGAACTGACTACGTGACAGAGCTGTGCCATTCGAGTATTGAAAAAGAGGACCCATCGAACTTGTGCATTTGGAAAGGTAGCTTTTCATGGCCTTAATGGGGCATAATTGAGAATCATTAGCACCGATTGTGATCGGAACTGTTGAACGGAACGGGTCAGTTTTGGAAGCTTTGAGTGTGACGCGTATATATAAACTTTTGCCAATAGCGTTGGGATGAAAAGTTATATCAGCTTTTGTCAAATGGATGGAGGGATCAAACTGTTTTGAGCAGGTCATTTCACCAATCCGAAGAAAGCCGAAAAATGCAAACGAAATTGCGGCCCAGAGCATGGAATCATCGTGTAGCGGTACCATGCGTAGATGAAGTAATCTGTAAAATAACTTCAGATGAACCAGGGTTATAGGCAAGCGAACTCTCGTAGCCACGCCTTTTACGCGCTTGATACCACGTAGAATATATTGAAGGCGTAAGAATTTGTTGACAGGAAGGTCAAAACCATTAATCAAGTGTAAGTGACGAACGGCAGCTAAGTATACTTTTATGGTACCTGGATTCACCGTCCTAGCGAGAAAAACCGCAAAATAGATGAGAATGGTTTCAGTAGTTGGAAGGATGGGGCCAATTTCGTGTAGGTGGAATTGGTAACAAAAGTTTAGGAATTGTTTTTCTCCGCTGGTGTATGTTCTCGATGTACCTTGAGCTAGAGAGGCAACTTGATAGCGCTGTAAGTCGACTTCAAGAGATGAGAAAGGATGTCCGGTAGAATTTGAGGATGCTGATCTGCGTGAGGAGCTAGACGCCGAAATCGTGGTAGCTGAAAACGAGATATGGAATCAGCAATGTTATTACGATGGCCTGGTATGTGCACTGCTTTGAAATAAAAATTACACGAAAGGGTTTGCAGGGTCAAGGCCCGAACGAGATCCATCATCCTTGGGCTTTTTGAGCGTTTTGCATTTATAATCGCGACAACTGTCTGGTTGTCGCAGTAAAAAAGAATTCGCTTTTGGCGCCATTTGGGTCCCCAAATGTATGCTGCTGCAACTATCGCAAATAGCTCTTGCCAGTCAATACTGATATCCTTAGTAGTGAGTGTCTGGTGGGGTAACCAAGGACCCTGAAACCACTGATTTTGAAAAATTCCCCAAAACCAAGAGTACCGGAAGCATCGGTAAATAAAGACAGGGTACTCGAATTATCCCAGGCCAAATTAAGAAACAGACTAGTGCCATTCCATTCCTGGAGAAATGTTTGCCACATTAAAATGTCCTGTTGGAACCCATGATTTAATCGTATGTGGTGATGTGGCTTTACAACACCCCTGGTGAGTTGTATCATACGCTGTAGAAAGGCCCGACCTGGAGGAATTACTTTGCACGCGAAATTTAGGGTGCCTATTAGCGACTGTAGCTCTTTAAGGGTAGTTGATTTTTTCTTCATCCAGGAGGATAGATCAGTGCGTAAGCGGCAGAGCTTGTCGTGTGGCAGCCGAGCTTCCATTTTTTGGGAATCGAGGATAATGCCTAAAAATTCAATTATCTGACTGGGCCCATCAGTTTTGTGTTCGGCAATTGGAACCCCCAGTGTTTTGAAAGCAAGGAGCATGCTGGTTAGGCTTGCTTTGCATGATTGAGAGTAAGGTGGTGTTTTGGAAGGGAGTTCCATAACCAGAAAATCATCTAAAATGTGACCGACATAGCTAATGTTGCATTTATTGATGAGTATCCATTCTAGGGCATCCGATAGTTGGTTGAATAAATAGGGAGCGCTTCGCAAACCGAATGGCAAGACTTTATCGAAATAGTATAAATTATTCCATCGCATACCTAATAGTTCCCAGTCGTCGGGATGAACCGGATATTGCCGGAATGCAGACTCGATGTCTGTTTTCGCCATGAATGTACCTCGGCCAAAACGACATATGGCAGATACAGCGTCGTCAATTTTGATGTACTGCAGTGAAAAATCTTCCTTGTCAATAAACGAGTTGATAGAATTACCGGATTTTGGAAATGACAAGTGGAAGATTGTTCGAAACTTGTCCGAATGCTTTTTTGGTACGATACCGATTGGCGAGACCTGAAGATTTTTGAAGGGAGGATTGGTGAAAGGGCCTGCAGTGTGACCAAGGGCTACTTCCCTTGCCAAGTTCGCTGAAACAATAGTTGGGTTCTCAATAGCCGACTTTATGTTTTTTGAAATCTTTGGGGCTCGGGGACCTAGGTAGCCTAAGCGAGCACCGAAGCGCAGTTCAGAACAGAGTTTCAAAACAAATGACGGATCCGGGTGGTCACAAAGCGCATTCTCTAAAGCGGCAACACAAATAGGAGTAACTATATCATTATTAATATATAAACTATTTGGACTAAAAGAAATATTAGATTTAAAGTTACTATTTCCTGTGTTTGAAGTCCTTTGAACTTCGGTTGGCATTCTCGGTGGGTTCAGGGTTGTCTTCGTTATTTCGACACTGGTATCCAGGGTGGTTGGCACCACATCCGGTTTTATTACACCGATGTGCGTAGGGGCAATTTGGCATGTTAGGACAGAATCGTCCTCGGTTAAAATTGTGGCAGGTTCCGTCCCTCGCTGCCCCAGTTGGTTTAATTGAGGGTCCATTTGAAAAAAGGGAATAGTCGTCACGAAGTTGGGCAGGGCTAGCAGTGAAAATTCTTAGCCAAAGTTGGGTGTCGATTGTAGCCCACGACATGGTACGGCAATTAGCAGCTTTGTACCGAAACTTGTGGTCATAGATGCACCACCCTAGCCCGCCATGAGTTTTTGCGGAGTGTCTTATTATTTCCATGTACTGGAGTAATTCTGTAGCACGAGGGGGAAATTTGCGCACGAGAATCAACATATAGGTGTTGAAAGCTGTAGTCCAATCATCTATATTGGTCAGAATCTGCAGTTTCCGGGGTGTCAACGAGATTCCGGAAGCAGACACGGTAAAGCTGACATTGTTATCTAAGCCGACATCTGTAGGGCTAGCTTTATTGAGGTTTTTTGGCAAAAGCTTATATAGCTCAAAAAACTCACCGCTTTCGATGTCACGAACGTATTTTGCCGGGATTTCAGGCGTGAAACCACCATCGGCCGGTGTATGCGACGTGGAGGTATTGCTTGGTATGGCTTGGCGCAGTTCAGTAGACGTCAGGAAAGGAAACTGGCCAAGTTGCTCCAATCGCTGTAGGGCGGTCGGCTGCGATGTTTCGCCAATGACAGGAAGGTTGACAGGCACCGCGTTTGGGTCTGTATTTTGCGTGGTCAGATCTGCCATAGGAGGATTGGCCGACTCGGTAGCTCGTGGATGGTCTTGGAAGAAGGTTTGCATGGACGTTTGGACGATATTCGTTATCTGGGCAATCTGGTCGTCGTTGAAGGCTACGGATAGGGTTGATGGTACTTGTGCGGCTTGGGAAACAACAGGACCACAACTGGACGCCGCTTCCACGGTTGTGGCGTCTTCTGTCGAACTCGTTAAGCGCTGTTTCTCATTCATTAGACGAGTCTTCAGCGCTCGTCTGCCACCCGTGTTCGGAAGATCGAAGGTGCGGCAAAGATTGCGCATTTCTGGTGTGTACAGTCCCTCTAAATCATCGGGCATGAGAGCCGAGGAAGTCTCGCGTGCGGTTGCACTTGTAGTTCGTGCGTTGGAACTTGGTACATTACCATTTTCACGAGATTGACGAGAAGAACTTTTATTGGTTTTAGGCATCGTCAGAACGTAAGTTAAGACAATACAAGACAATACGGGAACGATTTGAGCAGAGACGAGGAATACGTTTGAGCAACCTTCACTGTTTGAATTCGCAGTATGAATGATAGAGCTAAGCACATGTTACTTGCTTAAGGCTAAGCAATGATAACTAAGGTTGGCTGTTCTTTATGAAAGCATAATGAACAGGGATGAATAGATAATATCATAATAAATATAGAATATAGCCAAGGGGCTTCGTGCTATAATTGTCAATAGCTGTCTGTATTGAGATGGCCTTGTTGTAGAACAATTGTACCTCTGAATACAGAGAGTAAAGACCTTATATTGATAAATGTATGTATGTTGTAGCTTGCTTGGTATCATCCATTAACTCTAATTTTTATTGGTAAAAATTGTCATTTAATGTCATAATACCAGCTGTTTAATAATTGAACCATAAAAACAGAATAGACAACAGTCTTGTGGGGTTATGGAAGTGTGGGACAACTGCTCCATTCTGATATATATAGACAATAATATATGCAATCGTTGGAGCTGGGCCCTGAGTAGGTATTGTCAGGGCAAACACTCGTATTGAGTGGGCCCTGACATAGGGTCGATCAGGGCAAACACTCCTATGCAGTCTTTGGAGCTGGGCCCTGAAATAAAATTGGTCAGGACAAACACTCCTATGCAGTTATTGGAGCTGGACCCTGATCCGCTCAGGGCAAACACTCCTATGCAGGATAGGGATCAAATTGTGCCTGAGAGCGATATGTAATGAAAGCATTGGGCTCTAAGGCGGTTTTCTCATATGATATGTAGGAATTCGAGGTCTATGGGACAATTTTGACCTCTAAACTGGAGCAATTGCCGCCACAATCACACTAAGTGTGTGATCCCCATAGACAAAGAAGGTAATTATAGTAATAAACTGAAAAGGTCATTATAGTAATAAATTCATTACTAACTAGAAGATGTATGTCGCTCGGTTGCCATTTGTTTTGAAACTGCTGCCAGCACGTGAACTGGAGTACGTATGTACCTCAGGTAACAGTCAGACGACCAACGGCCGAGGGTCTGAATGAGCCAATGAGGTAAACTGCAAGATGCTGCTGTAGTAGCAGCTCCAATTCTGAAGCTGTGGCCGGAGTAATCCGAGCTATTATAACCGCCATGGGAGAGAAGTGAACGTAGTTCGTTGGTGAACTGACTACGTGACAGAGCTGTGCCATTCGAGTATTGAAAAAGAGGACCCATCGAACTTGTGCATTTGGAAAGGTAGCTTTTCATGGCCTTAATGGGGCATAATTGAGAATCATTAGCACCGATTGTGATCGGAACTGTTGAACGGAACGGGTCAGTTTTGGAAGCTTTGAGTGTGACGCGTATATATAAACTTTTGCCAATAGCGTTGGGATGAAAAGTTATATCAGCTTTTGTCAAATGGATGGAGGGATCAAACTGTTTTGAGCAGGTCATTTCACCAATCCGAAGAAAGCCGAAAAATGCAAACGAAATTGCGGCCCAGAGCATGGAATCATCGTGTAGCGGTACCATGCGTAGATGAAGTAATCTGTAAAATAACTTCAGATGAACCAGGGTTATAGGCAAGCGAACTCTCGTAGCCACGCCTTTTACGCGCTTGATACCACGTAGAATATATTGAAGGCGTAAGAATTTGTTGACAGGAAGGTCAAAACCATTAATCAAGTGTAAGTGACGAACGGCAGCTAAGTATACTTTTATGGTACCTGGATTCACCGTCCTAGCGAGAAAAACCGCAAAATAGATGAGAATGGTTTCAGTAGTTGGAAGGATGGGGCCAATTTCGTGTAGGTGGAATTGGTAACAAAAGTTTAGGAATTGTTTTTCTCCGCTGGTGTATGTTCTCGATGTACCTTGAGCTAGAGAGGCAACTTGATAGCGCTGTAAGTCGACTTCAAGAGATGAGAAAGGATGTCCGGTAGAATTTGAGGATGCTGATCTGCGTGAGGAGCTAGACGCCGAAATCGTGGTAGCTGAAAACGAGATATGGAATCAGCAATGTTATTACGATGGCCTGGTATGTGCACTGCTTTGAAATAAAAATTACACGAAAGGGTTTGCAGGGTCAAGGCCCGAACGAGATCCATCATCCTTGGGCTTTTTGAGCGTTTTGCATTTATAATCGCGACAACTGTCTGGTTGTCGCAGTAAAAAAGAATTCGCTTTTGGCGCCATTTGGGTCCCCAAATGTATGCTGCTGCAACTATCGCAAATAGCTCTTGCCAGTCAATACTGATATCCTTAGTAGTGAGTGTCTGGTGGGGTAACCAAGGACCCTGAAACCACTGATTTTGAAAAATTCCCCCAAAACCAAGAGTACCGGAAGCATCGGTAAATAAAGACAGGGTACTCGAATTATCCCAGGCCAAATTAAGAAACAGACTAGTGCCATTCCATTCCTGGAGAAATGTTTGCCACATTAAAATGTCCTGTTGGAACCCATGATTTAATCGTATGTGGTGATGTGGCTTTACAACACCCCTGGTGAGTTGTATCATACGCTGTAGAAAGGCCCGACCTGGAGGAATTACTTTGCACGCGAAATTTAGGGTGCCTATTAGCGACTGTAGCTCTTTAAGGGTAGTTGATTTTTTCTTCATCCAGGAGGATAGATCAGTGCGTAAGCGGCAGAGCTTGTCGTGTGGCAGCCGAGCTTCCATTTTTTGGGAATCGAGGATAATGCCTAAAAATTCAATTATCTGACTGGGCCCATCAGTTTTGTGTTCGGCAATTGGAACCCCCAGTGTTTTGAAAGCAAGGAGCATGCTGGTTAGGCTTGCTTTGCATGATTGAGAGTAAGGTGGTGTTTTGGAAGGGAGTTCCATAACCAGAAAATCATCTAAAATGTGACCGACATAGCTAATGTTGCATTTATTGATGAGTATCCATTCTAGGGCATCCGATAGTTGGTTGAATAAATAGGGAGCGCTTCGCAAACCGAATGGCAAGACTTTATCGAAATAGTATAAATTATTCCATCGCATACCTAATAGTTCCCAGTCGTCGGGATGAACCGGATATTGCCGGAATGCAGACTCGATGTCTGTTTTCGCCATGAATGTACCTCGGCCAAAACGACATATGGCAGATACAGCGTCGTCAATTTTGATGTACTGCAGTGAAAAATCTTCCTTGTCAATAAACGAGTTGATAGAATTACCGGATTTTGGAAATGACAAGTGGAAGATTGTTCGAAACTTGTCCGAATGCTTTTTTGGTACGATACCGATTGGCGAGACCTGAAGATTTTTGAAGGGAGGATTGGTGAAAGGGCCTGCAGTGTGACCAAGGGCTACTTCCCTTGCCAAGTTCGCTGAAACAATAGTTGGGTTCTCAATAGCCGACTTTATGTTTTTTGAAATCTTTGGGGCTCGGGGACCTAGGTAGCCTAAGCGAGCACCGAAGCGCAGTTCAGAACAGAGTTTCAAAACAAATGACGGATCCGGGTGGTCACAAAGCGCATTCTCTAAAGCGGCAACACAAATAGGAGTAACTATATCATTATTAATATATAAACTATTTGGACTAAAAGAAATATTAGATTTAAAGTTACTATTTCCTGTGTTTGAAGTCCTTTGAACTTCGGTTGGCATTCTCGGTGGGTTCAGGGTTGTCTTCGTTATTTCGACACTGGTATCCAGGGTGGTTGGCACCACATCCGGTTTTATTACACCGATGTGCGTAGGGGCAATTTGGCATGTTAGGACAGAATCGTCCTCGGTTAAAATTGTGGCAGGTTCCGTCCCTCGCTGCCCCAGTTGGTTTAATTGAGGGTCCATTTGAAAAAAGGGAATAGTCGTCACGAAGTTGGGCAGGGCTAGCAGTGAAAATTCTTAGCCAAAGTTGGGTGTCGATTGTAGCCCACGACATGGTACGGCAATTAGCAGCTTTGTACCGAAACTTGTGGTCATAGATGCACCACCCTAGCCCGCCATGAGTTTTTGCGGAGTGTCTTATTATTTCCATGTACTGGAGTAATTCTGTAGCACGAGGGGGAAATTTGCGCACGAGAATCAACATATAGGTGTTGAAAGCTGTAGTCCAATCATCTATATTGGTCAGAATCTGCAGTTTCCGGGGTGTCAACGAGATTCCGGAAGCAGACACGGTAAAGCTGACATTGTTATCTAAGCCGACATCTGTAGGGCTAGCTTTATTGAGGTTTTTTGGCAAAAGCTTATATAGCTCAAAAAACTCACCGCTTTCGATGTCACGAACGTATTTTGCCGGGATTTCAGGCGTGAAACCACCATCGGCCGGTGTATGCGACGTGGAGGTATTGCTTGGTATGGCTTGGCGCAGTTCAGTAGACGTCAGGAAAGGAAACTGGCCAAGTTGCTCCAATCGCTGTAGGGCGGTCGGCTGCGATGTTTCGCCAATGACAGGAAGGTTGACAGGCACCGCGTTTGGGTCTGTATTTTGCGTGGTCAGATCTGCCATAGGAGGATTGGCCGACTCGGTAGCTCGTGGATGGTCTTGGAAGAAGGTTTGCATGGACGTTTGGACGATATTCGTTATCTGGGCAATCTGGTCGTCGTTGAAGGCTACGGATAGGGTTGATGGTACTTGTGCGGCTTGGGAAACAACAGGACCACAACTGGACGCCGCTTCCACGGTTGTGGCGTCTTCTGTCGAACTCGTTAAGCGCTGTTTCTCATTCATTAGACGAGTCTTCAGCGCTCGTCTGCCACCCGTGTTCGGAAGATCGAAGGTGCGGCAAAGATTGCGCATTTCTGGTGTGTACAGTCCCTCTAAATCATCGGGCATGAGAGCCGAGGAAGTCTCGCGTGCGGTTGCACTTGTAGTTCGTGCGTTGGAACTTGGTACATTACCATTTTCACGAGATTGACGAGAAGAACTTTTATTGGTTTTAGGCATCGTCAGAACGTAAGTTAAGACAATACAAGACAATACGGGAACGATTTGAGCAGAGACGAGGAATACGTTTGAGCAACCTTCACTGTTTGAATTCGCAGTATGAATGATAGAGCTAAGCACATGTTACTTGCTTAAGGCTAAGCAATGATAACTAAGGTTGGCTGTTCTTTATGAAAGCATAATGAACAGGGATGAATAGATAATATCATAATAAATATAGAATATAGCCAAGGGGCTTCGTGCTATAATTGTCAATAGCTGTCTGTATTGAGATGGCCTTGTTGTAGAACAATTGTACCTCTGAATACAGAGAGTAAAGACCTTATATTGATAAATGTATGTATGTTGTAGCTTGCTTGGTATCATCCATTAACTCTAATTTTTATTGGTAAAAATTGTCATATAAAACAATCGTGTTTTATTGATGAAAATATTGAAGCTGTTAGTTGTTGTGGGTATAGACAATTTCTTTTTGATAATAATAATAGTGATGTTGTTGAAGATTTATGTAGTTTTATATTGGAACAAGCGAATTCTGTTTGGATTGCCCATAATGGTGGGAGATTTGATACAATTTTTATTTTTAAATATTTATTGGAAAAATTAAAAATTATTCCAAAAACTATTATGAATGGTACTAACATAATGACTTTAGAAATATGCGAGAAGAATATTCGATTTTTAGATAGTTATTATTTTTAACTATGCCCTTATCTGCTATTCCTAAATGTGTGGGTCTTCTCGAAGATGAAAAAGTGTTTCATCCCTATAGATTTACTGATTTAAAGTATAGAGGGGGATATGATTTATAGGGAATATTTTGATATAGATAATATCAGTGATAAAGATAAATTTGAAAAATGGTATTATTATATTATTATTGTTGTGAGGCTGTGAATATTTTAAGAAAAGGGAGTGTAAAATTTTCATCCATTATAGATTTGATTGCTTGTGTAGCAGCTTTTTATGAAAAAAATTGTATTACTATTGCAAGTTTAGCATCAAAAATATTTCGGCAAAACTTTTTAAAAGAAAAATGTATAGGGATAATTCCTGCAGGAGGTTATTGATGCAATGTAAATCAAAGTTTAATGGCGCTTTGTTGGTTGTATGAAATTAACAAATATTTATCAGGGCGATTAGAATATAAAGGTTCCTCTCAAGGAGAAAAATACATATTAGGACGGTTTGTTGATGGGTTTTATGATAATACAGTTTATCAATTTCATGGGTGTTTTTTCATGGATGTCCTCGTTGTTTTGAAAAATATGAAACAAATACTTTAGTGAATGCAAAATTTGGATCATTATACGCGAAAACTCAACGTTTTACAAATGAGTTGTTAAATGCAGGATATAAAGTTGTTGTAAAATGGGAATGCGAATTTTTAGATGAAACAAAATATAGCTGTAGTGATATTATTGAATTGAAACAAAAAATTTTCGCATATACAATATTAAAACCGCGTGACGGACGGATTATATGGTGGGCGAACTTCTTCTATATGTTTATTTAGAGAGATAAAACAAAATGAACAAATTAAATATGTAGACTTTACATCTCTATACCCTTTTGTTCAAAAATAATTTGTTTTTCCCGGTTGGACACCCTAAAATTTTCGTTAATGAAGAGTGTGAGAATATAAATATAAAAGATATTTTCGGTTTTATTAAATGTCGTATATTACCGCCGCAAATCTTTTATTTGTTGTTTTACCCGTCAGAGTAGCTGCAAAATTATTATTTCCTTTATGTGATCAATGTGCTATCGATAAATGTTATAAATGTATACATAATGAAAACGATGGCTGTTTACGGGGTACATGGACCAGTGTCGAAATTAATAAAGCTGTTGATAAAGGATATCAAATAATTAAAATGTATGAAATATATCATTATGATCGGCAAGAAAAAATCTTTGTTGATTGTGTAAACGATTTTTTAAAACTAAAACAAGAGGCGTCAGGTTTACCTGCTGAATGTTTTAATAGTGACGGAAGTAAAAATAAAATTAAAATTAACCAATATTGTGAACATTATTTGAATCATGAACAGATTAGTTTAGATAAAGATAAAATAGAAAAAAATTCCCGGTTTAAGAACTATAGCGAAAACATTATTAAATTCATTGTGGGGTAAATTTGCACAGAATGAAAATAACACGCAAGTTGCTTTTTTAAATGATTATGAGGAATTATTATTTTTAGCTAACGATAGGTGTAAAAAATTTACGTGTTTAGATTTTATTAATGATACTCTTTTACGTTGTACATATGAAAATGTAGATGAATCTGCAGTAGCTTTAAAAACCGGTAATATTGTTATCGCATGTTTTCTTACAGCTTATGCACGTTTACAGTTATATGATTTAATTGAAAAATTAGGAGGGCAAGTTTTATATTTTGATACCGATTCGGTTATCTATGTGTGTGATAAAAATACTTGTTCGATTAAAACCGGTAATTATTTAGGAGAATTAACCAATGAATTAAAAGAAAATGAATGGATTACTCGATTTTGTTCAACAGGACCTAAATGTTATTATTATATTACTAATTTAAACGAAGAAGTAGTTCATGTAAAAGGATTTTCTTTAAAAAATAAAGCGAAAGATATCCTAAATTTTAAAACATTAAATAAATGTATTGAAGATAAAGATCAAATCATTACAATTAGATATGAAAATAAAATATGTAAAGATAAATTAAATAATATTTTTATTAATAGTGAAATTAAAAAATTTTCATTTACTTTTAATAAACGTATTGTTAAAGATAATTTTACTACAATTCCCTACGGATATTTAGAAGAAGAAGAAATGGACACATACTCGTTTTTTAACAATTTTGTTTTTTAATCATACACTGCGTTTTTTCAAAAAATAAAAATTCCTCCCCCTTAGTGTCTATATAAACCCACACCTTGTACTCGTCTTGTTCTTGTTCATTGTCACTTTCACTTTCAAACCCATACTCATTGATTAATGCATCAATAGGCTTATTGTTGTTTTGGGAGCGGTTAAATACCCCCTCCCGTAACCTTTCCTCTTCGTCTTCATCATCATCGTCATCA
This sequence comes from Chrysogorgia sp. JL179-B06, assembly GCA_035772405.1. NCBI lineage: Eukaryota > Metazoa > Cnidaria > Anthozoa > Scleralcyonacea > Chrysogorgiidae > Chrysogorgia > Chrysogorgia sp. JL179-B06. Next base: position 168,282 of record JAYKKM010000190.1, on the reverse strand, counting down.
TTGTCTTCATCATCATCATCATCGTCTTCATTATCATCATCATTGTCTTCACCGTCTTCCCATTCATTTCATTGTCTTCATTATCACCGTCTTTATCATTGTCTTCATCTTCGTTCATTGGTCTTTCTTCTTCATCTTCGTTCATTGGTCTTTCTTTTCTTCATCTTCGTTCATCGGTCTTTCTCCTTTTATGGGGTGGAAAAACCGTGTGTCAAACTCGTCAAAATCCCACACAATTTCTCCACCTTCTTCTTTCCTCCATACAATCTGCTACATTTTTTATCATTCATCTTCTTCTTCTTAGCTTCTTCTCGTTGGCTGTCTGTAGATCGTTTAGTTTGTACTGCATCGCGCTAGCGTATATAATCGCGTACTGTTTATGCGTTACTATAGTCACGACAGTCAAGGTCATTCGAGGTGGGTGTTATGGGATTTAAAGAATTTCGGGTATGTTAAAGCAAAAGTACAAATTCATATCATGACCTTATATGGTTATGTATAGTCAAGGTCGTTATATGTTTAAAAATATACATCATGCAACAATCAAAGTCCAAACTCATATCATGACCTTATATGGTATCTATAGGCATGGTCGTCATATGTCTAAAAATATAAAATCAAAGTCCAAAAAATCATACCATAGTCGACTTCCTTTTGTTTTAAAAATATATACTATGAAACTTTTAAATTCTTATAAATATCTATATATTTCCTTTTAATTTTAGACGTGTAAAATGAATGCTGTTTCACTACCATTTCATCACCCGTTTATGTTAACATTGTGCGGTACTAGTCAATGTGGAAAAACATTTTGGATTTTACAATTACTAAATTATATTGAGACAATGATAACACCTAAAATTACGAAAGTAGTTTATCTTTATTCCATATATCAACCCTTGTACGATAAAATGCATGCGGTTTTGGAAAAGAAAAAAATTAATTTCGAATCTGTTGACTGTAAGAAGGGTATACCCGATATTGTTGATATACAAACGAATACATCTGATAATACATTAATTATTTTAGACGATCTTATGTTAGTCGGTACATCGTCAAAAGAAAATCTTGATAAAATTGATAATATTGCAACTAAAGATGTTCATCATCGTAATGTAAGCGTAATTTTTGCATGTCAAAACTTATCTTACGGTAATGGAAAGTTGCGAAATTTACGTATCAACAGTCATTATATCATGTTTAAAAATTTAAGTGATTGTAGAAATATGTATACAATATGTGATAATAAGAAAATAAATAGAAACCAATTTGATAAAATATTAGCTGATATTAATAAACATCCTTATGGATATTTATTATTCGATAATTGTAATAAAGGATCTGATAATTGTAGAATAAGAACAAATATATTTCCTAATGAAAAAACCATTGTATATGATTTGTGTTAAAAATAATAATTTTTGTAAAAATTTCACCAATTTATAAATAAAGAATACTTTTTTATTTGTTGTTATCTTATTTGCTATATAAGTAAAAAATAATAAGGGACAAAAACAAACAAAGATCCTAGAAGTTTTATCGTGATGAAAATAAAATCAATACAATTAAAAGGGAAGAAATAAATTTGGAAAACTTTTTCTCGAGATGCTAAACATACCTATGTTGATATTCCTAAGCAAATTTCTACGGGTGTAAAACGTATAGTAAGCGGTAAAAGAAGAAGAAAAAGGAAAAATGTTAGACATATAGGGGGTGTGGTGGGGAAACGAAAAAGGAAACAAAAAGGAGGATTTCTACCAGCCTTAGCTTTAGCACCTATTGCGCTTTCACTATTGGGTTCAATATTTAAATAAAAAACTCTAACAGACAATTGTTAATTGTGTTGTAAATATTTTAATTAAAATTTTGATTTATTAAAAGAACAACAACTTTGATTATTAGCTTTCTGTGTTTCTATTTTATATTTACATTTTTATTATAAATGTTAACTATTACCTTTCCTAGTATAACTATTTTACGACCTAATTTAATATCATTAATTAATTTATTTGTATTTATGCTTTTAAATGACGAATATTTAGCTGTTTTTTGGTTTTTTTCATTTTTACATTTATTATATAAATAATAAACACTCCAATTTCCACATACAACTGTTGCTCGGGATTGAAGGGGAATTTTTTGATCATAAACAAATGTCAAATTATTTCTTTCAGCATAAGTCATCCAATCAATACGTTCGTTTATAAAAACTAACTTTTTGTGCAAAACTATCAAAAAATACATGTGTTTGTTTTTATCAACCCAAATAGCGACCCAATGGGTCTTATCTTTTGAATCGTCTGTATTCCAAATCCAACATGAAGGAAATTTAATTTTTTCAGGAAATACATCTGCAGGATAACCACCCAAAAAATATTTGTTTAAAAAAGCATTTGTATTTGCTATTTTATTAATATCATCAGTATATAAAAACTTATTTAAAAAACATAAAACAGGAATCATTTGTTTGTTCTTTTATCTCTATTGGCTAAAAAAGAATCGAACTCCGGTTTTAAAGCACTAGCAAGTGTCGATCTAAAACTAGGTGATTGTGGTTGATGAGTAATCGGTAAAGATGCGTAATCGCCTTCATCATCGCTTCCATTTTTATATTGTTGTCGAAGTTTAAGCAACAGGCATTTTCATTTTTTTTTAATTATTTTAAAACTTTAGAATGTTGTTTAACTGTCAAATTATAATTTTGAATTTTCGATACATTGTGTATTAAATCATAAAGCATATCATCGTAATTAACTTCATAGTTATTTAATCTTATTATATTCCCTGTTGTTTTAATATTTTTTTCTTTAAGAATTCTTTAATATGTCCTTCACTTAGACTACCATATGTACTTTTCCCCGCTTTCGCTTCTTGTGTTTCTTCTTGTTGTTCATTAGTAGATGTTTCAGCTTTTCTTTTTCTTTTATTTTTAAAAAATCCACTATATTTTCTTCAGTTTGATTATTATTCTTATTTTTTAATTATTCTTGCTCCATTTTGTCTTTACTTTCCAAAAATTGAAATCATTCTTTTTTTTAATTCCATGTAATACATTTTTATTAACATGTTCTTTTTTTATTAATTCTAAGATTTCATTTAATTTATTAGGATCAACTAATTGTACTTTATTAATTCCACTCATTTTTTCTTCGTTTCTTTTATAATCAATTTGTAGGCTTTTTCAAACACATGAATCAAACGAAGGTCTTCATTTGATATAACTTTTAAATCATTTTATTTTATTTTATCGCGTACAAAACGTTTAAGAATTGTTTTATTATCGTTTGAAATGGGTACTAATATTTTATTATCTAAAATATTTTTTGATAAATCTTGAAGTTTTCTAATCAATCATCATTGATTTATTTTTGTTTTGTAGCCATATTTGATTTAATATATTGTTTTAAACATGGTAACTTTTTTTTTCTTTTTCTTTTTTAATTTTATTTAAAAGCAACAATCAACTCAGCATCATCATCTTCAGAAGAAGTAAAATAATTATCACTATCACTATAATTATCTTCTTCTTCTTCTTCTTCTTCTTCTTCTTCATCTTCTTTGACGTCTTTTTCTTTTTCTCCTTTTTTTTTTTTAATTCTTCTTTTTCTTCTTCATCCACAACATATTTTCTTTTATTATTTTTCTCCATTTTTATCCAAACTTTGATATTATAGGATATATAAATATATGTTATATACGCTTTAAAAGAATTTGATTAATTGTTTCTCTTTTCTTTTCTTTTATGATGTATGTTTTTTTACGATTATTTTTTTTTTTTGTATTTTCATTTGATCTTTCATTTTTTTTAAATAATTCCTTAAGCTAATTGTTGTTCTTTATTTTTTTACTAAATGTCATGTAATAATCTTGCAGGTGTTTTTAAACCTATTTTTATTTCATTTCGAAACGCTCCTATATAAAGTAATACTCCAGCAGTAGTATTTTGTGAAAAATTAAAATCAATGTTTACATTTCCTGAGGGTCGTGAAGGTAATATACTAAGATGAGAATCTTTATTGCTTGTTAAATCAAATCCAAGCATTGCATATCCATTTTTAAAATCATTAAATGTAAACTGCATATGTTTATATTTCCGATTCAAAACATTCTGTAGATTTGAATAAGCTTCTTCAGCAGATGTAATTTTCATAACAGTGTTATTATTTACCGAAACACTAACATTCGAGTAGTGGGGCCATGTAAAGTTAAAATATTATGCGTATACGCCCCATTCCAATTAGCGAGAGGTATAAAAACTATAAATAATTTTGTAGGACATGCACCATTAAAAGCATCGTCAACTTCATGACTCGTTCTACCTGGTAATATATTTTCGCTAATGCATCGATAATTACTAGTATAATATTTAGCTTCCATGTGTTTATCAACAAATGCCGCATTTAATGGCACACGTAGTTGATTGTTGGGTTTAAAAACAGGTATTTTAATCTTTAAATCATCTAACGATAGTTCTGTATTTGCTAAACTTAAAGCAACATCATCTGCACCAGATAATAAAATAGATTTTAATACTCTTGTTAAACGAAATTCTATTTTAAATACTGATGGAATAATAATTTCCCCACCACCATCGCTAAATAATGAGGTATCAATTGTATCAATTACTGTTTTGACTTGATTTTTCAACACTCTAGCATAACCTCCAGCATTAACGTGCATTCCATTCTCAAATCCAACTATATTATCCATACCCCCCGCTGTATCAAGATGAGAAAAAATAATATATTTACATGCATCGTATTTTGGATTATTTTCACGCGATAGATATTTAATAATTGAAGTAATATGAGACATATTTCCCGAAGTAGTAAGGTTAAGTTAGTTCGACACACGTGTGAATCAATAAATTAACCATGTGAAAAATAACTTATACATTTAATACACAATTTATTGGGTTGTATTTTAGAAAATTCCTTCATATTTAAAACAACGTCATAATGTTTATTATTTAACCATAAACATATTATATTATTAGTTAATTTAATAAGATTTCCTTCAGAATCTGTACGTGAATCATAAATTATATTGTCTATACACTACCAAGTCAACACCTTGAGCATTAAGAAATTTTTCGTACACAATCGAAAATTGTTTAACTTTAACTTCTTCACCCACAGGTATACCCGATTTTTTATACACATCACGTATTTCATCAATACTAAATAATTCGTCAATACTTTTACTAGGATGTTTAGTCATCATCTCATACCTATGATCTTTATACAAAAACGATAGACCTACTAAAATAGATAACGCAAAACAACAATTTTTAATTGTTTTCGTTAACTTAGTACTGATAATATAAAAAACTCCAGTGCGAAATTTACGATCATATTTTGTTATAGATTTATCTACTTTATCTCCACCACTATCATTTTCATTTACTTTATTTAATCTATTGTAAATTTTTTGTCCTAAGTAAAGGATTTTTTGTCTTGTTACTTGATAAATTCTTAGCTGTAATCCCGATGGAAAGTTTGAATAACCACCGTACATTTCCAACCGTTCGCTATCATTTCTTGATCCTTTGCATATGTTTTTCAAAAATATTAAAAATTTTTTTTTACATTAACATCATTTAATTTCATTACAGCTGTACAAAAAAAACCCTTAAAAATAAATCGTACATAGTCATCATTATTTTTCACACTTGTCCGTGCATAATTAATCAAATAAGTAAAAAGTAACGTCAACGATTGTATAAAAGCTATAAAATTAACACCAGCTTTACGAGCAATAGATATTGAAAAGTTTCTCGACACTAATAATGTTATCGTCATTTGTTTGAGGATTTTTTTTTCACTTTCAAACAAACTTACTAAACGTTCTATCTCTTTTTTATTATATTTAAATTTCTTCTGTTGATTCTCCATGTTGTTTTCTTTTTTTCTTCTAAAACAAGAAATACATGAGGTTTTTTATTTATTTTTTCCTCTCCATCAACAAGATCACCTATATTAATATGATCTGCCTCTTTTACACTAATACAGTTAAAGGTCACCAACGGTTTATCTCCAACACCCATCGAATTGCCCATATTTTTCTAAACAAATGAGTGAAACTATACATATAGAAATTTATTTAAAAAATAAAAACAACGAACCTTATATAGCCTATGAAGTTTTAGATAATGATGCTTGTGTTTTATTTTAACCAGAAATATTTCGTGAATGTCTATTAAATTTTACAGAAGATAATGAGGAAATCATTTATATTAATTATTTAGTAATACAAGAAAGATTAGATTTAAATATATATATATCAATTATCATCATCTATTACATATAAAATCGAGTGTATTATAAAATGTATTAAACAAAATAATATGGTCTATCTTGGAATTAAAACAATATTTATTTGTTTGAGACTTTATTTAACGAGGGTAAAAATACACATGACAGTAAATAATTATACTGATGACCCTGTGGCCCTCATCTATGGCTATTTTTAATACTATGTTACTATCTTATATTAAAAATTAATCTATCTAAACATTAAAAAAGATTTCTGATAGTTTAAAATTGGTTGTTTTAATTTTTGTTTAAAAATCTTTACGTTTTTAACTCACCTTAATTCAACATTTAAGTTGTTCCAGTCTTTGATGGTTCGGACCGTAAACGTTTGGCCCCCTTCTGTTGTCTTTTTAAAACTAGGACAAACCAAATTTATTGTTGAAAATCGTGCATTTCTTCCATGGATGTCAGAGTTTCTTGTCAGCAGCGAATCTATATAGCTTGGTGTTTCTCCATTTAATCTTTTCACGACCATGGTGCAGCAATTTATCAAAATTTTTTCGTTTAAAGGAATCCATCCCAATGTGTTAAATAATGGTACAGAGTGTGTTCTACTATGAGCTCCAAGGATTATTCTGGCCGCTCTTTTCTGTAATCTGAAAATCCTTTGTTCGCTTTCTCTTTTGCATGAAGACCAGACTGAACTACCATAGAAGATAAGTGGCTTTATGACTCCATTGTAATATATCTCTCGTTGTTTCGGTGACAAATATGGGCTAATATGTCTAAGTAGGCCAATTCTTTTTGCAACTTTCTTTGAGAGATTTTCCATATGTAGGTTGAAATCCAGACGATTGTCGAGTTCGAGACCTAGCAGTTTAAAGCTATCCACTTGTTCAATAATTTCGCCATTGAGGTTTAAATCCATTGTTGGAAATGAAGGCGTGATCCGGTTTTGCAGACGCTTGTTGATGACTAGCATTGATTTGTTTTTTTTCAGTATTAACAAACATTTTGTTATTTGATGACCATAATGCTGATGAAGTGGTAAATCGTTAACAAACACGAAAAACAGAACTGGGCCAAGAATTGACCCCTGTGGTACCTCATGACTTATATTAATTTGCTTACTGCTTTTGCCAGCAATCTTTACAAACTGTTTTCTATTTGAGAGGTACGAGTTGAACCAAGATAATGACGTTTCACTTACACCATATAATGAAAGCTTTTTCAAGAGAATTTCATGATCGATGACGTCAAACGCTTTTTTGAAATCGACAAATATCAAACCAGTTACTTTATCATCGTCCATATTCCATAAGATTTCATCTACCAGTTTAATTAATGCGGATTCAGTTGAATGGCGAGGACGGAAAGCTGGTTGCAAACGATATATAAGGTTGTTTTCACGAAGAAAACTGAAGAGAGATCTTGCGACGTGTTTTTCTATTATTTTTGAGAGGACTGAAAGGATCCAAATTGGGCGATAATTGTTTCTATTGTCACGGGAACCAGATTTGTAGATTGGAGTCACTCTGGCCAGCTTCCATCTCGTCGGAAAAACACACGTTGATATAGAGAGATTCATCAGCTTGCACAATGGAGCTTCAATTATTGAGGCTGAAATTTTAAGTATACGAACATATATTCCGTCAGGACCTGTTGTCTTATTTGTTGGGATATTGCTGATTATCTCCATCACCTGCTCCGGGGTCATTTCTGGAATTGAATAGTCAGCGGATTGTAGATTTGAGTTAACAAACTCATTTAGTTTTGTTCCGTCGTACTCGCCTCCCGAATTTGAGGTCTGTGTTATTGATGAGGCAATGTTGACAAAAAAATTGTTGAATTCTTCAGCAATCTGACTTTTATCGCTTATACTTTAATTTAATTATGGTTAGAACAAAATTACCCGCAAGAAAACGACGTAATAACTCACGGGTTGTTAATAAATCACAAAGTATATGGGACGTTCTTCAATATAAAAGTAATACTATAAAAAGATTAAGATGTCGTAAACATACAGCCCATGCCCCACAATGTTGGATTCATTTAGCTAAAGAAGATAACTTACGTGTAAAAAAATCAACTATTCCAAATGCTGGATAGGGATTGTTCGCGTGGAAAAATCAATTTAATCTAAAAAAAACAATAATCCAACACACGGGTCGAAAAACAAATCAAACAGGATTAAATCGTAAATACGGTATAGATGTGAATGCCAACTATAGTGTATGTGAGAATGCTAACAATTGTTTGGATGCTGATTTAAGTACTTATTCTGCAGCTCGTTTTGCAAATAATGGAAAAAGAGGGTCAAATTATAAAAATAATTCCTATTTTACTTATATAAGAAATAAAAACAAATACTTTTTAGAAAGTTCAAAACGTATAAAACCACAGGAAGAAATGTTTGCTGATTAATAATGGTAATTGAACTGAGTGGAGTGCAATTTGGTCTGAAATCAAATGCGTGATTACAAAATCGCACGACCGCGTAGCGGGAGTGCGATTTGTAATCGCAAGTTTGATTTCAGACCAAAATTGCACGACACGAAGTTCAATTGCCACTTTATTATATCCATTTTGAAATCATACCATTAAAAACAATATGCGACAGCGGAACCGGTATTTAATTTAAACAAAGATCATGTGACAAAAATGTCATGTGACAAAATTCTCTAGAGCGTATAAAAACAGTCAACTAAAAAGCATCGTAATTATAAAAACAAAAACAGAGATTTAGTCAACTACAAAGTTCAATCCTCATTGTCCGATTCAATAATGTAAGCGGCCCTTCGTTTCTTGAAGTAATTGATGGTGCAACCCGTGTAATTTTGCATTGGGACAGTAGAACTGCTGGGGAAAGCAAAATTTGGTTGAAATAATGGAAATCCAACAGGCTGAATAGATAAGTCTTACAAAGGATTTTGTCAAGTTCTTCCGGCGCCATTGTTTCAATATTTGTGTTTTCAAGACGACGGGATGTGCACCAGCTTTTGAACACGTTCATCCATTGTTTTGTCAAGCGCGAGGTGTTTTTATTGACAGCAAAATACTTCAGATCTTCTATGTCTTTGTTGGCAATTACTAGAAATCTGGAAACATCTATTTCTGCATGGTTTTGGCCTTCATTTGTTGGTGTTTGTTCATTTGTTTTGGTTTTGCTGGACTCGGGAGCACGTGAAACTTCAGCAATATTTGAGAAAAAATCAGTGATATTTTGGTTAAAGGTGACACCAAAAGATGACAAACTCTCTAACAGAAGTTCTTCACTTTCAAGCAGGTCATTGTCTCCATTTTTATGAAGAAAAGTGGAATTTTTAAAAAAATTCACAAAAAATAAAATGTTGTGTCTTTTTTCCCCTGTAATTTGATTGGTAAGTTTAATTCAGTGATTAAAGCTGATTGGTTGTTTTGGTTCAGTGTTTAGATCTGATTGGCTGAAAAAAGATGTGATTTAAAGCCCAAAATAGTGCGATTCGTGATTAAATCGCACTGCTAAGAGCCAATCAGATTGCAACTATCACCAGTGATTTCAAAATGGATATAATAATGGTTCGAACTATTGGAAAAGAAAAAAACGATAAATCATAATGGGGTGTAAAAAATGTAGAATATACGTAAAATTATTAGGTAAAGGATTCAATGGCAAAAAAAGAGGTGGTGGTTTTAAGGGTAATAAAAAACAACGTGGTGGTATAAAAATAACTAACTCATTAGGTAAAAATATCATTAACGAAATTAATAAAGGTGTTGGAATCTTAAAAACACTAAAAAATAAATCTCAAAAAGGAGGATTAATACAGCCACGCCAACAGTATGGGGTACCACGTAGATATGGTGGATTTTTAGAGAAAATAAGAATGTATTAATATTATAAATAAAAAATAAAAATATTCTTCATCTTTTCTTTGTCAGCAAAAATATTTATTAAAAGATTCAAAATATCCATTTTCTAAACAAATAACAAAAACTTCAGGATAAATCCAGCGACGGTTTAAATTAAAAGCTTCACAGTCAATCAAATGTGTAATTTTTTTCAAATAATGTGATTGGTTAGATTTTAAGCAAGTGAAAGCTGATTGGCTAAATAATTGTACCCCACCTATAAACAAATATAAAAACCCTACCCAACGTTCTACGCCCTAAAAGCAATCATACCCTCATAGAGGAAGGTTATCGTTAAAAATTGTGAACAGAAAAGAAGAAAGAAAATGGCGTTGCAAATGAAAGACGTAAAGGCACATTACAATGGTGGAAATTTTTGCGTCTTCCTCCTAAAAGAAAGACCAAAGAACGAAGAGAAACAAAGAACGCCAATGACTCGCGCCCGAAAAAGAAAACTGGTGGTGGAAGTAGAGGCTTGGGGTGTGCTGATGCACAAGTGCTTAGAAGATGTGGTGGAAGAAAAGAAACAAAAACATTAGAACAACAATAATAATAACGAACTAAACAGCCATTTTAATAAAAAATCTTTGTACAAAATTCCAATACTAATACTAATTCATTTTAATACTATTTTTGCCTTTTCTACCAATTGTTGTTTGCGTATTTTTCGACAATGAAATGTTTTATTATCGGCTAATTTACGGCGTCTATCCTTACTCCAACATTTCCCTGTTAAAGCACGTCGGCGGCCATATTGAATAAACGTCGAAGGCTCATAAGATCGACCCATGGAAGTGATATATTTATCTCCATTAAAAGACCGACAATCTTCTGCGGGTAGTAAAAGCCATTTCCACACTTTATCTTCATAACACTGGTCTTTAAAAATAACCATCCCTTGAAGATATCCTCGACTATTTTCAGTAGGCCTACTACATTCAAAAAACGAGACTTCGTCCATGTTAAAAACACAAAATGGCGTGTCAATTGTTCGCGCTGCTATAAGCATTTTATCAGCGTCTTGTTTGGAACGGCAACCAAAAGTCCTAAGTCTTTTGCGTTGGAGAATACATCTTCAAAATACTGATATTTAACGTTTAGTACCTATCATTAATAGCAAAATTTATATAACAACACCAATTCACACAGACAAATAATAATGTGTGATATTGACCTTAGCAACGGGTTTCATATTTCATACTGCACGCAAACTGAATTTGTATAATCAAACCAAATAAATCAGACATACAAGTGAAGAGTTGAACTCTTGCTTTCTATAAGTTCTAACCCCGATTTTGAAATTGAACACATGCTTAAATATCGAGGGAGATTAAAGATCTCCCTCAATTTTTAAAAAAAATACACACACTCGACGGATTTAGTATCGCGGTTGTTGGTATGGGCAGACGTGTCACCACAAAACATCTGTCTGACGAAAATAGCGTTAACATTTATTTAAATAATAAAGATGAAAGAGATTCACAGCAACTTTAAATTTTATATTATTGCAAAGTCATTTTTACCTTGCGTTTATACCGTTAAAAACATGCTACAACATACAACAGCTAATAATTCTGTCGCGCGCTATTGACGTTAGCGAGGGGTTTCATATTTCATATACCGGCGCTCGCTAAATTTTACTTTAATCAAAAACCGAAATTCTCACACAGACATATGGCACGAGTTGAACGTTTTGCTTTTCGTTAAATACGTTTGAACACACTTTCTTTAAGATCTTACCCAGTTTTTTAAATTCAGACTAGACGAATTAGTGGCGGGTAGCAACATCCCTCAACAGCTGTCTAACGAAAATAGTGTTCAGATTTATTTTTATAATATAAAATGAAAGCGAATCACAACAGCTTTTAACTTTATATTATACGCACACGTTTTTAGCCTATTACTAAAAATAAAATCAAACATTTAACCTTGACCGACTGTGAATAACAAAATACTTCACATTCCATTAATGACATTTTGACCTGAGCTTGAACGAATTGGGATAACATTTCTAAAAATATAATAATATGTCGCTCTCTCAAAACCTTGAAAGACCTTAAACTTTTAAAGCAATGAAACACGTTTAAAATGAACCAATGAAATCACTTTACTATTTTACAAAATAATATATAAGAACCCGTTTTCCGAACATTTTTACAAAACCAAATGATGGCTAGGATCAGACAAGGTAGACCAAAAAATATCCCGTACAAAGAAGAAAAGATAGAACGTTCAAGATATGGCAAGGGGAAGGTTTTACTCAGATGGCGAAATTACGCAATGAAATATTTAAGAAGAACTTGGGACTTTACATATCAGATATATCGTCGGAGTAAGAGTCTGAAAATGAAGAGATGGGTGTACAATTAATCGACGATGTTTGTACAATCATCGAGTCTTCTCCGTCACCATCAGCCTATAACCCGCTCACGCCAGTAGAGGAAATACCGATACCTGATCCACCACAACCTATCCAAAAACATATTCCCGAATCCTTTCCCGTCGACTAAGAACCACCATCACCCTATAATACGTTCACACCAGTAGAGGAAATACCAATACCTGATCTACCACAAATTATCCAAAAACATTTTCCCGAATCGTTTCCCGTCGACAAAGAACCATCGACAAATATTCCCGAAGAAAGCGTGTCCCAAAACAAGAAGAAAGCGTGTTCCCATTAAAAGTACCAATTCGCGACGAAAACTTCGCTCCAATACAAGAACCGTCAATGTTATTTGATTTATCAAATACATTTGACTTTGAAAATTTAATTCCTGACAATATACTTATGCAGCAAATAATCTCGTCTTTTCCCGCACCATCGACATCATCAATACAACCCCGACTATCTCCTCCTCCCCCGCCTCCTCCTCCTGCGCAACAGCTGATAGGTGTTGAAGATGAGGGAGAAGAAGATAGGATCAAACAATATAAAAAACAATTAATATATATAAAAAACACAAATTAACAGGTGTTGAAACAGTATCTTATATAAATATTAATAGTGATGAAGATAGTGATATCATAGTTACAGATTTAGATTCATATAGACAACTAAAATTTATATTTAGAGAAAAAGAAAGAATAATTGGAAAATTTAATATATATAAAGTAATAGAGTAGGAATTAGATTATTAGAAAGAAACTATCGAAAAACATTTAAGAAAATAGAAAAAGCACGTAATGAGAGTATTTAAAAAAAAAGATTTAAAAAAATAATGTAAATAAATAAACGGGCTGTATATAAATATGTGTGTGTGAAATTTGTTTTTTACTTTTTTCCAAAAAATGGATATCGTTCTCGAAGAACTTTCGAAACCGTTAATAGAAGAATGTATTACAAATCAAACCGTTAATAGAAGAATGTATTACAAATTTCAAAGAAGCGCGAAGTCGAAGCGAAGTTTCAAAGAAGCGCGAAGTCGAAGCGAAGTTTCAAAGAAGCGCGAAGTCGATGCGAAGTTTCAAAGAAGCGCGAAGTCGAAGCGAAGTTTCAAAGAAGCGCGAAGTCGAAGCGAAGATTGAAACCGTTAATAGAAGAATGTATTACAAATCAAGAGAATATGTTGAAAAACATTATTTTACAAATCAATAGCCAACAAATGGAATTGATTTATAAATAAATAAAACGTCATGAAACAGGACATATCATTGCTTTTTATCCATTAATTACTTTTTTTTTGATTGAAAACATGTTGGGGAAAAAAAATTGAACTAATTCAACATTGGACAAGATTAACAATTGCAGATTTTAAAACTTAAAAAAACAACTTTTATTAGAAAAAAAAAAATCTTTAATTACATTTCCTTATTTTTTTATTTTTACAATTTTATTAAAATGTTATTTACTATAATTTCACAACACCATGTAATTTAATACTAAAAGCTCTAAAATTAAAAATATAATTATGCGTTTGTAGATAGGCCATCAGATAAGCTTCTATATATTCTATATTGGATTATTCAAGTGTTATGCTAAAATATGGTGTTAATAAATAATAATCTAATAATTCCATTCCATATTTAAATCCATATACATCAGATGTATCTATAGTTACAGGGAATGAATGAATTATTTGTGTTGTACAAGTTAGTATATCAAAAAAAATTTCACATCTCAAAATTTGGCTATTGAAAATATAATCATTTACGGGGTTAAAAGTGATAGTTAAAAAGTGGACTTTTGCTTACAATTTTTATAATTACAATACTGATTAGAATGACTATAAGCGCAATTAAAATTACGTATGATGCGATTAAGATCAATATCAGTTAAATTATTATTTTCAATTCTACCCTGAGGATTATGTTTTGGACAATAAAAAATAAAACATGCTGCTATGCAAAATATATTATATCTATAAGATTGCGACTTATGGGCTAGACACGCTAATAAAAAAAAGGTGCTACAGTTAATAAATAAAGCGCAAGATCAATTAAAATGGGGAACTCATCGTCTCTACCTATTTTATAAAGCAGCTGAAATATTAATTTTCTTCCCATCGCGAAGGGAATCGGTAAACGATTCTCTTCCTGTGAAGTTGAAACAATAGGGGACATAAAATGATAATTATCTTCATGAAAATATTGGGGTCTTGTTACAGTAATATATAAACTATCTAAGTAGATATTATCTAAACTAAATAATGAAGATAATAAATAAGGTTTCTTTGATAATATTAACTCACAAGGGTCTGAATATCTATGTAAAATATATTTTCACGACTGTCAATATATGGAACAATGTATTTTGATTTTCCTCCTTGAACGGTCCAACATTTATAAAGTTTCATGTCTTTAACTTCTGGATCGTTTAACCGTAAAAAATAAAATCCAGTGTAAAATTTTGCAAACACATCCGTTTCAAGCTGTAAACAACCAATAATTTCACCGAAATAGTAATTCAAAAGTCGAAACATCCAATAGATAAATCCAATCTGTGAATTTCTAAAGCGTTGAAAATACATGACAACTTTTAAAATCCATAAAAAATGTTTTTTCTTCCACTTTTCTTTTTTTCAATTGTCTTTCCAAAATTGTCGTTGTCTATTTGTAAATTTAAAAGCTCTTTTTCTTTTAGGTTGATTTTCCATCTAAAAAATCAAATAAAAATACTAATCATTACAATAATATTCATAATACTTCGAAAAAAACTTGAAAAATACTCACAAATAAGCACATAAAATCTTTATAAATACTAAAAATAATACAAATTCATACTCTTACCATTGAATATTTACACGAGTTCTATTGATATTCACAGTCTTTAAACATTCTACTCTTTAAAACCCTTGTCGATCGCTTCTTATATATATACATATCTCACTTGACTTCCGGTTTTATTTTTTGATTTTATAAAATTAAAAACAAAAATCATATTTTACTTCCAAAATAACCACACCCACCTCACTTCGCTTCTGGTGTTCGCTCGGGACACATCTCTCTCTCTTGCTCTCTCTGTCTTTATTTTTTTTATAAAATAACTTTTGCAAGTAACTTCATTAAAATCATTTTTACTTTTTTATATTTTTAAAAAATAAATACTTTTTTTGTTTGCTCCTACTGTGTGTGCTCGCATGAAAGTCGTACTCTCAAAAAGTGCGAAGCGCTTGAACCCTCCAATGTGCTGTGGTATTTATTACTAACCATCATTGGTGCGCATTCAACCCGCAGTACTCTTGTAAATCGCGACTGGTTTAGACTTTATTGTCTGGTCTTCCTCCTAAAAAAGAGGTTGATGTCAGGTGGGACTAGTCCATAGAGACATTTAGCTCACCGCCAGATCGATCGATTGCTTGTTGTACGTCAGGGCTTTTTGGATGTTAGCATGTGGTGAAAGAGCTAGCTAAAGTAACACATAGTTTCACAGGAGTAATTTTATTTTATTTTGCTTTTTTTTATTTTTGCTTTTTTTAAGACAAAAATATATACAAAAGCACACAACAATATATTGACAGTGCCTCATACATTGCGTTATCGGATCTACCTCTATATTAAAGTGTATATTTTGTATATATATATATTTTTAAATAAAAACATAGCCTCTGGTAATAAAATTGGGAAGAATCGTTTATTCTTCCCAATTCCACACACTAGGACAATTCCCTCCCTGTAAATAAAAAATATATAATTTAAAAAAACAAAAAAACAAACACCAAATAATCTTGAACGTATCTACTTCCGGAAACATCTTTTTTTCTTTCCAAAACCTTTTACAAAAAATAATACCCTATTTACTTCCGGAATAACTACAAACACCTCATTACAGCTCTGGTGGTCGTCAGGATAACATCTCCGTCGCTCTCATTTTTTTTTTAAATACTTTTTTACAAATCACTAATCATTTTTTTTTATAAAATACAATTCAACATTTCTATTTTCAAAATATTTCACCGTAATTTATTATTTTTTTTGAAAATACTTTCCCAAAATCACAAATCATTTTTTTTTATAAAATACAATTCACACCATCTCTATTTTCAACATATTTCATCAACACTATTTTTTTCAATAATAATTCATTTTTCCAACATCTTAAAAACTTTCAACAAGAAACCAAGAAAGAGTGGCAGCCATGTTTCCTTCCCGGCAAAAAAAGACAACCAACATCTTCATGTGTAAGGGATTGGCATTGGCTCTACAACCATATCAGATTGCTCAAGTATTATTTAAATTGACCTCCCCTCCTGATTACGGATAATATTAGGATAACCAACACCGTTGGAGACTTTTTAGGACACCCCCCCCCCCCCAATCCTAAAGTATCAACTCTTCTCTGATTGGTCAATTCAAATACTTACTGCAATCTGATTTGTTGAGCTACTGCCAATCCCTTACACATGAATAATAATAATATATATATGACTACTAAGTGGTGATATGGTATTTTATGATCAGTTAGTAGGAAAACATGTGGTATTTATTGATAGAGAACCGAGATTACACACGTTAATTTCGACTATTGATTGTTTTGAGATAAATAATATTCCATGTTATTCAAAAGTGTTTTTGTATGGTAAATGTAAGGATTCAAGATCTAGATTAGTAAATTATCATTTACCTGAAAATCGTCAAGAGCTTTATTTAGTTCTTATTAAAGATGAAAATATATTATCTGTACTTAATCCTTTATTGTTTACAGTAGTCATACTATTATTAAATACAAGTATTTCCAATTGTGACCAATAAAGGGTTGTGATTTATGGTACCAGTAATGGAAATTATATTGTAACATTAATAGATAAAGTGCATTTTGATAAATCTATGTTGCAAATACATGTATATTTTAATTCTTGTGGGGAATTATGTAAATAATTTTAATGAATTAAATATTTGAAATAAACAGTTAAAATATTAAAAAAGCGTTTTGATAATGAATTTGAAAGCTATATAAAGAGTAAAATATGACATTTCAAATCACAGCATTATGATTGAAACAATTTTAAGAGTTGTTCTTTATTTTCAATATTTTAACCAAGGAGAAATTGGATATGGTTTTTTGGTTATGTGGATTATTTGATTATTATCGTGGAAAATATGTCTCATGTCCCATTATGGATCGTGAAAAAAATCAACCCCATGAAGATAGCTCTACAGTTTATATGAAAAAAATCAAGGGAACCAATGGAATGGAATTCTATTTTATTGTAGAAGATCGTTTCTCTTATATGATACCGAATTTAAAAGCAAGTCAAAGAAAATATTCCTTGAAGAGAACACTCCTAAAACCTACTATACTAGTTAAATCAGACGAGTTATTCTGTAGTTTTTTTTCATTCCCCGATTGTTTTAAGGGATTATTTATTTTATTACCTATTGAAAACCACTCAGATTTATTTCAATTCTTACACCCCAATGATAAGTATCATTATACATAATTTGTACAAAATCTAACCCTTGAAATGCTTATCTTATACTATGGGTTTTCGCCAGAAAGATGATTTTGCTCTTTTTTTTAATATTTATTTGTTAATGGTAGCACCTAGTATTTTCAATTCTTATGCTTATTGTGGTTCAATTAAAAATCTTATTATGTTCACTTCATTTTTATATTTTATTGTCGTGAACATAACCCTATAGGAAGCTTATTCAATAGACAAAAAAAGGTCTTTCTGAAAAAAATATTAGATATGTATTTTTGGATTTTATACATTATATAAAAAAGGGTAAAGTAGCCTTTGATAAATGTCGGTATAAAAAATGTAAGAGTAAAAGTTATTTTTTTGAGTTTGATCCTTTGAAATTAAGTATTTTAAACAAAAGTAATTATGATTTAAATGAAAATCACACCCCAGTAATACATTCTGTTGATGTTACGTGAGATTATGGGGGAATTATAGGAGAATTTAACTGTAAAGAGAAAATATTTGCACATGTAATAATGCTTGATGAAGAAGCAATAGATTTATTTTTTATGATAAAAATTATATAAAAACAACATTGAATTATAATTTGGCTTCATACAATCCTATGTATGAAATGACTGAGTCGAATGTCAATTGGGATATTTTTTTATAAAAACAAAAGTGTATGTAAAACAAAATGGAATTAAAAGACTATAAAATTTAAAGTGTTTGCGTATGATGTTATACGAATGGAAGAAGACGAAGAAAATGAAAAAGAGTTTTGGATGAAATGTGGGAGATTTTGTTTTGTCCTTCGAAAATCTTATATGGAAAAAAAGGAAAAATGGAGGGTAGAAATAAGCACTGTCCCTACAGTGATTCATCATTTACCCTTCACTTGGGAACAGATTCAGAGATGGTGGAACTTTATGCAAAACAACAGCATGACCATTTTTATAAAATGCAATCGTATACAGATTTGTCTGCAAAAATCAACGGCAATGCTATTCTCGCAAAAGTATACCCTACAAATAAAAGATGTGACAAGTACACATATAATAGCGCTGTTGAAGTGAAAAGTGATCATATTCCTTCATTGTTGAATGTTCTTAATAAGATTAACATTCAAGAGAAATCGGGTCAAATATTTTTTGAAATGGTAAGATTTGATAATTGGAAAAAGCAAACATGTCGTTTGGTTGTTCGTACAGATGCGTGGGATCGTTTGGAAGTTTGTTATCAGCATCAAGATAACGAATTATCCGATGCAATGGAATGTGACGATGATCCAATACCAACAACCAGCAACAACAACGCAACGTCAAGTGAAATCGTATGGTCTGATGACTGGGGTAGTTTTCATATTAGAAAGAAAGATTCCTTGGATGAATATATTATTGCCCTAAGAAAGTATAATATGCTATAGGCCATAGATCCCTGCCTACCACAGTCAAAAAACGAGTATTGAAGAAAAAGAAATCCCTTATTACACTCAATTTTGACGACGACGTTGATGACGACGACAACGATGTTCAAGCCGAAAAGATTAAGAAAATAAAAGTAGAAAGTGATGAGGTTTATTTACCAACCCAAAAATACTTTCAGAAATTTTTCTTATCGTTTTAAATGTTATAAAAATATACAAGATACATTATGTTTATATGGTAATACTATAAATAAAGAGTTAGCATGTAAAAATATAGAAGTAGATTTTATGGGGATATTGCGCGATAAAGAATTCGTTGATGAACTTGAAGAATATTATACTTATTTTATTTCTTTATTTTAGAAATGAATAAAAAGAAAAAAACTAAATTTTCTGCTGACTTTATTGAAAAAGGTTCAAGATTATTAAAAGGAGAGACATTAACTGATACTGATTATTCTAATTATAGATTACATAGTAGTAGTAAAAATTATATAGACGTTTGAAATATTCTGTTAATAAAAATAATGAACAATGGGAATTGATTTAGCTGAAAATAAAGATTTAGCCCGATATAATAATCAATATCGTTATTGGTTGGTGTGTATTGATATTTTTTCAAGATTTTGTTGGGTAAAATTAATAAAAAAGAAAACGTCTAATAATGTTAAAAATAAATTTGAAAGTATTCTTATTGAAGAAGGAACAGCTCCTATTAAAATTCAAAGTGATGAAGGAATATAATTTCAAGTTATACGTACGAAATTAAGTAAAAATTATAATTTTGAAGTATTTCATACATATAATAGAGAAATAAAAGCATCCCATGTGGAACGTGTAATTGTAACTTTAAAAACAATGGTTCGTCGTGTTTTAACAATGACTGGAGAATTTGAATATATTCAGTATTTACCCCTCATTGTTAATCGTTATAATAATTCCCCACATAAAGCATTAGCTGGTGCAACACGGTGCATTAGCTGGTGAAATTTATCGTGAAGAAAAAAAGGAAAAATACGTAAAGTAAAAAATAAAATAATACGTGATCATTTAAATTATCCTATTCCTACTCAAGATCTGATACAAGAAGAAACTTGTGTTCGTATTGTACGATGGACTAATGAGATATTTTTTATTAAAAAGTATTTATCACTGACCATGATTCATATCAATTAGAAGACGAACAACGTGAAGAAATTAAAGGAATTTTTTATCGTGCTGAATTACAAGTTTTTAAAAAAAATGAATTTCCACATTGCTAGTAATTCAAAATCAACAGTACTTCAAAATAATTTGATTAATGATTTTGAAATGAAAATTGCACAACCTATTGATGCTTTGAATAATGAATGTTTTTTAGAAGTTTTACAAGTTTGTTATCCCCAAACAACTAAAAATATTGTGAGTGAAGAATGTTTTTTTTTCATTTATCATAGCCTATACGAATTTTACACCTGAAGAATTTAATAATACGGTATACGCAAACTGTGAGTTCGTTTTTACATCGGATAAATTTATTATACCCGACGGAATTTATGATTTATCTTCATTAATTATTTTTTTAAATAATATCTTAGAAGGATTTGAATTTTTTTTTACAATCGGATCAAATGCGAAAGTAATTATTAATGTTAATGTTGAGATTGAGTATTGGGTATATAAAACCTCTGGTAAATCAGCTGATGGGAAGCAGTTAAACGAATTTCGATTATCTAACAAGACTACGTTTAGAAAACAAAGGTATTGAATATGCTTATTTTAATCGAAAGATTAATATATTATTTTCACAAAAATTAGCTTTTATGCTGGGTTTAAAAATGAAAAAGAACTTGAAATCGTCCCCTCTAGTTTGAAATAAAAAAAGATAACCCTACACCCCATACCCTTTATTCTATACATTTTGATTACTTACCCGATGTATCCAATGGATTAAATAAAATGTTTATATATTGTGATGAAATAGAACTAGGGTTAGTTTGTGATAGTTGTGCTGAATTGTTAGCAACAGTTCCCATTGAATGGAATCAACATGGTGGTGGGGGGAATGGACAATTAGTTTGTTATAGCCTACCAAAATCATTGAGAAAATTTAAAAAAGACATTATAAGAGAAATTCATATTAAAGTTAAAGATACTACAGGAAAATTAGTTTCTTTTGATTCAGGAACGCTTAGTATTGATTGTTTAATACATTCAACATAATGCTTTTATTGTTCTTGAAGAACAAAATGGGGAAATGATAATTAAAAAATATAAATTATTTTATCCTTTTTCTCTGTACATTTTAGTAAATAGTGGGAAAAATTTGTTATGGAATTTAAATTCGATTGAATAAAAATATAAAAAATTAATTACGAATTACTTGTGCAAAAAAAAACGATTTCAGTTTCTTCAGTTTCAAATAAATAATGGAGCAATATCAGTTTCTTCATCTACTATTCTTCCTAATTCAACACAACGTTTTTTATATACTATAAAATAATTATTTTATATTAACGAAAAAATCCTTATTCATCATTAAATGATGATAAAAAAAATTTCCCTATCTTTTATTTATGAGCGATCAAGCTACCTCCTCCGCAGGCTCTTAATTGGGAGTCGGGCGGCGCAGGCTAGCAATAGAGTGCCAGCAATGGTTGATGGGAAGGCGATAAAAACAAGGGTTGATGGGAAGGCGATAAATGAAAATTTTAGAGCCTGCGAAATCGTGTGTCGAAACTCTGCAAATTTGATCGAAACATTGCAAATTGGCTTTGGACATGGCGAAGACGCGAAGTCGCTTGACAAACTTGCAGCTAGAGACGGGAAATACGCCGATGCCATATTGGTCTATATAAATAGCTCTTTGTAGGTGAAAACCGCGTGTGATTATCGTATTCGAGTATTAAATAACAGCGCACGAGTGTTTATATTAAACGGCGATATACCGCCGAGTGTTTTACTAGCTTCTCGAATGCCGTTATAACGGCATATATTGTATTTGATAATCGATATATACACTGTAAAGGTGGAAATCATTCAAACTCAGGTACGTCGGTAGTAATAGCACATTGCAATATAATATAATATAATACATCAGTCATCACCCATCCTTGTTTACAGCTTTTTATGACAACGTTACGCCTCCATAGTTATGCAATTTAAGTGTTTGACTTGGAATAATTTACTATATCCTCTACAAAGCATATTAATATTCATATAAAGCAAAAGTGTACTGGTATTTTGGCAATTTATATAGGGCGTATATGTTCACGCGAAATATAATTTTAAAATTGTCATCGAACTATAGTATTTTACCTATAAATCTTTAATTTAAACGTCATCGACAAGTATTTTATATTGTCAGACCAATATTGCGTTGGCGCAATTCCTGTCTCTAGCTGCAAATCCCATTCGCTGATCTCTATATAGAGATTACTCAAATTAGTGGCCATTACAGAGAACGCCATTTTGGTGCAGGATTTCCCAGTCGCTTCTCGCTCTCTCCCCTTCCCGTCGTTCCTCGCGCGCCTTCCTCTCAAATTTCCGCGCCGCTCGCGAGCGACTGGGGACGAGGCAGGCGATCAAGAGGCTAAACAATCATTACAGTTCTTTATTAACTATGGGAATAACGTAACATTAAAAGGTGAAGAAATTAAGTTATATATAAATTTATTTGAAGAAAAAAATAATGACTGAAAAAAAAAACTATCCGAAGAAGATTATACTGAATTGTTAAATGGTAGAAATCGTGGAAAAAATTATTCATCATCATATTTTTTTGTGGAAAGAAAAATAAGAAAATCCAACTAAGAAAGAAATTTTATTAAATGGTGGTGTAGGATTACCCCCAACTTTAAGTTTAGATACTTATTATACAAGTGATAATAAAAAAATAATAAAAAAATTAGATCCAAATGTAATACGTTTTTTACAAAATAGATAAACTGTAAAAAAAAAGTATAAATAAAAAATGTTATATAAAAAAATCATTCGTCTTTTTTTAATGCTGTGGATATTATTATTTTTATTGTTGTGGATATTATTTTTTAAAAAAAATAAAATAAATGACGCGTAAAAAATATATAAAAAAGAAAAAACAAGAGGAATAAGCAGCGTAGAAAAAAATACAAAATGGAGGTTTTGGAGGGCGCTGGCACTGGGTATGCTTCTTGTGTTCTATCCTCAAGTGTTGTGAACGGTTTCAAATATTCTTAAAATTAACGTTTAAAAAAAAAAAGGTAATAAATTGAAGAAATAGAAAAAATGACATATTATTTAGTAAACCTTTACAATTTTTTACTTCATCACCCTATAATGATACGTTTACTAAATGTCGTGAAACAGAAATTATTGCGACTACTGTCAACAATCAATCGTCAGTATACACGTTTACAAGGCATGCGAATGCCGTTGGATTTATGATTACATTTATGATTTATGATTACATTACCCCTTTACAATGTGGAAAACAAAATTATTAAAAATAAATGAAAATTTAATTACACCATGAGATAATTTTGTATATTTAGCCTCATGGATACAATTTATAATGCATGAAATACCGTCGGGATATAAAGATTCTAGAGATCTTAATTTAGCATATTTATATACATCCTAACATATGAGCAGTATCGTTGGTTTCACTGATGATGCTAATGTCGTAAAGCAGGAGGGAGACAAAAAGTAATTGCATTTCAAAATCAATCACAGCATTTGATAGATGATATTGATTGTTCATTATTTAGTGAAGGTGGTGCTGAAGTATATATTCCCACAGCATATAAAGTTGAATTACCTTTAACGCGTACATTAAATGCAATTGTAACGATGGGTGCTAATCATGCTAATATGCCTGTTGCTGATACTATAATTACCCTAGATGATTTTAAAATAAAAATTCCTGTATTAAAACCAAAACAACAATTATCAGCTGCAATTAATACAGAAATGATAACACATAAGGAAAACACTGACTGTAACAAGTGGTCAACAAATAAAATAATTTCTTGAAAAGAAAAAAATTAAAATTAAAGATACATATATAATAAAATTAAACGGTGTTGGAATAAACCATCATGATTTATTATACGATTTAACGCATAATGTCAGCAAACAAAAGATGTTCAATCTTACACAACATAAGCAGATGGTTGCTTTAAAAGAATTGAAAAAATTACATATGCCCGTATATTATATACGTAATATAAAATTACGACAACGTTATATAAATTTGGGAAAAACAACTTCTGGTCTTTCTGCTGCAAGTGACGAAGAACCATCTACATCCCTCAGCACCCACATTCCTACCCCTTTTTCAACAACTTATTCAACACAAAGAAAATGGCGACGAAAAAATCAATGAATTTGCATTGTTTTTTAAACAAATTTTTATTTACGAACGAGATTAATAAAATTGCAAAAATAAATAAGTTTTTAAATAAATATTATTTGGGTACATTTCCTGCAAATATTTTTCCTAAAAAATTTTTTTATCCCTCTTGTTGGATTTGGAATATGGATGAAGCAGATCAAATCGGTCAACATTGGGTTGCTATATGGTTGGATAAAGAAAAAAATATGTATTTTTTTGATAGTTTTGCTAAAGATGTATCGTTTTATAAACGTGAATATTGGTATGATTATAGTGTAAAAAAAGGACTAGAATTTCAATATATTCAAAGTAAACAATTACAATCCAAAAATACTACCGTGTGTGGAAATTGGAGTTTATTATGTTTACACAATAAATGTCGTAATGAAGTCGAAAATTAAATTAAAAATTAAAAAAAAAGAAACAATTTTGGGTAGTGTACTAGTTAGAATATATAATAAAAAATGTAAATAAAAATGTAAGAGTAATAACAATCAGTCATGTTGTAGTTTTAATAATGGCAATTTTTAATTAAAAACAAAAATTAACTTACTTACGGTGTTTATATTTTTTCCGTGTTTTACCACTTCCATTTTCCACTTTTTTTATACCTCCTGAGAAACCCTCCTTTTTGTTTTCTTTTTCTCGCTTCTTTTCTTGCTTGATTTTATATTTTTAGGACCCTTTATGTAAGGAATCTAGGACATTTTAGGTAAAAAGCGAAAACCCCCTTTTTGTTTTCTTTTTCTAATGCCTAATTCCAATTGACTTCCAACTATTTGTTCCAAAGGTCCTAAATAATTTAGAACACTACCCCCTTTTTTTCTAAGGATAACCCTCCTCCTGCTTCTATATATACTTTTTAAAAAACGATTTTCAACAACTCTTTATTTTTTTGAAAAAAAACATTTTTATTTTTATTTATAAATTTATTTACAAATCATAGATTATCGTTGATTCATCTGGAAATACATTGGTTCTAATTCCACAATTTTCATACCCTTTTCTACAATTATCAAATACCAGATAACCATAGGGTTTATCATTAATTTCACTTAATACTTTATTAAATCTATTTATATTAATTGTTTTATTATCACATATCGTATACATATTATTATAATCACTTAAATTTTTAAACATTTATCGTTTCATTTTAAACTTTTATTGTTTCATTTTTTAAAGTAAATCCTTTGACATGAATACATTCCTGATTTAAATTAGTTATATACGCATAACATTTTGAACCCGTTGAACAAAAATTTGTTATCGATTCATTTTCGTTTAATTTATTCGTTAATTCTCCTAAATAATTTCCCGTTTTAACATCAGTATAATTATTTTCATTAGATATATAAATAACAGAATCTCTATCAAAATATAAAACGCGATCTTTTAATTTATCGATTAACTCATATAATTTTAAACGTGCAAATGCAGTAACAAAACATGCAATGATTACATTTCCCGTTTTTAGGGGTGTTGTTGCATCATAAATTTTTTCATATGTACAACGTTATTATGTTTCGTTTATAAATTCCATCGACATTAATTTTTTACTTTTATCATTGGCTATATTGAATAATTCTTCATAATCGTTAAAAAAACACACTTGAGTATTATTTTCGTTTTGGGCAAATTTTCCCCATAACGAATTTAAAAATGTTTTTGCAATAAAAAAACATTTTCATTTTTTAATAATGATTACAATACTGTTTAATTTTATCATCATTTTTACTTTAATCAGCGTTCAAACAATCCGTAGAAATTCCTGAAGATTCTTGTTTGATTTTTAAAAATTGATTTACTTATTGTGAACATTTTTTTTCTTTGCGTTCAGCCGCTTTAGTGTTCTCTTTAGCCATGTACGTGGCTTATTTCCCTTTATTTATGTACACTGCAGGATTACATTTATCAATTTTATTATTTCTTTATTTATTTCGCCGTTAGTATTATATTTAACGAAAGGCTAAGTCACAAATACAAAGCTATTTCCTGTACAATTTAAAATATACCAATTTTATTATATTTTTTGTATTTTAGTCTTATTGCCTGGCCTCCTATTATCTTTTCATTGTTATACCCTCACATATAATCCACCAATCAACTGTCTCTACTAGCATAACGTGGCAGCCCGAGATTTTACGAACCTTTGGACTGTTTACACGGGCTGTTCACGTGCAAAGCAGCGTCACTCGCGTGGCTTTTATCTAAATCGAAATTTCATTGGTTGAAGTACTTTCTAGCGGAACGTGATGTGTTTTTTCGAATATTTTTTATTATTCTTTTTTATTATTCTTTTTGACGACCAGCAACCTTTTGACTGCTTACGTGCAAAGAAACATCTTTATGATAAGATATTTTGTTCGATATAATAAAACACCTTTTGGATTCATCTTCGCCCAATATTACAAAATATTCAAGTCTCGATTTGCAATATTAGGCTCGACCTTCGATCTCGCCCAATATTGAATTCTCGACTTAAATATTTTGTAATATTGAGCTCAGAGGAATCCAATAAGTAATAATATACGTCTGCGCATGCTTTATAAAGATTGTGCGATCGATTGTCTCAACATCAAAACCATCTAAACAACGAACGAATATGTCTTGAAAATATTCAAATGATTCATTAGTAATATGCATCGTAATATGCATCGTCCTCCATTGTTTTTATACAAAATGAAAAATATTTGCTATAATATTTAAATCAGGAGTCCGTGGTGGTATTCTGTGGAATTTACATCCAGTATCTCCTAATGCTAACAAAGCCATCTTATACTGGTTTGAGATGGTTTGTAGGTTCGGCTTTTGTAATAATTGAAGCACAAATTCAAATATTCTTTTACAAAGTTAGCAAAAAAGCCATTTATTGAAATGACCCGCTTCCCAAATTCAACAGCCACCATTATGAAGTGAAGACGTCTTCCTTCCAATGGTCATGCATGTACTTTTCTTAACTGGTGATTGCGGAATAAAATGCACCGTCCCGTATGATTTATTTAAATTATATGTTGAATAACGCGGCTTTTTCTTCGTTATATTGGATATATACGTGTATCAGCTTGATTTTAAAATTAAATAGCCCATAAAACAACGATTTTATTTTCAAATCACTTTTCAGACAATCCTGGACAAAATTCATGTGGACACTGCGCGTGCTTTTGCATTATTAAAAGCATTTTACTCGGAACCAACAAAATACGGTCTCCCCTCACCCTAGGCAATGTTGGTGAGTCTACACGCGCAAAAACCGAGCATTTGTTTTTGTTTATCGTGGAATAACACAACATTGACGTGGGGAAAGGGGAAGGAACGTTTAATTTGGGCACAAATTGGGCAATAAAAAGAAAGCAGGTTATTAACGTTGTATGTTTTGCGTTGTCCACATAATTTTGTCCAGGATTGTCTGAAAAATGATTTTATGCAAATTACGTATTTTTTGTCAGATTACAACTACCAAACTGTTTGTAAACATGTTTATGTTTAATTGGAAAGGTTCATTATGTCTTGTGATTTGTAAAAGTTATTTCAAATCAAATGAACTACTCATAGTACTAATATAGAGGAATTTTATTCGACGTCTTATTCGAATTCTATTCGACTGCACGGATATATCGGAAATCAGACGGTACACGGCTGTGCACCGATAGTATAAAAGAAACATACATATTTTATTTTAATTTGACGTTACACAACTGTGTACCGTGTGAGACGATTTGCATATCTGTGCATGCTAAATAGATGAATATAAATAAAGGTATGCAAGCCAAATAAAATCCTCTATCTCTAAAGAGTGCTTGCAGTTGACCGTATAGCAGCCGCTTTAGTGTTTCTCTTTAGCCATGTACGTGGCTTATTTCCCTTTATTTATGTACACTGCAGGATTACATTTATCAATTTTATTATTTCTTTATTTATTTCGCCGTTAGTATTATATTTAACGAAAGGCTAAGTCACAAATACAAAGCTATTTCCTGTACAATTTAAAATATACCAATTTTATTATATTTTTTGTATTTTAGTCTTATTGCCTGGCCTCCTATTATCTTTTCATTGTTATACCCTCACATATAATCCACCAATCAACTGTCTCTACTAGCATAACGTGGCAGCCCGAGATTTTACGAACCTTTGGACTGTTTTACACGGGCTGTTCACGTGCAAAGCAACGTCACTCGCGTGGCTTTTATCTAAATCGAAATTTCATTGGTTGAAGTACTTTCTAGCGGAACGTGATGTGTTTTTTTCGAATATTTTTTATTATTCTTTTTTATTATTCTTTTTGACGACCAGCAACCTTTTGACTGTTTACGTGCAAAGAAACATCTTTATGTTAAGATATTTTGTTCGATATAATAAAACACCTTTTGGATTCATCTTCGCCCAATATTACAAAATATTCAAGTCTCGATTTTCAATATTAGGCTCGACCTTCGATCTCGCCCAATATTGAATTCTCGACTTAAATATTTTGTAATATTGAGCTCAGAGGAATCCAATAAGTAATAATATACGTCTGCGCATGCTTTATAAAGATTGTGCGATCGATTGTCTCAACATCAAAACTATCTAAACAACGAACGAATATGTCTTGAAAATATTCAAATGATTCATTAGTAATATGCATCGTAATATGCATCGTCCTCCATTGTGTTTATACAAAATGAAAAATATTTGCTATAATATTTAAATCAGGAGTCCGTGGTGGTATTCTGTGGAATTTACATCCAGTATCTCCTAATGCTAACAAAGCCATCTTATACTGGTTTGAGATGGTTTGTAGGTCCGGCTTTTGTAATAATTGAAGCACAAATTCAAATATTCTTTTACAAAGTTAGCAAAAAGGCCATTTATTGAAATGACCCGCTTCCCAAATTCAACAGCCACCATTATGAAGTGAAGACGTCTTCCTTCCAATGGTCATGCATGTACTTTTCTTAACTGGTGATTGCGGAATGAAATGCACCGTCCCGTATGATTTATTTAAATTATATGTTGAATAACGCGGCTTTTTCTTCGTTATATTGGATATATACGTGTATCAGCTTGATTTTAAAATTAAATAGCCCATAAAACAACGATTTTATTTTCAAATCACTTTTCAGACAATCCTGGACAAAATTCATGTGGACACTGCGCGTGCTTTTGCATTATTAAAAGCATTTTACTCGGAACCAACAAAATACGGTCTCCCCTCCCCCTAGGCAATGTTGGTGAATCTACACGCGCAAAAACCGAGCATTTGTTTTTGTTTATCGTGGAATAACACAACATTGACGTGGGGAAAGGGGAAGGAACGTTTAATTTGGGCACAAATTGGGCAATAAAAAGAAAGCAGGTTATTAACGTTGTATGTTTTGCGTTGTCCACATAATTTTGTCCAGGATTGTCTGAAAAATGATTTTATGCAAATTACGTATTTTTTGTCAGATTACAACTACCAAACTGTTTGCAAACATGTTTATGTTTAATTGGAAAGGTTCATTATGTCTTGTGATTTGTAAAAGTTATTTCAAATCAAATGAACTACTCATAGTACTAATATAGAGGAATTTTATTCGACGTCTTATTCGAATTCTATTCGACTGCACGGATATATCGGAAATCAGACGGTACACGGCTGTGCACCGATAGTATAAAAGAAACATACATATTTTATTTTAATTTGACGTTACACAACTGTGTACCGTGTGAGACGATTTGCATATCTGTGCATGCTAAATAGATGAATATAAATAAAGGTATGCAAGCCAAATAAAATCCTCTATCTCTAAAGAGTGCTTGCAGTTGACCGTATAGCAGCCGCTTTAGTGTTCTCTTTAGCCATGTACGTGGCTTATTTCCCTTTATTTATGTACACTGCAGGATTACATTTATCAATTTTATTATTTCTTTATTTATTTCGCCGTTAGTATTATATTTAACGAAAGGCTAAGTCACAAATACAAAGCTATTTCCTGTACAATTTAAAATATACCAATTTTATTATATTTTTTGTATTTTAGTCTTATTGCCTGGCCTCCTATTATCTTTTCATTGTTATAACCCTCACATATAATCCACCAATCAACTGTCTCTACTAGCATAACGTGGCAGCCCGAGATTTTACGAACCTTTGGACTGTTTACACGGGCTGTTCACGTGCAAAGCAACGTCACTCGCGTGGCTTTTATCTAAATCGAAATTTCATTGGTTGAAGTACTTTCTAGCGGAACGTGATGTGTTTTTTCGAATATTTTTTATTATTCTTTTTTATTATTCTTTTTGACGACCAGCAACCTTTTGACTGTTTACGTGCAAAGAAACATCTTTATGTTAAGATATTTTGTTCGATATAATAAAACACCTTTTGGATTCATCTTCGCCCAATATTACAAAATATTCAAGTCTCGATTTGCAATATTAGGCTCGACCTTCGATCTCGCCCAATATTGAATTCTCGACTTAAATATTTTGTAATATTGAGCTCAGAGGAATCCAATAAGTAATAATATACGTCTGCGCATGCTTTATAAAGATTGTGCGATCGATTGTCTCAACATCAAAACTATCTAAACAACGAACGAATATGTCTTGAAAATATTCAAATGATTCATTAGTAATATGCATCGTAATATGCATCGTCCTCCATTGTGTTTATACAAAATGAAAAATATTTGCTATAATATTTAAATCAGGAGTCCGTGGTGGTATTCTGTGGAATTTACATCCAGTATCTCCTAATGCTAACAAAGCCATCTTATACTGGTTTGAGATGGTTTGTAGGTCCGGCTTTTGTAATAATTGAAGCACAAATTCAAATATTCTTTTACAAAGTTAGCAAAAAGGCCATTTATTGAAATGACCCGCTTCCCAAATTCAACAGCCACCATTATGAAGTGAAGACGTCTTCCTTCCAATGGTCATGCATGTACTTTTCTTAACTGGTGATTGCGGAATGAAATGCACCGTCCCGTATGATTTATTTAAATTATATGTTGAATAACGCGGCTTTTTCTTCGTTATATTAGATATATACGTGTATCAGCTTGATTTTAAAATTAAATAGCCCATAAAACAACGATTTTATTTTCAAATCACTTTTCAGACAGTCTGAAAAATGATTTTATGCAAATTACGTATTTTTTGTCAGATTACAACTACCAAACTGTTTGTAAACATGTTTATGTTTAATTGGAAAGGTTCATTATGTCTTGTGATTTGTAAAAGTTATTTCAAATCAAATGAACTACTCATAGTACTAATATAGAGGAATTTTATTCGACGTCTTATTCGAATTCTATTCGACTGCACGGATATATCGGAAATCAGACGGTACACGGCTGTGCACCGATAGTATAAAAGAAACATACATATTTTATTTTAATTTGACGTTACACAACTGTGTACCGCGTGAGACGATTTGCATATCTGTGCATGCTAAATAGATGAATATAAATAAAGGTATGCAAGCCAAATAAAATCCTCTATCTCTAAAGAGTGCTTGCAGTTGACCGTATAGCAGCCGCTTTAGTGTTCTCTTTAGCCATGTACGTGGCTTATTTCCCTTTATTTATGTACACTGCAGGATTACATTTATCAATTTTATTATTTCTTTATTTATTTCGCCGTTAGTATTATATTTAACGAAAGGCTAAGTCACAAATACAAAGCTATTTCCTGTACAATTTAAAATATACCAATTTTATTATATTTTTTGTATTTTAGTCTTATTGCCTGGCCTCCTATTATCTTTTCATTGTTATACCCTCACATATAATCCACCAATCAACTGTCTCTACTAGCATAACGTGGCAGCCCGAGATTTTACGAACCTTTGGACTGTTTACACGGGCTGTTCACGTGCAAAGCAACGTCACTCGCGTGGCTTTTATCTAAATCGAAATTTCATTGGTTGAAGTACTTTCTAGCGGAACGTGATGTGTTTTTTCGAATATTTTTTATTATTCTTTTTTATTATTCTTTTTGACGACCAGCAACCTTTTGACTGTTTACGTGCAAAGAAACATCTTTATGTTAAGATATTTTGTTCGATATAATAAAACACCTTTTGGATTCATCTTCGCCCAATATTACAAAATATTCAAGTCTCGATTTGCAATATTAGGCTCGACCTTCGATCTCGCCCAATATTGAATTCTCGACTTAAATATTTTGTAATATTGAGCTCAGAGGAATCCAATAAGTAATAATATACGTCTGCGCATGCTTTATAAAGATTGTGCGATCGATTGTCTCAACATCAAAACTATCTAAACAACGAACGAATATGTCTTGAAAATATTCAAATGATTCATTAGTAATATGCATCGTAATATGCATCGTCCTCCATTGTGTTTATACAAAATGAAAAATATTTGCTATAATATTTAAATCAGGAGTCCGTGGTGGTATTCTGTGGAATTTACATCCAGTATCTCCTAATGCTAACAAAGCCATCTTATACTGGTTTGAGATGGTTTGTAGGTCCGGCTTTTGTAATAATTGAAGCACAAATTCAAATATTCTTTTACAAAGTTAGCAAAAAGGCCATTTATTGAAATGACCCGCTTCCCAAATTCAACAGCCACCATTATGAAGTGAAGACGTCTTCCTTCCAATGGTCATGCATGTACTTTTCTTAACTGGTGATTGCGGAATGAAATGCACCGTCCCGTATGATTTATTTAAATTATATGTTGAATAACGCGGCTTTTTCTTCGTTATATTGGATATATACGTGTATCAGCTTGATTTTAAAATTAAATAGCCCATAAAACAACGATTTTATTTTCAAATCACTTTTCAGACAATCCTGGACAAAATTCATGTGGACACTGCGCGTGCTTTTGCATTATTAAAAAGCATTTTACTCGGAACCAACAAAATACGGTCTCCCCTCCCCCTAGGCAATGTTGGTGAATCTACACGCGCAAAAACCGAGCATTTGTTTTTGTTTATCGTGGAATAACACAACATTGACGTGGGGAAAGGGGAAGGAACGTTTAATTTGGGCACAAATTGGGCAATAAAAAGAAAGCAGGTTATTAACGTTGTATGTTTTGCGTTGTCCACATAATTTTGTCCAGGATTGTCTGAAAAATGATTTTATGCAAATTACGTATTTTTTGTCAGATTACAACTACCAAACTGTTTGTAAACATGTTTATGTTTAATTGGAAAGGTTCATTATGTCTTGTGATTTGTAAAAGTTATTTCAAATCAAATGAACTACTCATAGTACTAATATAGAGGAATTTTATTCGACGTCTTATTCGAATTCTATTCGACTGCACGGATATATCGGAAATCAGACGGTACACGGCTGTGCACCGATAGTATAAAAGAAACATACATATTTTATTTTAATTTGACGTTACACAACTGTGTACCGTGTGAGACGATTTGCATATCTGTGCATGCTAAATAGATGAATATAAATAAAGGTATGCAAGCCAAATAAAATCCTCTATCTCTAAAGAGTGCTTGCAGTTGACCGTATAGCAGCCGCTTTAGTGTTCTCTTTAGCCATGTACGTGGCTTATTTCCCTTTATTTATGTACACTGCAGGATTACATTTATCAATTTTATTATTTCTTTATTTATTTCGCCGTTAGTATTATATTTAACGAAAGGCTAAGTCACAAATACAAAGCTATTTCCTGTACAATTTAAAATATACCAATTTTATTATATTTTTTTTGTATTTTAGTCTTATTGCCTGGCCTCCTATTATCTTTTCATTGTTATACCCTCACATATAATCCACCAATCAACTGTCTCTACTAGCATAACGTGGCAGCCCGAGATTTTACGAACCTTTGGACTGTTTACACGGGCTGTTCACGTGCAAAGCAACGTCACTCGCGTGGCTTTTATCTAAATCGAAATTTCATTGGTTGAAGTACTTTCTAGCGGAACGTGATGTGTTTTTTTCGAATATTTTTTATTATTCTTTTTTATTATTCTTTTTGACGACCAGCAACCTTCTGACTGTTTACGTGCAAAGAAACATCTTTATGTTAAGATATTTTGTTCGATATAATAAAACACCTTTTGGATTCATCTTCGCCCAATATTACAAAATATTCAAGTCTCGATTTGCAATATTAGGCTCGACCTTCGATCTCGCCCAATATTGAATTCTCGACTTAAATATTTTGTAATATTGAGCTCAGAGGAATCCAATAAGTAATAATATACGTCTGTGCATGCTTTATAAAGATTGTGCGATCGATTGTCTCAACATCAAAACTATCTAAACAACGAACGAATATGTCTTGAAAATATTCAAATGATTCATTAGTAATATGCATCGTAATATGCATCGTCCTCCATTGTTTTATACAAAATGAAAAATATTTGCTATAATATTTAAATCAGGAGTCCGTGGTGGTATTCTGTGGAATTTACATCCAGTATCTCCTAATGCTAACAAAGCCATCTTATACTGGTTTGAGATGGTTTGTAGGTCCGGCTTTTGTAATAATTGAAGCACAAATTCAAATATTCTTTTACAAAGTTAGCAAAAAGGCCATTTATTGAAATGACCCGCTTCCCAAATTCAACAGCCACCATTATGAAGTGAAGACGTCTTCCTTCCAATGGTCAGGCATGTACTTTTCTTAACTGGTGATTGCGGAATGAAATGCACCGTCCCGTATGATTTATTTAAATTATATGTTGAATAACGCGGCTTTTTCTTCGTTATATTGGATATATACGTGTATCAGCTTGATTTTAAAATTAAATAGCCCATAAAACAACGATTTTATTTTCAAATCACTTTTCAGACAATCCTGGACAAAATTCATGTGGACACTGCGCGTGCTTTTGCATTATTAAAAGCATTTTACTCGGAACCAACAAAATACGGTCTCCCCTCCCCCTAGGCAATGTTGGTGAATCTACACGCGCAAAAACCGAGCATTTGTTTTTGTTTATCGTGGAATAACACAACATTGACGTGGGGAAAGGGGAAGGAACGTTTAATTTGGGCACAAATTGGGCAATAAAAAGAAAGCAGGTTATTAACGTTGTATGTTTTGCGTTGTCCACATAATTTTGTCCAGGATTGTCTGAAAAATGATTTTATGCAAATTACGTATTTTTTGTCAGATTACAACTACCAAACTGTTTGTAAACATGTTTATGTTTAATTGGAAAGGTTCATTATGTCTTGTGATTTGTAAAAGTTATTTCAAATCAAATGAACTACTCATAGTACTAATATAGAGGAATTTTATTTCGACGTCTTATTCGAATTCTATTCGACTGCACGGATATATCGGAAATCAGACGGTACACGGCTGTGCACCGATAGTATAAAAGAAACATACATATTTTATTTTAATTTGACGTTACACAACTGTGTACCGTGTGAGACGATTTGCATATCTGTGCATGCTAAATAGATGAATATAAATAAAGGTATGCAAGCCAAATAAAATCCTCTATCTCTAAAGAGTGCTTGCAGTTGACCGTATAGCAGCCGCTTTAGTGTTCTCTTTAGCCATGTACGTGGCTTATTTCCCTTTATTTATGTACACTGCAGGATTACATTTATCAATTTTATTATTTCTTTATTTATTTCGCCGTTAGTATTATATTTAACGAAAGGCTAAGTCACAAATACAAAGCTATTTCCTGTACAATTTAAAATATACCAATTTTATTATATTTTTTGTATTTTAGTCTTATTGCCTGGCCTCCTATTATCTTTTCATTGTTATACCCTCACATATAATCCACCAATCAACTGTCTCTACTAGCATAACGTGGCAGCCCGAGATTTTACGAACCTTTGGACTGTTTACACGGGCTGTTCACGTGCAAAGCAACGTCACTCGCGTGGCTTTTATCTAAATCGAAATTTCATTGGTTGAAGTACTTTCTAGCGGAACGTGATGTGTTTTTTCGAATATTTTTTATTATTCTTTTTTATTATTCTTTTTGACGACCAGCAACCTTCTGACTGTTTACGTGCAAAGAAACATCTTTATGTTAAGATATTTTGTTCGATATAATAAAACACCTTTTGGATTCATCTTCGCCCAATATTACAAAATATTCAAGTCTCGATTTGCAATATTAGGCTCGACCTTCGATCTCGCCCAATATTGAATTCTCGACTTAAATATTTTGTAATATTGAGCTCAGAGGAATCCAATAAGTAATAATATACGTCTGTGCATGCTTTATAAAGATTGTGCGATCGATTGTCTCAACATCAAAACTATCTAAACAACGAACGAATATGTCTTGAAAATATTCAAATGATTCATTAGTAATATGCATCGTAATATGCATCGTCCTCCATTGTGTTTATACAAAATGAAAAATATTTGCTATAATATTTAAATCAGGAGTCCGTGGTGGTATTCTGTGGAATTTACATCCAGTATCTCCTAATGCTAACAAAGCCATCTTATACTGGTTTGAGATGGTTTGTAGGTCCGGCTTTTGTAATAATTGAAGCACAAATTCAAATATTCTTTTACAAAGTTAGCAAAAAGGCCATTTATTGAAATGACCCGCTTCCCAAATTCAACAGCCACCATTATGAAGTGAAGACGTCTTCCTTCCAATGGTCATGCATGTACTTTTCTTAACTGGTGATTGCGGAATGAAATGCACCGTCCCGTATGATTTATTTAAATTATATGTTGAATAACGCGGCTTTTTCTTCGTTATATTGGATATATACGTGTATCAGCTTGATTTTAAAATTAAATAGCCCATAAAACAACGATTTTATTTTCAAATCACTTTTCAGACAATCCTGGACAAAATTCATGTGGACACTGCGCGTGCTTTTGCATTATTAAAAGCATTTTACTCGGAACCAACAAAATAACGGTCTCCCCTCCCCCTAGGCAATGTTGGTGAATCTACACGCGCAAAAACCGAGCATTTGTTTTTGTTTATCGTGGAATAACACAACAATTGACGTGGGGAAAGGGGAAGGAACGTTTAATTTGGGCACAAATTGGGCAATAAAAAGAAAGCAGGTTATTAACGTTGTATGTTTTGCGTTTGTCCACATAATTTTGTCCAGGATTGTCTGAAAAATGATTTTATGCAAATTACGTATTTTTTGTCAGATTACAACTACCAAACTGTTTTGTAAACATGTTTATGTTTAATTGGAAAGGTTTCATTATGTCTTGTGATTTGTAAAAGTTATTTCAAATCAAATGAACTACTCATAGTACTAATATAGAGGAATTTTATTCGACGTCTTATTCGAATTCTATTCGAACTGCACGGATATATCGGAAATCAGACGGTACACGGCTGTGCACCGATAGTATAAAAGAAACATACATATTTTATTTTAATTTGACGTTACACAACTGTGTACCGTGTGAGACGATTTGCATATCTGTGCATGCTAAATAGATGAATATAAATAAAGGTATGCAAGCCAAATAAAATCCTCTATCTCTAAAGAGTGCTTGCAGTTGACCGTATAGCAGCCGCTTTAGTGTTCTCTTTAGCCATGTACGTGGCTTATTTCCCTTTATTTATGTACACTGCAGGATTACATTTATCAATTTTATTATTTCTTTATTTATTTC
Organism: Chrysogorgia sp. JL179-B06; assembly: GCA_035772405.1. Taxonomy (NCBI): domain Eukaryota; kingdom Metazoa; phylum Cnidaria; class Anthozoa; order Scleralcyonacea; family Chrysogorgiidae; genus Chrysogorgia; species Chrysogorgia sp. JL179-B06. The sequence continues at coordinate 129,949 of JAYKKM010000190.1, read as the reverse complement.
GCCGTTAGTATTATATTTAACGAAAGGCTAAGTCACAAATACAAAGCTATTTCCTGTACAATTTAAAATATACCAATTTTATTATATTTTTTGTATTTTAGTCTTATTGCCTGGCCTCCTATTATCTTTTCATTGTTATACCCTCACATATAATCCACCAATCAACTGTCCTCTACTAGCATAACGTGGCAGCCCGAGATTTTACGAACCTTTGGACTGTTTACACGGGCTGTTCACGTGCAAAGCAACGTCACTCGCGTGGCTTTTATCTAAATCGAAATTTCATTGGTTGAAGTACTTTCTAGCGGAACGTGATGTGTTTTTTCGAATATTTTTTATTATTCTTTTTTATTATTCTTTTTGACGACCAGCAACCTTCTGACTGTTTATGTGCAAAAGAAACATCTTTATGTTAAGATATTTTGTTCGATATAATAAAACACCTTTTGGATTCATCTTCGCCCAATATTACAAAATATTCAAGTCTCGATTTGCAATATTAGGCTCGACCTTCGATCTCGCCCAATATTGAATTCTCGACTTAAATATTTTGTAATATTGAGCTCAGAGGAATCCAATAAGTAATAATATACGTCTGTGCATGCTTTATAAAGATTGTGCGATCGATTGTCTCAACATCAAAACTATCTAAACAACGAACGAATATGTCTTGAAAAATATTCAAATGATTCATTAGTAATATGCATCGTAATATGCATCGTCCCTCCATTGTGTTTATACAAAATGAAAAATATTTGCTATAATATTTAAATCAGGAGTCCGTGGTGGTATTCTGTGGAATTTACATCCAGTATCTCCTAATGCTAACAAAGCCATCTTATACTGGTTTGAGATGGTTTGTAGGTCCGGCTTTTGTAAATAATTGAAGCACAAATTCAAATATTCTTTTACAAAGTTAGCAAAAAGGCCATTTATTGAAATGACCCGCTTCCCAAATTCAACAGCCACCATTATGAAGTGAAGACGTCTTCCTTCCAATGGTCATGCATGTACTTTTCTTAACTGGTGATTGCGGAATGAAATGCACCGTCCCCGTATGATTTATTTAAATTATATGTTTGAATAACGCGGCTTTTTCTTCGTTATATTGGATATATACGTGTATCAGCTTGATTTTAAAATTAAATAGCCCATAAAACAACGATTTTATTTTCAAAATCACTTTTCAGACAATCCTGGACAAAATTCATGTGGACACTGCGCGTGCTTTTGCATTATTAAAAAGCATTTTACTCGGAACCAACAAAATACGGTCTCCCCTCCCCCTAGGCAATGTTGGTGAATCTACACGCGCAAAAACCGAGCATTTGTTTTTGTTTATCGTGGAATAACACAACATTGACGTGGGGAAAGGGGAAGGAACGTTTAATTTGGGCACAAATTGGGCAATAAAAAGAAAGCAGGTTATTAACGTTGTATGTTTTGCGTTGTCCACATAATTTTGTCCAGGATTGTCTGAAAAATGATTTTATGCAAATTACGTATTTTTTGTCAGATTACAACTACCAAACTGTTTGTAAACATGTTTATGTTTAATTGGAAAGGTTCATTATGTCTTGTGATTTGTAAAAGTTATTTCAAATCAAATGAACTACTCATAGTACTAATATAGAGGAATTTTATTCGACGTCTTATTCGAATTCTATTCGACTGCACGGATATATCGGAAATCAGACGGTACACGGCTGTGCACCGATAGTATAAAAGAAACATACATATTTTATTTTAATTTGACGTTACACAACTGTGTACCGTGTGAGACGATTTGCATATCTGTGCATGCTAAATAGATGAATATAAATAAAGGTATGCAAGCCAAATAAAATCCTCTATCTCTAAAGAGTGCTTGCAGTTGACCGTATAGCAGCCGCTTTAGTGTTCTCTTTAGCCATGTACGTGGCTTATTTCCCTTTAATTTATGTACACTGCAGGATTACATTTATCAATTTTATTATTTCTTTATTTATTTTCGCCGTTAGTATTATATTTAACGAAAGGCTAAGTCACAAATACAAAGCTATTTCCTGTACAATTTAAAATATACCAATTTTATTATATTTTTTGTATTTTAGTCTTATTGCCTGGCCTCCTATTATCTTTTCATTGTTATACCCTCACATATAATCCACCAATCAACTGTCCTCTAACTAGCATAACGTGGCAGCCCGAGATTTTACGAACCTTTGGACTGTTTACACGGGCTGTTTCACGTGCAAAGCAACGTCACTCGCGTGGCTTTTATCTAAATCGAAATTTCATTGGTTGAAGTACTTTCTAGCGGAACGTGATGTGTTTTTTCGAATATTTTTTATTATTATTTTTTATTATTCTTTTTGACGACCAGCAACCTTTTGACTGTTTTACGTGCAAAGAAACTTCTTTATGTTAAGATATTTTGTTCGATATAATAAAACACCTTTTGGATTCATCTTCGCCCAATATTACAAAATATTCAAGTCTCGATTTGCAATATTAGGCTCGACCTTCGATCTCGCCCAATATTGAATTCTCGACTTAAATATTTTGTAATATTGAGCTCAGAGGAATCCAATAAGTAATAATATACGTCTGCGCATGCTTTATAAAGATTGTGCGATCGATTGTCTCAACATCAAAACTATCTAAACAACGAACGAATATGTCTTGAAAATATTCAAATGATTCATTAGTAATATGCATCGTAATATGCATCGTCCTCCATTGTTTTTATACAAAATGAAAAATATTTGCTATAATATTTAAATCAGGAGTCCGTGGTGGTATTCTGTGGAATTTACATCCAGTATCTCCTAATGCTAACAAAGCCATCTTATACTGGTTTGAGATGGTTTGTAGGTCCGGCTTTTGTAATAATTGAAGCACAAATTCAAATATTCTTTTACAAAGTTAGCAAAAAGGCCATTTATTGAAATGACCCGCTTCCCAAATTCAACAGCCACCATTATGAAGTGAAGACGTCTTCCTTCCAATGGTCGTGCATGTACTTTTCTTAACTGGTGATTGCGGAATGAAATGCACCGTCCCGTATGATTTATTTAAATTATATGTTGAATAACGCGGCTTTTTCTTCGTTATATTGGATATATACGTGTATCAGCTTGATTTTAAAATTAAATAGCCCATAAAACAACGATTTTATTTTCAAATCACTTTTCAGACAATCCTGGACAAAATTCATGTGGACACTGCGCGTGCTTTTGCATTATTAAAAGCATTTTACTCGGAACCAACAAAATACGGTCTCCCCTCCCCCTAGGCAATGTTGGTGAATCTACACGCGCAAAAACCGAGCATTTGTTTTTGTTTATCGTGGAATAACACAACATTGACGTGGGGAAAGGGGAAGGAACGTTTAATTTGGGCACAAATTGGGCAATAAAAAGAAAGCAGGTTATTAACGTTGTATGTTTTGCGTTGTCCACATAATTTTGTCCAGGATTGTCTGAAAAATGATTTTATGCAAATTACGTATTTTTTGTCAGATTACAACTACCAAACTGTTTTGTAAACATGTTTATGTTTAATTGGAAAGGTTCATTATGTCTTGTGATTTGTAAAAGTTATTTCAAATCAAATGAACTACTCATAGTACTAATATAGAGGAATTTTATTCGACGTCTTATTCGAATTCTATTCGACTGCACGGATATATCGGAAATCAGACGGTACACGGCTGTGCACCGATAGTATAAAAGAAACATACATATTTTATTTTAATTTGACGTTACACAACTGTGTACCGTGTGAGACGATTTGCATATCTGTGCATGCTAAATAGATGAATATAAATAAAGGTATGCAAGCCAAAATAAAATCCTCTATCTCTAAAGAGTGCTTGCAGTTGACCGTATAGCAGCCGCTTTTAGTGTTCTCTTTAGCCATGTACGTGGCTTATTTCCCTTTATTTATGTACACTGCAGGATTACATTTATCAATTTTATTATTTCTTTATTTATTTCGCCGTTAGTATTATATTTTAACGAAAGGCTAAGTCACAAATACAAAGCTATTTCCTGTACAATTTAAAATATACCAATTTTATTATATTTTTTGTATTTTAGTCTTATTGCCTGGCCTCCTATTATCTTTTCATTGTTATACCCTCACATATAATCCACCAATCAACTGTCTCTACTAGCATAACGTGGCAGCCCGAGATTTTACGAACCTTTGGACTGTTTACACGGGCTGTTCACGTGCAAAGCAACGTCACTCGCGTGGCTTTTATCTAAATCGAAATTTCATTGGTTGAAGTACTTTCTAGCGGAACGTGATGTGTTTTTTCGAATATTTTTTATTATTAATTTTTTATTATTCTTTTTGACGACCAGCAACCTTTTGACTGTTTACGTGCAAAGAAACATCTTTATGTTAAGATATTTTGTTCGATATAATAAAACACCTTTTGGATTCATCTTCGCCCAATATTACAAAATATTCAAGTCTCGATTTGCAATATTAGGCTCGACCTTCGATCTCGCCCAATATTGAATTCTCGACTTAAATATTTTGTAATATTGAGCTCAGAGGAATCCAATAAGTAATAATATACGTCTGCGCATGCTTTATAAAGATTGTGCGATCGATTGTCTCAACATCAAAACTATCTAAACAACGAACGAATATGTCTTGAAAATATTCAAATGATTCATTAGTAATATGCATCGTAATATGCATCGTCCTCCATTGTTTTTATACAAAATGAAAAATATTTGCTATAATATTTAAATCAGGAGTCCGTGGTGGTATTCTGTGGAATTTACATCCAGTATCTCCTAATGCTAACAAAGCCATCTTATACTGGTTTGAGATGGTTTGTAGGTCCGGCTTTTGTAATAATTGAAGCACAAATTCAAATATTCTTTTACAAAGTTAGCAAAAAGGCCATTTATTGAAATGACCCGCTTCCCAAATTCAACAGCCACCATTATGAAGTGAAGACGTCTTCCTTCCAATGGTCGTGCATGTACTTTTCTTAACTGGTGATTGCGGAATGAAATGCACCGTCCCGTATGATTTATTTAAATTATATGTTGAATAACGCGGCTTTTTCTTCGTTATATTGGATATATACGTGTATCAGCTTGATTTTAAAATTAAATAGCCCATAAAACAACGATTTTATTTTCAAATCACTTTTCAGATAGTCTGAAAAATGATTTTATGCAAATTACGTATTTTTTCTCAGATTACAACTACCAAACTGTTTGTAAACATGTTTATGTTTAATTGGAAAGGTTCATTATGTCTTGTGATTTGTAAAAGTTATTTCAAATCAAATGAACTACTCATAGTACTAATATAGAGGAATTTTATTCGACGTCTTATTCGAATTCTATTCGACTGCACGGATATATCGGAAATCAGACGGTACACGGCTGTGCACCGATAGTATAAAAGAAACATACATATTTTATTTTAATTTGACGTTACACAACTGTGTACCGTGTGAGACGATTTGCATATCTGTGCATGCTAAATAGATGAATATAAATAAAGGTATGCAAGCCAAATAAAATCCTCTATCTCTAAAGAGTGCTTGCAGTTGACCGTATAGCAGCCGCTTTAGTGTTCTCTTTAGCCATGTACGTGGCTTATTTCCCTTTATTTATGTACACTGCAGGATTACATTTATCAATTTTATTATTTCTTTATTTATTTCGCCGTTAGTATTATATTTAACGAAAGGCTAAGTCACAAATACAAAGCTATTTCCTGTACAATTTAAAATATACCAATTTTATTATATTTTTTGTATTTTAGTCTTATTGCCTGGCCTCCTATTATCTTTTCATTGTTATACCCTCACATATAATCCACCAATCAACTGTCTCTACTAGCATAACGTGGCAGCCCGAGATTTTACGAACCTTTGGACTGTTTACACGGGCTGTTCACGTGCAAAGCAACGTCACTCGCGTGGCTTTTGTCTAAATCGAAATTTCATTGGTTGAAAGTACTTTCTAGCGGAACGTGATGTGTTTTTTCGAATATTTTTTATTATTATTTTTTTATTATTCTTTTTGACGACCAGCAACCTTTTGACTGTTTACGTGCAAAGAAACATCTTTATGTTAAGATATTTTGTTCGATATAATAAAACACCTTTTGGATTCATCTTCGCCCAATATTACAAAATATTCAAGTCTCGATTTGCAATATTAGGCTCGACCTTCGATCTCGCCCAATATTGAATTCTCGACTTAAATATTTTGTAATATTGAGCTCAGAGGAATCCAATAAGTAATAATATACGTCTGCGCATGCTTTATAAAGATTGTGCGATCGATTGTCTCAACATCTAAACTATCTAAACAACGAACGAATATGTCTTGAAAATATTCAAATGATTCATTAGTAATATGCATCGTAATATGCATCGTCCTCCATTGTTTTTATACAAAATGAAAAATATTTGCTATAATATTTAAATCAGGAGTCCGTGGTGGTATTCTGTGGAATTTACATCCAGTATCTCCTAATGCTAACAAAGCCATCTTATACTGGTTTGAGATGGTTTGTAGGTCCGGCTTTTGTAATAATTGAAGCACAAATTCAAATATTCTTTTACAAAGTTAGCAAAAAGGCCATTTATTGAAATGACCCGCTTCCCAAATTCAACAGCCACCATTATGAAGTGAAGACGTCTTCCTTCCAATGGTCATGCATGTACTTTTCTTAACTGGTGATTGCGGAATGAAATGCACCGTCCCGTATGATTTATTTAAATTATATGTTGAATAACGCGGCTTTTTCTTCGTTATATTGGATATATACGTGTATCAGCTTGATTTTAAAATTAAATAGCCCATAAAACAACGATTTTATTTTCAAATCACTTTTCAGACAATCCTGGACAAAATTCATGTGGACACTGCGCGTGCTTTTGCATTATTAAAAGCATTTTACTCGGAACCAACAAAATACGGTCTCCCCTCCCCCTAGGCAATGTTGGTGAATCTACACGCGCAAAAACCGAGCATTTGTTTTTGTTTATCGTGGAATAACACAACATTGACCTGGGGAAAGGGGAAGGAACGTTTAATTTGGGCACAAATTGGGCAATAAAAAGAAAGCAGGTTATTAACGTTGTATGTTTTGCGTTGTCCACATAATTTTGTCCAGGATTGTCTGAAAAATGATTTTATGCAAATTACGTATTTTTTGTCAGATTACAACTACCAAACTGTTTGTAAACATGTTTATGTTTAATTGGAAAGGTTGATTATGTCTTGTGATTTGTAAAAGTTATTTCAAATCAAATGAACTACTCATAGTACTAATATAGAGGAATTTTATTCGACGTCTTATTCGAATTCTATTCGACTGCACGGATATATCGGAAATCAGACGGTACACGGCTGTGCAATGATAGTATAAAAGAAACATACATATTTTATTTTAATTTGACGTTACACAACTGTGTACCGTGTGAGACGATTTGCATATCTGTGCATGCTAAATAGATGAATATAAATAAAGGTATGCAAGCCAAATAAAATCCTCTATCTCTAAAGAGTGCTTGCAGTTGACCGTATAGCAGCCGCTTTAGTGTTCTCTTTAGCCATGTACGTGGCTTATTTCCCTTTATTTATGTACACTGCAGGATTACATTTATCAATTTTATTATTTCTTTATTTATTTCGCCGTTAGTATTATATTTAACGAAAGGCTAAGTCACAAATACAAAGCTATTTCCTGTACAATTTAAAATATACCAATTTTATTATATTTTTTGTATTTTAGTCTTATTGCCTGGCCTCCTATTATCTTTTCATTGTTATACCCTCACATATAATCCACCAATCAACTGTCTCTACTAGCATAACGTGGCAGCCCGAGATTTTACGAACCTTTGGACTGTTTACACGGGCTGTTCACGTGCAAAGCAACGTCACTCGCGTGGCTTTTATCTAAATCGAAATTTCATTGGTTGAAGTACTTTCTAGCGGAACGTGATGTGTTTTTTCGAATATTTTTTATTATTATTTTTTATTATTCTTTTTGACGACCAGCAACCTTTTGACTGTTTACGTGCAAAGAAACATCTTTATGTTAAGATATTTTGTTCGATATAATAAAACACCTTTTGGATTCATCTTCGCCCAATATTACAAAATATTCAAGTCTCGATTTGCAATATTAGGCTCGACCTTCGATCTCGCCCAATATTGAATTCTCGACTTAAATATTTTTGTAATATTGAGCTCAGAGGAATCCAATAAGTAATAATATACGTCTGCGCATGCTTTATAAAGATTGTGCGATCGATTGTCTCAACATCAAAACTATCTAAACAACGAACGAATATGTCTTGAAAATATTCAAATGATTCATTAGTAATATGCATCGTAATATGCATCGTCCTCCATTGTTTTTATACAAAATGAAAAATATTTGCTATAATATTTAAATCAGGAGTCCGTGGTGGTATTCTGTGGAATTTACATCCAGTATCTCCTAATGCTAACAAAGCCATCTTATACTGGTTTGAGATGGTTTGTAGGTCCGGCTTTTGTAATAATTGAAGCACAAATTCAAATATTCTTTTACAAAGTTAGCAAAAAGGCCATTTATTGAAATGACCCGCTTCCCAAATTCAACAGCCACCATTATGAAGTGAAGACGTCTTCCTTCCAATGGTCATGCATGTACTTTTCTTAACTGGTGATTGCGGAATGAAATGCACCGTCCCGTATGATTTATTTAAATTATATGTTGAATAACGCGGCTTTTTTCTTCGTTATATTGGATATATACGTGTATCAGCTTGATTTTAAAATTAAATAGCCCATAAAACAACGATTTTATTTTCAAATCACTTTTCAGACAATCCTGGACAAAATTCATGTGGACACTGCGCGTGCTTTTGCATTATTAAAAGCATTTTACTCGGAACCAACAAAATACGGTCTCCCCTCCCCCTAGGCAATGTTGGTGAATCTACACGCGCAAAAACCGAGCATTTGTTTTTGTTTATCGTGGAATAACACAACATTGACGTGGGGAAAGGGGAAGGAACGTTTAATTTGGGCACAAATTGGGCAATAAAAAGAAAGCAGGTTATTAACGTTGTATGTTTTGCGTTGTCCACATAATTTTGTCCAGGATTGTCTGAAAAATGATTTTATGCAAATTACGTATTTTTTGTCAGATTACAACTACCAAACTGTTTGTAAACATGTTTATGTTTAATTGGAAAGGTTCATTATGTCTTGTGATTTGTAAAAGTTATTTCAAATCAAATGAACTACTCATAGTACTAATATAGAGGAATTTTATTCGACGTCTTATTCGAATTATATTCGACTGCACGGATATATCGGAAATCAGACGGTACACGGCTGTGCACCGATAGTATAAAAGAAACATACATATTTTATTTTAATTTGACGTTACACAACTGTGTACCGTATTTGCATATCTGTGCATGCTAAATATATGAATATAAATAAAGGTATGCAAGCCAAATAAAATCCTCTATCTCTAAAGAGTGCTTGCAGTTGACCGTATAGCAGCCGCTTTAGTGTTCTCTTTAGCCATGTACGTGGCTTATTTCCCTTTATTTATGTACACTGCAGGATTACATTTATCAATTTTATTATTTCTTTATTTATTTCGCCGTTAGTATTATATTTAACGAAAGGCTAAGTCACAAATACAAAGCTATTTCCTGTACAATTTAAAATATACCAATTTTATTATATTTTTTGTATTTTAGTCTTATTGCCTGGCCTCCTATTATCTTTTCATTGTTATACCCTCACATATAATCCACCAATCAACTGTCTCTACTAGCATAACGTGGCAGCCCGAGATTTTACGAACCTTTGGACTGTTTACACGGGCTGTTCACGTGCAAAGCAACGTCACTCGCGTGGCTTTTATCTAAATCGAAATTTCATTGGTTGAAGTACTTTCTAGCGGAACGTGATGTGTTTTTTCGAATATTTTTTATTATTATTTTTTATTATTCTTTTTGACGACCAGCAACCTTTTGACTGTTTACGTGCAAAGAAACATCTTTATGTTAAGATATTTTGTTCGATATAATAAAACACCTTTTGGATTCATCTTCGCCCAATATTACAAAATATTCAAGTCTCGATTTGCAATATTAGGCTCGACCTTCGATCTCGCCCAATATTGAATTCTCGACTTAAATATTTTGTAATATTGAGCTCAGAGGAATCCAATAAGTAATAATATACGTCTGCGCATGCTTTATAAAGATTGTGCGATCGATTGTCTCAACATCTAAACTATCTAAACAACGAACGAATATGTCTTGAAAATATTCAAATGATTCATTAGTAATATGCATCGTAATATGCATCGTCCTCCATTGTTTTTATACAAAATGAAAAATATTTGCTATAATATTTAAATCAGGAGTCCGTGGTGGTATTCTGTGGAATTTACATCCAGTATCTCCTAATGCTAACAAAGCCATCTTATACTGGTTTGAGATGGTTTGTAGGTCCGGCTTTTGTAATAATTGAAGCACAAATTCAAATATTCTTTTACAAAGTTAGCAAAAAGGCCATTTATTGAAATGACCCGCTTCCCAAATTCAACAGCCACCATTATGAAGTGAAGACGTCTTCCTTCCAATGGTCATGCATGTACTTTTCTTAACTGGTGATTGCGGAATGAAATGCACCGTCCCGTATGATTTATTTAAATTATATGTTGAATAACGCGGCTTTTTCTTCGTTATATTGGATATATACGTGTATCAGCTTGATTTTAAAATTAAATAGCCCATAAAACAACGATTTTATTTTCAAATCACTTTTCAGACAATCCTGGACAAAATTCATGTGGACACTGCGCGTGCTTTTGCATTATTAAAAGCATTTTACTCGGAACCAACAAAATACGGTCTCCCCTCCCCCTAGGCAATGTTGGTGAATCTACACGCGCAAAAAACCGAGCATTTGTTTTTGTTTATCGTGGAATAACACAACATTGACGTGGGGAAAGGGGAAGGAACGTTTAATTTGGGCACAAATTTGGCAATAAAAAGAAAGCAGGTTATTAACGTTGTATGTTTTGCGTTGTCCACATAATTTTGTCCAGGATTGTCTGAAAAATGATTTTATGCAAATTACGTATTTTTTGTCAGATTACAACTACCAAACTGTTTGTAAACATGTTTATGTTTAATTGGAAAGGTTCATTATGTCTTGTGATTTGTAAAAGTTATTTCAAATCAAATGAACTACTCATAGTACTAATATACAGGAATTTTATTCGACGTCTTATTCGAATTCTATTCGACTGCACGGATATATCGGAAATCAGACGGTACACGGCTGTGCACCGATAGTATAAAAGAAACATACATATTTTATTTTAATTTGACGTTACACAACTGTGTACCATGTGAGACGATTTGCATATCTGTGCATGCTAAATAGATGAATATAAATAAAGGTATGCAAGCCAAATAAAATCCTCTATCTCTAAAGAGTGCTTGCAGTTGACCGTATAGCAGCCCGCTTTAGTGTTCTCTTTAGCCATGTACGTGGCTTATTTCCCTTTATTTATGTACACTGCAGGATTACATTTATCAATTTTTATTTTTTTTTTTTTTTTTATTTTTTTTTTTTTTTTGTTTTATTTAAATTTTTTTTTTTTTTTTTTTTTTTTTTTGTTTTTTTTTTTTTATCTTTTTTTTTTCTTATTCCACCAATCTTTTTATTTTGTTTTTTTTTTTTTTTTTTTATTTTTTTTTTTTTTTTATTTACGTATTTTTTTTTTTTGATTTTTTATTTTTTTTTTAATTTTTTTTTTGGTTTTTCTTTCCACGTGCTTTATGTTTTTTTTTTTTATTATTTTTTTTTTTTGTTTTTTTTTTATTTTTAATATTTACTTTTTGTGTTTGTTATTTTTTTTTCTTTAGTCTCTTTAAGATTTATCGATTGTCCCTCATTTTCAACTTGTCTTATTTGTGTCTCTCTTCCCGCATTTTTTTATTTTTCTTCACAAATTTCTACATCCCTCCTTTTTTAACATTTTTTAATGTTTTTTTTTTCTTTTTAATCAAGCACTTTTCATTTGTAATTTTACAAATCAATATGCATTTTATGAAAGAATTATACTTTTATTGGTCTTTTGTATGCCATTTTATACAAAAGCGTCCCGCTATGTCCGTATGAAAAAATATTTATTTATGATTATCGTTATGGTAATTACGTAACAACATTATTCAAATCACTTTCAAGCAAATCCAGCAATTGTGTTGATTTAAGCTTTATGAAAAACGTCCCATGCTTGTTTATAAATTATTGGTGAATACGCGGCTATTTTTTTTTTCGTTTATTAGGATTATAACTGACAAGCATTTTTGACTTTTAGCAAAGAATCTTTATTTTAAATATTTTTTGATAATAATTATTAGCAATTTAAATATTTTTTTGCAAAAAGTATTACGCAATTTAAATCTCGCAAATTATTTTGTATTTGACGCATAACCAATTAATTTTATCTGTGATTTTATAAAAACATTTCCCAAATTAAATTTCTATCAAATAACGATATGTTTGTTTCATGTTACAATATAGGGTAATATACGTCCCGATTTGTTTTTATTCTATATATTGCATATATTTTATTTTGATTTGACATCATATTTAATTAAAAAGATTTATTAACTTGAATGTTGTACCGTTTTGTAATAAATGGAAAATTATGATTCTTTTCAATTACGCATTTTTATCCGGAATTCAAAATAATAAGTAGATGGCCAATGTTTTGGCTTTTCTTAACTGTGATCTGCGGAATGATATGCTCCGGCCCGTATGATTTATTTAAATTATATGTGAATAACGCGGCTTTTCTTTCGTTATATGGATATAACTGTATCAGCTTGATTTTAAAATTAAATAGCCCATAAAACAACGATTTTATTTTCAAATCACTTTTCAGACAATCCTGTACAAATTAATGTGGACACTGCCGCCTTTTGCATTATTAAAAGCATTTACTCGGAACCAACAAAATACGGTCTCCCCTCCCCCTAGGCAATGTTGTGAATCTACACGCGCAAAAACCGAGCTTTTTTTTGTGTTTATCGTGGAATAACAACATTGACGTGGGGAAATTATTTTGGGCACAAAATTGGCAAAATGAAAGCAGGTTATTAAACGTTGTATGTTTTAGCCGTTGTCCACATAATTTTGTCAGGATTGTCTGAAAATGATTTTATGCAAAATTACGTATTTTTTGTCAGATTACAACTACCAAACTGTTTAACATGTTTATGTTTATGAAAAGGTTATTATGTCTTGTGATTTGTAAAAGTTATTTCAAATCAAATGAACTACTCATATACTAATATAGAGGATTTTATTCGACGTCTTATTCGAATTCTATTCGACTGCACGGATATATCGGAAATCAGACGGTACACGGCTGTGCACCGATAGTATAAAAATACTACAAATTTTATTTTAATTTGACGTTACACAACTGTGTACCGCTGTGAGACGATTTGCATATCTGTGCATGCTAAATATAAAATAAGGTATGCAAGCCAAATAAAATCTCTATCTCTAAAGAGTGCTTGCAGTTGACCGTATAGCAGCGCTTTAGTGTTCTCTTTAGCCATGTACGTGGCTTATTTCCCTTATTTATGTACACTGCAGATTACATTTATCAATTTTATTATTTCTTTATTTATTTCGCCGTTAGTATTATATTTAACGAAAGGCTAAGTCACAAATACAAAGCTATTTCCTGTACAATTTAAAATAACCAATTTTATTATATTTTTTTGTATTTTTAGTCTTATTGCCTGGCCTCCTATTATCTTTTCATTGTTTATACCCTCACATATAATCCCACCAATCAACTGTCTCTACTAGCATAACGGGGCAGCCCGAGATTTTACGAACCTTTGGACTGTTTACACGGGCTGTTCACGTGCAAAGCAACGTCACTCGCGTGGCTTTTATCTAAATCGAAATTTCATTGGTTGAAGTACTTTCTAGCGGAACGTGATGTGTTTTTTCGAATATTTTTTATAATTATTTTTTTATTATTCTTTTTGACGACCAGCAACCTTTTGACTGTTTACGTGCAAAAGAAACATTCTTTATGTTAAGATATTTTGTTCGATATAATAAAACACCTTTTGGATTCATCTTCGCCCAATATTACAAAATATTCAAGTCTCGATTTTGCAATATTAGGCTCGACCTTCGATCTCGCCCAATATTGAATTCTCGACTTAAATATTTTGTAATATTGCAGCTCAGAGGAATCCAATAAGTAATAATATACGTCTGCGCATGCTTTATAAAGATTGTGCGATCGATTGTCTCAACATCTAAACTATCTAAAACAACGAACGAATATGTCTTGAAAATATTCAAATGATTCATTAGTAATATGCATCGTAATATGCATCGTCCTCCATTGTTTTTATACAAAATGAAAAATATTTGCTATAATATTTAAATCAGGAGTCCGTGGTGGTATTCTGTGGAATTTACATCCAGTATCTCCTAATGCTAACAAAGCCATCTTATACTGGTTTGAGATTGGTTTTGTAGGTCCGGCTTTTGTAATAATTGAAGCACAAATTCAAATATTCTTTTACAAAGTTAGCAAAAAGGCCATTTATTGAAATGACCCGCTTCCCAAATTCAACAGCCACCATTATGAAGTGAAGACGTCTTCCTTCCAATGGTCATGCATGTACTATTTCTTAACTGGTGATTGCGGAATGAAATTGCACCGTCCCGTATGATTTATTTTAAATTATATGTTGAATAACGCGGCTTTTTCTTCGTTAACCGAGCATTTGTTTTTCGTTATATTGGATATATACGTGTATCAGCTTGATTTTAAAATTAAATAGCCCAATAAAACAACGATTTTATTTTCAAATCACTTTTCAGACAGGATTGTCTGAAAAATGATTTTATGCAAATTACGTATTTTTTGTCAGATTACAACTACCAAACTGTTTGTAAACATGTTTATGTTTAATTGGAAAGGTTCATTATGTCTTGTGATTTGTTAAAAGTTATTTCAAATCAAATGAACTACTCATAGTACTAATATAGAGGAATTTTATTCGACGTCTTATTTCGAATTCTATTCGACTGCACGGATATATCGGAAATCAGACGGTACACGGCTGTGCACCGATAGTATAAAAGAAACATACATATTTTATTTTAATTTGACGTTACACAACTGTGTACCGTGTGAGAACGATTTGCATATCTGTGCATGCTAAATAGATGAATATAAATAAAGGTATGCAAGCCAAATAAAATCCTCTATCTCTAAAGAGTGCTTGCAGTTGACCGTATAGCAGCCGCTTTAGTGTTCTCTTTAGCCATGTACGTGGCTTATTTCCCTTTATTTATGTACACTGCAGGATTACATTTATCAATTTTATTATTTCTTTATTTATTTCGCCGTTAGTATTATATTTAACGAAAGGGCTAAGTCACAAATACAAAGCTATTTCCTGTACAATTTAAAATATACCAATTTTATTATATTTTTTGTATTTTAGTCTTATTGCCTGGCCTCCTATTATCTTTTCATTGTTATACCCTCACATATAATCCACCAATCAACTGTCTCTACTAGCATAACGTGGCAGCCCGAGATTTTACGAACCTTTGGACTGTTTACACGGGCTGTTCACGTGCAAAGCAACGTCTACTCGCGTGGCTTTTATTCTAAATCGAAATTTCATTGGTTGAAGTACTTTCTAGCGGAACGTGATGTGTTTTTTTCGAATATTTTTTATTATTATTTTTTATTATTCTTTTTGACGACCAGCAACCTTTTGACTGTTTACGTGCAAAGAAACATCTTTATGTTAAGATATTTTGTTCGATATAATAAAACACCTTTTGGATTCATCTTCGCCCAATATTACAAAATATTCAAGTCTCGATTTGCAATATTAGGCTCGACCTTCGATCTCGCCCAATATTGAATTCTCGACTTAAATATTTTGTAATATTGAGCTCAGAGGAATCCAATAAGTAATAATATACGTCTGCGCATGCTTTATAAAGATTGGTGCGATCGATTGTCTCAACATCAAAACTATCTAAACAACGAACGAATATGTCTTGAAAATATTCAAATGATTCATTAGTAATATGCATCGTAATATGCATCGTCCTCCATTGTTTTTATACAAAATGAAAAATATTTGCTATAATATTTAAATCAGGAGTCCGTGGTGGTATTCTGTGGAATTTACATCCAGTATCTCCTAATGCTAACAAAGCCATCTTATACTGGTTTGAGATGGTTTGTAGGTCCGGCTTTTGTAATAATTGAAGCACAAATTCAAATATTCTTTTACAAAGTTAGCAAAAAGGCCATTTATTGAAATGACCCGCTTCCCAAATTCAACAGCCACCATTATGAAGTGAAGACGTCTTCCTTCCAATGGTCATGCATGTACTTTTCTTTAACTGGTGATTGCGGAATGAAATGCACCGTCCCGTATGATTTATTTAAATTATATGTTGAATAACGCGGCTTTTTCTTCGTTATATTGGATATATACGTGTATCAGCTTGATTTTAAAATTAAATAGCCCATAAAACAACGATTTTATTTTCAAATCACTTTTCAGACAATCCTGGACAAAATTCATGTGGACACTGCGCGTGCTTTTGCATTATTAAAAGCATTTTACTCGGAACCAACAAAATACGGTATCCCCTCCCCCTAGGCAATGTTGGTGAATCTACACGCGCAAAAACCGAGCATTTGTTTTTGTTTATCGTGGAATAACACAACATTGACGTGGGGAAAGGGGAAGGAACGTTTAATTTGGGCACAAATTGGGCAATAAAAAAGAAAGCAGGTTATTAACGTTGTATGTTTTGCGTTGTCCACATAATTTTGTCCAGGATTGTCTGAAAAATGATTTTATGCAAATTACGTATTTTTTGTCAGATTACAACTACCAAACTGTTTGTAAACATGTTTATGTTTAATTGGAAAGGTTCATTATGTCTTGTGATTTGTAAAAAGTTATTTCAAATCAAATGAACTACTCATAGTACTAATATAGAGGAATTTTATTCGACGTCTTATTCGAATTCTATTCGACTGCACGGATATATCGGAAATCAGACGGTACACGGCTGTGCACCGATAGTATAAAAGAAACATACATATTTTATTTTAATTTGACGTTACACAACTGTGTACCGTGTGAGACGATTTGCATATCTGTGCATGCTAAATAGATGAATATAAATAAAGGTATGCAAGCCAAATAAAATCCTCTATCTCTAAAGAGTGCTTGCAGTTGACCGTATAGCAGCCGCTTTAGTGTTCTCTTTAGCCATGTACGTGGCTTATTTCCCTTTATTTATGTACACTGCAGGATTACATTTATCAATTTTATTATTTCTTTATTTATTTCGCCGTTAGTATTATATTTAACGAAAGGCTAAGTCACAAATACAAAGCTATTTCCTGTACAATTTAAAATATACCAATTTTATTATATTTTTTGTATTTTATTCTTATTGCCTGGCCTCCTATTATCTTTTCATTGTTATACCCTCACATATAATCCACCAATCAACTGTCTCTACTAGCATAACGTGGCAGCCCGAGATTTTACGAACCTTTGGACTGTTTACACGGGCTGTTCACGTGCAAAGCAACGTCACTCGCGTGGCTTTTATCTAAATCGAAATTTCATTGGTTGAAGTACTTTCTAGCGGAACGTGATGTGTTTTTTCGAATATTTTTTATTATTATTTTTTATTATTCTTTTTGACGACCAGCAACCTTTTGACTGTTTACGTGCAAAGAAACATCTTTATGTTAAGATATTTTGTTCGATATAATAAAACACCTTTTGGATTCATCTTCGCCCAATATTACAAAATATTCAAGTCTCGATTTGCAATATTAGGCTCGACCTTCGATCTCGCCCAATATTGAATTCTCGACTTAAATATTTTGTAATATTGAGCTCAGAGGAATCCAATAAGTAATAATATACGTCTGCGCATGCTTTATAAAGATTGTGCGATCGATTGTCTCAACATCAAAACTATCTAAACAACGAACGAATATGTCTTGAAAATATTCAAATGATTCATTAGTAATATGCATCGTAATATGCATCGTCCTCCATTGTTTTTATACAAAATGAAAAATATTTGCTATAATATTTAAATCAGGAGTCCGTGGTGGTATTCTGTGGAATTTACATCCAGTATCTCCTAATGCTAACAAAGCCATCTTATACTGGTTTGAGATGGTTTGTAGGTCCGGCTTTTGTAATAATTGAAGCACAAATTCAAATATTCTTTTACAAAGTTAGCAAAAAGGCCATTTATTGAAATGACCCGCTTCCCAAATTCAACAGCCACCATTATGAAGTGAAGACGTCTTCCTTCCAATGGTCATGCATGTACTTTTCTTAACTGGTGATTGCGGAATGAAATGCACCGTCCCGTATGATTTATTTAAATTATATGTTGAATAACGCGGCTTTTTCTTCGTTATATTGGATATATACGTGTATCAGCTTGATTTTAAAATTAAATAGCCCATAAAACAACGATTTTATTTTCAAATCACTTTTCAGACAATCCTGGACAAAATTCATGTGGACACTGCGCGTGCTTTTGCATTATTAAAAGCATTTTACTCGGAACCAACAAAATACGGTCTCCCCTCCCCCTAGGCCAATGTTGGTGAATCTACACGCGCAAAAACCGAGCATTTGTTTTTGTTTATCGTGGAATAACACAACATTGACGTGGGGAAAGGGGAAGGAACGTTTAATTTGGGCACAAATTGGGCAATAAAAAGAAAGCAGGTTATTAACGTTGTATGTTTTGCGTTGTCCACATAATTTTGTCCAGGATTGTCTGAAAAATGATTTTATGCAAATTACGTATTTTTTGTCAGATTACAACTACCAAACTGTTTGTAAACATGTTTATGTTTAATTGGAAAGGTTCATTATGTCTTGTGATTTGTAAAAGTTATTTCAAATCAAATGAACTACTCATAGTACTAATATAGAGGAATTTTATTCGACGTCTTATTCGAATTCTATTCGACTGCACGGATATATCGGAAATCAGACGGTACACGGCTGTGCACCGATAGTATAAAAGAAACATACATATTTTATTTTAATTTGACGTTACACAACTGTGTACCGTGTGAGACGATTTGCATATCTGTGCATGCTAAATAGATGAATATAAATAAAGGTATGCAAGCCAAATAAAATCCTCTATCTCTAAAGAGTGCTTGCAGTTGACCGTATAGCAGCCGCTTTAGTGTTCTCTTTAGCCATGTACGTGGCTTATTTCCCTTTATTTATGTACACTGCAGGATTACATTTATCAATTTTATTATTTCTTTATTTATTTCGCCGTTAGTATTATATTTAACGAAAGGCTAAGTCACAAATACAAAGCTATTTCCTGTACAATTTAAAATATACCAATTTTATTATATTTTTTGTATTTTAGTCTTATTGCCTGGCCTCCTATTATCTTTTCATTGTTATACCCTCACATATAATCCACCAATCAACTGTCTCTACTAGCATAACGTGGCAGCCCGAGATTTTACGAACCTTTGGACTGTTTACACGGGCTGTTCACGTGCAAAGCAACGTCACTCGCGTGGCTTTTATCTAAATCGAAATTTCATTGGTTGAAGTACTTTCTAGCGGAACGTGATGTGTTTTTTCGAATATTTTTTATTATTATTTTTTATTATTCTTTTTGACGACCAGCAACCTTTTGACTGTTTACGTGCAAAGAAACATCTTTATGTTAAGATATTTTGTTCGATATAATAAAACACCTTTTGGATTCATCTTCGCCCAATATTACAAAATATTCAAGTCTCGATTTGCAATATTAGGCTCGACCTTCGATCTCGCCCAATATTGAATTCTCGACTTAAATATTTTGTAATATTGAGCTCAGAGGAATCCAATAAGTAATAATATACGTCTGCGCATGCTTTATAAAGATTGTGCGATCGATTGTCTCAACATCAAAACTATCTAAACAACGAACGAATATGTCTTGAAAATATTCAAATGATTCATTAGTAATATGCATCGTAATATGCATCGTCCTCCATTGTTTTTATACAAAATGAAAAATATTTGCTGATAATATTTAAATCAGGAGTCCGTGGTGGTTATTCTGTGGAATTTACATCCAGTATCTCCTAATGCTAACAAAGCCATCTTATACTGGTTTGAGATGGTTTGTAGGTCCTGCTTTTGTAATAATTGAAGCACAAATTCAAATATTCTTTTACAAAGTTAGCAAAAAGGCCATTTATTGAAATGACCCGCTTCCTAAATTCAACAGCCACCATTATGAAGTGAAGACGTCTTCCTTCCAATGGTCATGCATGTACTTTTCTTAACCGGTGATTGCGGAATGAAATGCACCGTCCCGTATGATTTATTTAAATTATATGTTGAATAACGCGGCTTTTTCTTCGTTATATTGGATATATACGTGTATCAGCTTGATTTTAAAATTAAATAGCCCATAAAACAACGATTTTATTTTCAAATCACTTTTCAGACAATCCTGGACAAAATTCATGTGGACACTGCGCGTGCTTTTGCATTATTAAAAGCATTTTACTCGGAACCAACAAAATACGGTCTCCCCTCCCCCTAGGCAATGTTGGTGAATCTACACGCGCAAAAACCGAGCATTTGTTTTTGTTTATCGTGGAATAACACAACATTGACGTGGGGAAAGGGGAAGGAACGTTTAATTTGGGCACAAATTGGGCCCTTTCTCGATATATGAGCAACCGAAATGTAAAATTATTATAACATCAACCCAAGTCAGTTTTAGGGTTAGGATTTGGGTTAGGATTAGGATTAGGGTTAGGATTAGGGTTACGGTTAGGATAAGGGTTAGGATTAGGGTTAGCGATTATTTATTTTGAATTTCGGTTTGTTCATATATCGAGAAAGCGCCACAAATTGGGCAAATAAAAAGAAAGCAGGTTATTAACGTTGTATGTTTTGCGTTGTCCACATAATTTTGTCCAGGATTGTCTGAAAAATGATTTTATGCAAATTACGTATTTTTTGTCAGATTACAACTACCAAACTGTTTGTAAACATGTTTATGTTTAATTGGAAAGGTTCATTATGTCTTGTGATTTGTAAAAGTTATTTCAAATCAAATGAACTACTCATAGTACTAATATAGAGGAATTTTATTCGACGTCTTATTCGAATTCTATTCGACTGCACGGATATATCGGAAATCAGACGGTACACGGCTGTGCACCGATAGTATAAAAGAAACATACATATTTTATTTTAATTTGACGTTACACAACTGTGTACCGTGTGAGACGATTTGCATATCTGTGCATGCTAAATAGATGAATATAAATAAAGGTATGCAAGCCAAATAAAATCCTCTATCTCTAAAGAGTGCTTGCAGTTGACCGTATAGCAGCCGCTTTAGTGTTCTCTTTAGCCATGTACGTGGCTTATTTCCCTTTATTTATGTACACTGCAGGATTACATTTATCAATTTTATTATTTCTTTATTTATTTCGCCGTTAGTATTATATTTAACGAAAGGCTAAGTCACAAATACAAAGCTATTTCCTGTACAATTTTAAAATATACCAATTTTATTATATTTTTTGTATTTTAGTCTTATTGCCTGGCCTCCTATTATCTTTTCATTGTTATACCCTCACATATAATCCACCAATCAACTGTCTCTACTAGCATAACGTGGCAGCCCGAGATTTTACGAACCTTTGGACTGTTTACACGGACTGTTCACGTGCAAAGCAACGTCACTCGCGTGGCTTTTATCTAAATCGAAATTTCATTGGTTGAAGTACTTTCTAGCGGAACGTGATGTGTTTTTTCGAATATTTTTTATTATTATTTTTTATTATTCTTTTTGACGACCAGCAACCTTTTGACTGTTTACGTGCAAAGAAACATCTTTATGTTAAGATATTTTGTTCGATATAATAAAACACCTTTTGGATTCATCTTCGCCCAATATTACAAAATATTCAAGTCTCGATTTGCAATATTAGGCTCGACCTTCGATCTCGCCCAATATTGAATTCTCGACTTAAATATTTTGTAATATTGAGCTCAGAGGAATCCAATAAGTGATAATATACGTCTGCGCATGCTTTATAAAGATTGTGCGATCGATTGTCTCAACATCAAAACTATCTAAAACAACGAACGAATATGTCTTGAAAATATTCAAATGATTCATTAGTAATATGCATCGTAATATGCATCGTCCTCCATTGTTTTTTTATACAAAATGAAAAATATTTGCTATAATATTTAAATCAGGAGTCCGTGGTGGTATTCTGTGGAATTTACATCCAGTATCTCCTAATGCTAACAAAGCCATCTTATACTGGTTTGAGATGGTTTGTAGGTCCGGCTTTTGTAATAATTGAAGCACAAATTCAAATATTCTTTTACAAAGTTAGCAAAAAGGCCATTTATTGAAATGACCCGCTTCCCAAATTCAACAGCCACCATTATGAAGTGAAGACGTCTTCCTTCCAATGGTCATGCATGTACTTTTCTTAACCGGTGATTGCGGAATGAAATGCACCGTCCCGTATGATTTATTTAAATTATATGTTGAATAACGCGGCTTTTTCTTCGTTATATTGGATATATACGTGTATCAGCTTGATTTTAAAATTAAATAGCCCATAAAACAACGATTTTATTTTCAAATCACTTTTCAGACAATCCTGGACAAAATTCATGTGGACACTGCGCGTGCTTTTGCATTATTAAAAGCATTTTACTCGGAACCAACAAAATACGGTCTCCCCTCCCCCTAGGCAATGTTGGTGAATCTACACGCGCAAAAACCGAGCATTTGTTTTTGTTTATCGTGGAATAACACAACATTGACGTGGGGAAAGGGGAAGGAACGTTTAATTTGGGCACAAATTGGGCCCTTTCTCGATATATGAGCAACCGAAATGTAAAATTATTATAACATCAACCCAAGTCAGTTTTAGGGTTAGGATTTGGGTTAGGATTAGGATTAGGGTTAGGATTAGGGTTACGGTTAGGATAAGGGTTAGGATTAGCGATTATTTATTTTGAATTTCGGTTTGTTCATATATCGAGAAAGCGCCACAAATTGGGCAATAAAAAGAAAGCAGGTTATTAACGTTGTATGTTTTGCGTTGTCCACATAATTTTGTCCAGGATTGTCTGAAAAATGATTTTATGCAAATTACGTATTTTTTGTCAGATTACAACTACCAAACTATGTAAACATGTTTATGTTTAATTGGAAAGGTTCATTATGTCTTGTGATTTGTAAAAGTTATTTCAAATCAAATGAACTACTCATAGTACTAATATAGAGGAATTTTATTCGACGTCTTATTCGAATTCTATTCGACTGCACGGATATATCGGAAATCAGACGGTACACGGCTGTGCACCGATAGTATAAAAGAAACATACATATTTTATTTTAATTTGACGTTACACAACTGTTGTACCGTGTTGAGACGATTTGCATATCTGTGCATGCTAAATAGATGAATATAAATAAAGGTATGCAAGCCAAATAAAATCCTCTATCTCTAAAGAGTGCTTGCAGTTGACCGTATAGCAGCCGCTTTAGTGTTCTCTTTAGCCATGTACGTGGCTTATTTCCCTTTATTTATGTACACTGCAGGATTACATTTTATCAATTTTATTATTTCTTTATTTATTTCGCCGTTAGTATTATATTTAACGAAAGGCTAAGTCACAAATACAAAGCTATTTCCTGTACAATTTAAAATATACCAATTTTATTATATTTTTTTGTATTTTAGTCTTATTGCCTGGCCCTCCTATTATCTTTTCATTGTTATACCCTCACATATAATCCACCAATCAACTGTCTCTACTAGCATAACGTGGCAGCCCGAGATTTTTACGAACCTTTGGACTGTTTACACGGGCTGTTCACGTGCAAAGCAACGTCACTCGCGTGGCTTTTATCTAAATCGAAATTTCATTGGTTGAAGTACTTTCTAGCGGAACGTGATGTGTTTTTTCGAATATTTTTTATTATTATTTTTTATTATTCTTTTTGACGACCAGCAACCTTTTGACTGTTTACGTGCAAAGAAACATCTTTATGTTAAGATATTTTGTTCGATATAATAAAACACCTTTTGGATTCATCTTCGCCCAATATTACAAAATATTCAAGTCTCGATTTGCAATATTAGGCTCGACCTTCGATCTCGCCCAATATTGAATTCTCGACTTAAATATTTTGTAATATTGAGCTCAGAGGAATCCAATAAGTAATAATATACGTCTGCGCATGCTTTATAAAGATTGTGCGATCGATTGTCTCAACATCAAAACTATCTAAACAACGAACGAATATGTCTTGAAAATATTCAAATGATTCATTAGTAATATGCATCGTAATATGCATCGTCCTCCATTGTTTTTATACAAAATGAAAAATATTTGCTATAATATTTAAATCAGGAGTCCGTGGTGGTATTCTGTGGAATTTACATCCAGTATCTCCTAATGCTAACAAAGCCATCTTTATACTGGTTTGAGATGGTTTGTAGGTCCTGCTTTTGTAATAATTGAAGCACAAATTCAAATATTCTTTTACAAAGTTAGCAAAAAGGCCATTTATTGAAATGACCCGCTTCCCAAATTCAACAGCCACCATTATGAAGTGAAGACGTCTTCCTTCCAATGGTCATGCATGTACTTTTCTTAACGGTGATTGCGGAATGAAATGCACCGTCCCGTATGATTTATTTAAATTATATGTTGAATAACGCGGCTTTTTCTTCGTTATATTGGATATATACGTGTATCAGCTTGATTTTAAAATTAAATAGCCCATAAAACAACGATTTTATTTTCAAATCACTTTTCAGACAATCCTGGAACAAAATTCATGTGGACACTGCGCGTGCTTTTGCATTATTAAAAGTATTTTACTCGGAACCAACAAAATACGGTCTCCCCTCCCCCTAGGCAATGTTGGTGAATCTACACGCGCAAAAACCGAGCATTTGTTTTTGTTTATCGTGGAATAACACAACATTGACGTGGGGAAAGGGGAAGGAACGTTTAATTTGGGCACAAATTGGGCCCTTTCTCGATATATGAGCAACCGAAATGTAAAATTATTATAACATCAACCCAAGTCAGTTTTAGGGTTAGGATTTGGGTTAGGATTAGGATTAGGGTTAGGATTAGGGTTACGGTTAGGATAAGGGTTAGGATTAGGGTTAGCGATTATTTATTTTGAATTTCGGTTTGTTCATATATCGAGAAAGCGCCACAAATTGGGCAATAAAAAGAAAGCAGGTTATTAACGTTGTATGTTTTGCGTTTGTCCACATAATTTTGTCCAGGATTGTCTGAAAAATGATTTTATGCAAATTACGTATTTTTTGTCAGATTACAACTACCAAACTGTTTGTAAACATGTTTATGTTTAATTGGAAAGGTTCATTATGTCTTGTGATTTGTAAAAGTTATTTCAAATCAAATGAACTACTCATAGTACTAATATAGAGGAATTTTATTCGACGTCTTATTCGAATTCTATTCGACTGCACGGATATATCGGAAATCAGACGGTACACGGCTGTGCACCGATAGTATAAAAGAAACATACATATTTTATTTTAATTTGACGTTACACAACTGTGTACCGTGTGAGACGATTTGCATATCTGTGCATGCTAAATAGATGAATATAAATAAAGGTATGCAAGCCAAATAAAATCCTCTATCTCTAAAGAGTGCTTGCAGTTGACCGTATAGCAGCCGCTTTAGTGTTCTCTTTAGCCATGTACGTGGCTTATTTCCCTTTATTTATGTACACTGCAGGATTACATTTATCAATTTTATTATTTCTTTATTTATTTCGCCGTTAGTATTATATTTAACGAAAGGCTAAGTCACAAATACAAAGCTATTTCCTGTACAATTTAAAATATACCAATTTTATTATATTTTTTGTATTTTAGTCTTATTGCCTGGCCTCCTATTATCTTTTCATTGTTATACCCTCACATATAATCCACCAATCAACTGTCTCTACTAGCATAACGTGGCAGCCGAGATTTTACGAACCTTTGGACTGTTTACACGGACTGTTCACGTGCAAAGCAACGTCACTCGCGTTGGCTTTTATCTAAATCGAAATTTCATTGGTTGAAGTACTTTCTAGCGGAACGTGATGTGTTTTTTCGAATATTTTTTATTATTATTTTTTATTATTCTTTTTGACGACCAGCAACCTTTTGACTGTTTACGTGCAAAGAAACATCTTTATGTTAAGATATTTTGTTCGATATAATAAAACACCTTTTGGATTCATCTTCGCCCAATATTACAAAATATTCAAGTCTCGATTTGCAATATTAGGCTCGACCTTCGATCTCGCCCAATATTGAATTCTCGACTTAAATATTTTGTAATATTGAGCTCAGAGGAATCCAATAAGTAATAATATACGTCTGCGCATGCTTTATAAAGATTGTGCGATCGATTGTCTCAACATCAAAACTATCTAAACAACGAACGAATATGTCTTGAAAATATTCAAATGATTCATTAGTAATATGCATCGTAATATGCATCGTCCTCCATTGTTTTTATACAAAATGAAAAAATATTTGCTATAATATTTAAATCAGGAGTCCGTGGTGGTATTCTGTGGAATTTACATCTAGTATCTCCTAATGCTAACAAAGCCATCTTATACTGGTTTGAGATGGTTTGTAGGTCCGGCTTTTGTAATAATTGAAGCACAAATTCAAATATTCTTTTACAAAGTTAGCAAAAAGGCCATTTATTGAAATGACCTGCTTCCCAAATTCAACAGCCACCATTATGAAGTGAAGACGTCTTCCTTCCAATGGTCATGCATGTACTTTTCTTAACTGGTGATTGCGGAATGAAATGCACCGTCCCGTATGATTTATTTAAATTATATGTTGAATATAACGCGGCTTTTTCTTCGTTATATTGGATATATACGTGTATCAGCTTGATTTTAAAATTAAATAGCCCATAAAACAACGATTTTATTTTCAAATCACTTTTCAGACAATCCTGGACAAAATTCATGTGGACACTGCGCGTGCTTTTGCATTATTAAAAGCATTTTACTCGGAACCAACAAAATACGGTCTCCCCTCCCCCTAGGCAATGTTGGTGAATCTACACGCGCAAAAACCGAGCATTTGTTTTTGTTTATCGTGGAATAACACAACATTGACGTGGGGAAAGGGGAAGGAACGTTTAATTTGGGCACAAATTGGGCCCTTTCTCGATATATGAGCAACCGAAATGTAAAATTATTATAACATCAACCCAAGTCAGTTTTAGGGTTAGGATTTGGGTTAGGATTAGGATTAGGGTTAGGATTAGGGTTACGGTTAGGATAAGGGTTAGGATTAGGGTTAGCGATTATTTATTTTGAATTTCGGTTTGTTCATATATCGAGAAAGCGCCACAAATTGGGCAATAAAAAGAAAGCAGGTTATTAACGTTGTATGTTTTGCGTTGTCCACATAATTTTGTCCAGGATTGTCTGAAAAATGATTTTATGCAAATTACGTATTTTTTGTCAGATTACAACTACCAAACTGTTTGTAAACATGTTTATGTTTAATTGGAAAGGTTCATTATGTCTTGTGATTTGTAAAAGTTATTTCAAATCAAATGAACTACTCATAGTACTAATATAGAGGAATTTTATTCGACGTCTTATTCGAATTCTATTCGACTGCACGGATATATCGGAAATCAGACGGTACACGGCTGTGCACCGATAGTATAAAAGAAACATACATATTTTATTTTAATTTGACGTTACACAACTGTGTACCGTGTGAGACGATTTGCATATCTGTGCATGCTAAATAGATGAATATAAATAAAGGTATGCAAGCCAAATAAAATCCTCTATCTCTAAAGAGTGCTTGCAGTTGACCGTATAGCAGCCGCTTTAGTGTTCTCTTTAGCCATGTACGTGGCTTATTTCCCTTTATTTATGTACACTGCAGGATTACATTTATCAATTTTATTATTTCTTTATTTATTTCGCCGTTAGTATTATATTTAACGAAAGGCTAAGTCACAAATACAAAGCTATTTCCTGTACAATTTAAAATATACCAATTTTATTATATTTTTTGTATTTTAGTCTTATTGCCTGGCCTCCTATTATCTTTTCATTGTTATACCCTCACATATAATCCACCAATCAACTGTCTCTACTAGCATAACGTGGCAGCCCGAGATTTTACGAACCTTTGGACTGTTTACACGGGCTGTTCACGTGCAAAGCAACGTCACTCGCGTGGCTTTTATCTAAATCGAAATTTCATTGGTTGAAGTACTTTCTAGCGGAACGTGATGTGTTTTTTCGAATATTTTTTATTATTATTTTTTATTATTCTTTTTGACGACCAGCAACCTTTTGACTGTTTACGTGCAAAGAAACATCTTTATGTTAAGATATTTTGTTCGATATAATAAAACACCTTTTGGATTCATCTTCGCCCAATATTACAAAATATTCAAGTCTCGATTTGCAATATTAGGCTCGACCTTCGATCTCGCCCAATATTGAATTCTCGACTTAAATATTTTGTAATATTGAGCTCAGAGGAATCCAATAAGTAATAATATACGTCTGCGCATGCTTTATAAAGATTGTGCGATCGATTGTCTCAACATCAAAACTATCTAAACAACGAACGAATATGTCTTGAAAATATTCAAATGATTCATTAGTAATATGCAGCGTAATATGCATCGTCCTCCATTGTTTTTATACAAAATGAAAAATATTTGCTATAATATTTAAATCAGGAGTCCGTGGTGGTATTCTGTGGAATTTACATCCAGTATCTCCTAATGCTAACAAAGCCATCTTATACTGGTTTGAGATGGTTTGTAGGTCCGGCTTTTGTAATAATTGAAGCACAAATTCAAATATTCTTTTACAAAGTTAGCAAAAAGGCCATTTATTGAAATGACCCGCTTCCCAAATTCAACAGCCACCATTATGAAGTGAAGACGTCTTCCTTCCAATGGTCATGCATGTACTTTTCTTAACTGGTGATTGCGGAATGAAATGCACCGTCCCGTATGATTTATTTAAATTATATGTTGAATAACGCGGCTTTTTCTTCGTTATATTGGATATATACGTGTATCAGCTTGATTTTAAAATTAAATAGCCCATAAAACAACGATTTTATTTTCAAATCACTTTTCAGACAATCCTGGACAAAATTCATGTGGACACTGCGCGTGCTTTTGCATTATTAAAAGCATTTTACTCGGAACCAACAAAATACGGTCTCCCCTCCCCTAGGCAATGTTGGTGAATCTACACGCGCAAAAACCGAGCATTTGTTTTTGTTTATCGTGGAATAACACAACATTGACGTGGGGAAAGGGGAAGGAACGTTTAAATTGGGCACAAATTGGGCCCTTTCTCGATATATGAGCAACCGAAATGTAAAATTATTATAACATCAACCCAAGTCAGTTTTAGGGTTAGGATTTGGGTTAGGATTAGGATTAGGGTTAGGATTAGGGTTACGGTTAGGATAAGGGTTAGGATTAGGGTTAGCGATTATTTATTTTGAATTTCGGTTTGTTCATATATCGAGAAAGCGCCACAAATTGGGCAATAAAAAGAAAGCAGGTTATTAACGTTGTATGTTTTGCGTTGTCCACATAATTTTGTCCAGGATTGTCTGAAAAATGATTTTATGCAAATTACGTATTTTTTGTCAGATTACAACTACCAAACTGTTTGTAAACATGTTTATGTTTAATTGGAAAGGTTCATTATGTCTTGTGATTTGTAAAAGTTATTTCAAATCAAATGAACTACTCATAGTACTAATATAGAGGAATTTTATTCGACGTCTTATTCGAATTCTATTCGACTGCACGGATATATCGGAAATCAGACGGTACACGGCTGTGCACCGATAGTATAAAAGAAACATACATATTTTATTTTAATTTGACGTTACACAACTGTGTACCGTGTGAGACGATTTGCATATCTGTGCATGCTAAATAGATGAATATAAATAAAGGTATGCAAGTCAAATAAAATCCTCTATCTCTAAAGAGTGCTTGCAGTTGACCGTATAGCAGCCGCTTTAGTGTTCTCTTTAGCCATGTACGTGGCTTATTTCCCTTTATTTATGTACACTGCAGGATTACATTTATCAATTTTATTATTTCTTTATTTATTTCGCCGTTAGTATTATATTTAACGAAAGGCTAAGTCACAAATACAAAGCTATTTCCTGTACAATTTAAAATATACCAATTTTATTATATTTTTTGTATTTTAGTCTTATTGCCTGGCCTCCTATCATCTTTTCATTGTTATACCCTCACATATAATCCACCAATCAACTGTCTCTACTAGCATAACGTGGCAGCCCGAGATTTTACGAACCTTTGGACTGTTTACACGGGCTGTTCACGTGCAAAGCAACGTCACTCGCGTGGCTTTTATCTAAATCGAAATTTCA
The DNA here is from genome assembly GCA_035772405.1 of Chrysogorgia sp. JL179-B06. Lineage (NCBI taxonomy): Eukaryota > Metazoa > Cnidaria > Anthozoa > Scleralcyonacea > Chrysogorgiidae > Chrysogorgia > Chrysogorgia sp. JL179-B06. Next base: position 99,313 of record JAYKKM010000190.1, on the reverse strand, counting down.
TTGGTTGAAGTACTTTCTAGCGGAACGTGATGTGTTTTTTTCGAATATTTTTTATTATTATTTTTTATTATTCTTTTTGACGACCAGCAACCTTTTGACTGTTTACGTGCAAAGAAACATCTTTATGTTAAGATATTTTGTTCGATATAATAAAACACCTTTTGGATTCATCTTCGCCCAATATTACAAAATATTCAAGTCTCGATTTGCAATATTAGGCTCGAACCTTCGATCTCGCCCAATATTGAATTCTCGACTTAAATATTTTGTAATATTGAGCTCAGAGGAATCCAATAAGTAATAATATACGTCTGCGCATGCTTTATAAAGATTGTGCGATCGATTGTCTCAACATCAAAACTATCTAAACAACGAACGAATATGTCTTGAAAATATTCAAATGATTCATTAGTAATATGCAGCGTAATATGCATCGTCCTCCATTGTTTTTATACAAAATGAAAAATATTTGCTATAATATTTAAATCAGGAGTCCGTGGTGGTATTCTGTGGAATTTACATCCAGTATCTCCTAATGCTAACAAAGCCATCTTATACTGGTTTGAGATGGTTTGTAGGTCCGGCTTTTGTAATAATTGAAGCACAAATTCAAATATTCTTTTACAAAGTTAGCAAAAAGGCCATTTATTGAAATGACCCGCTTCCCAAATTCAACAGCCACCATTATGAAGTGAAGACGTCTTCCTTCCAATGGTCATGCATGTACTTTTCTTAACTGGTGATTGCGGAATGAAATGCACCGTCCCGTATGATTTATTTAAATTATATGTTGAATAACGCGGCTTTTTCTTCGTTATATTGGATATATACGTGTATCAGCTTGATTTTAAAATTAAATAGCCCATAAAACAACGATTTTATTTCCAAATCACTTTTCAGACAATCCTGGACAAAATTCATGTGGACACTGCGCGTGCTTTTGCATTATTAAAAGCATTTTACTCGGAACCAACAAAATACGGTCTCCCTCCCCCTAGGCAATGTTGGTGAATCTACACGCTCAAAAACCGAGCATTTGTTTTTGTTTATCGTGGAATAACACAACATTGACGTGGGGAAAGGGGAAGGAACGTTTAATTTGGGCACAAATTGGGCCCTTTCTCGATATATGAGCAACCGAAATGTAAAATTATTATAACATCAACCCAAGTCAGTTTTAGGGTTAGGATTTGGGTTAGGATTAGGATTAGGGTTAGGATTAGGGTTACGGTTAGGATAAGGGTTAGGATTAGGGTTAGCGATTATTTATTTTGAATTTCGGTTTGTTCATATATCGAGAAAGCGCCACAAATTGGGCAATAAAAAGAAAGCAGGTTATTAACGTTGTATGTTTTGCGTTGTCCACATAATTTTGTCCAGGATTGTCTGAAAAATGATTTTATGCAAATTACGTATTTTTTGTCAGATTACAACTACCAAACTGTTTGTAAACATGTTTATGTTTAATTGGAAAGGTTCATTATGTCTTGTGATTTGTAAAAGTTATTTCAAATCAAATGAACTACTCATAGTACTAATATAGAGGAATTTTATTCGACGTCTTATTCGAATTCTATTCGACTGCACGGATATATCGGAAATCAGACGGTACACGGCTGTGCACCGATAGTATAAAAGAAACATACATATTTTATTTTAATTTGACGTTACACAACTGTGTACCGTGTGAGACGATTTGCATATCTGTGCATGCTAAATAGATGAATATAAATAAAGGTATGCAAGCCAAATAAAATCCTCTATCTCTAAAGAGTGCTTGCAGTTGACCGTATAGCAGCCGCTTTAGTGTTCTCTTTAGCCATGTACGTGGCTTATTTCCCTTTATTTATGTACACTGCAGGATTACATTTATCAATTTTATTATTTCTTTATTTATTTCGCCGTTAGTATTATATTTAACGAAAGGCTAAGTCACAAATACAAAGCTATTTCCTGTACAATTTAAAATATACCAATTTTATTATATTTTTTGTATTTTAGTCTTATTGCCTGGCCTCCTATTATTCTTTTCATTGTTATACCCTCACATATAATCCACCAATCAACTGTCTCTACTAGCATAACGTGGCAGCCCGAGATTTTACGAACCTTTGGACTGTTTACACGGGCTGTTCACGTGCAAAGCAACGTCACTCGCGTGGCTTTTATCTAAATCGAAATTTCATTGGTTGAAGTACTTTCTAGCGGAACGTGATGTGTTTTTTCGAATATTTTTTATTATTATTTTTTATTATTCTTTTTGACGACCAGCAACCTTTTGACTGTTTACGTGCAAAGAAACATCTTTATGTTAAGATATTTTGTTCGATATAATAAAACACCTTTTGGATTCATCTTCGCCCAATATTACAAAATATTCAAGTCTCGATTTGCAATATTAGGCTCGACCTTCGATCTCGCCCAATATTGAATTCTCGACTTAAATATTTTGTAATATTGAGCTCAGAGGAATCCAATAAGTAATAATATACGTCTGCGCATGCTTTATAAAGATTGTGCGATCGATTGTCTCAACATAAAAACTATCTAAACAACGAACGAATATGTCTTGAAAATATTCAAATGATTCATTAGTAATATGCAGCGTAATATGCATCGTCCTCCATTGTTTTTATACAAAATGAAAAATATTTGCTATAATATTTAAATCAGGAGTCCGTGGTGGTATTCTGTGGAATTTACATCCAGTATCTCCTAATGCTAACAAAGCCATCTTATACTGGTTTGAGATGGTTTGTAGGTCCGGCTTTTGTAATAATTGAAGCACAAATTCAAATATTCTTTTACAAAGTTAGCAAAAAGGCCATTTATTGAAATGACCCGCTTCCCAAATTCAACAGCCACCATTATGAAGTGAAGACGTCTTCCTTCCAATGGTCATGCATGTACTTTTCTTAACTGGTGATTGCGGAATGAAATGCACCGTCCCGTATGATTTATTTAAATTATATGTTGAATAACGCGGCTTTTTCTTCGTTATATTGGATATATACGTGTATCAGCTTGATTTTAAAATTAAATAGCCCATAAAACAACGATTTTATTTTCAAATCACTTTTCAGACAATCCTGGACAAAATTCATGTGAACACTGCGCGTGCTTTTGCATTATTAAAAGCATTTTACTCGGAACCAACAAAATACGGTCTCCCCTCCCCCTAGGCAATGTTGGTGAATCTACACGCGCAAAAACCGAGCATTTGTTTTTGTTTATCGTGGAATAACACAACATTGACGTGGGGAAAGGGGAAGGAACGTTTAATTTGGGCACAAATTGGGCAATAAAAAGAAAGCAGGTTATTAACGTTGTATGTTTTGCGTTGTCCACATAATTTTGTCCAGGATTGTCTGAAAAATGATTTTATGCAAATTACGTATTTTTTGTCAGATTACAACTACCAAACTGTTTGTAAACATGTTTATGTTTAATTGGAAAGGTTCATTATGTCTTGTGATTTGTAAAAGTTATTTCAAATCAAATGAACTACTCATAGTACTAATATAGAGGAATTTTATTCGACGTCTTATTCGAATTCTATTCGACTGCACGGATATATCGGAAATCAGACGGTACACGGCTGTGCACCGATAGTATAAAAGAAACATACATATTTTATTTTAATTTGATGTTACACAACTGTGTACCGTGTGAGACGATTTGCATATCTGTGCATGCTAAATAGATGAATATAAATAAAGGTATGCAAGCCAAATAAAATCCTCTATCTCTAAAGAGTGCTTGCAGTTGACCGTATAGCAGCCGCTTTAGTGTTCTCTTTAGCCATGTACGTGGCTTATTTCCCTTTATTTATGTACACTGCAGGATTACATTTATCAATTTTATTATTTCTTTATTTAATTCGCCGTTAGTATTATATTTAACGAAAGGCTAAGTCACAAATACAAAGCTATTTCCTGTACAATTTAAAATATACCAATTTTATTATATTTTTTGTATTTTAGTCTTATTGCCTGGCCTCCTATTATCTTTTCATTGTTATACCCTCACATATAATCCACCAATCAACTGTCTCTACTAGCATAACGTGGCAGCCCGAGATTTTACGAACCTTTGGACTGTTTACACGGGCTGTTCAAGTGCAAAGCAACGTCACTCGCGTGGCTTTTACCTAAACCGAAATTTCATTGGTTGAAGTACTTTCTAGCGGAACGTGATGTGTTTTTTCGAATATTTTTTATTATTATTTTTTATTATTCTTTTTGACGACCAGCAACCTTTTGACTGTTTACGTGCAAAGAAACATCTTTATGTTAAGATATTTTGTTCGATATAATAAAACACCTTTTAGATTCATCTTCGCCCAATATTACAAAATATTCAAGTCTCGATTTGCAATATTAGGCTCGACCTTCGATCTCGCCCAATATTGAATTCTCGACTTAAATATTTTGTAATATTGAGCTCAGAGGAATCCAATAAGTAATAATATTCGTCTGCGCATGCTTTATAAAGATTGTGCGATCGATTGTCTCAACATCTAAACTATCTAAACAACGAACGAATATGTTTTGAAAATATTCAAATGATTCATTAGTAATATGCATCGTAATATGCATCGTCCTCCATTGTTTTTATACAAAATGAAAAATATTTGCTATAATATTTAAATCAGGAGTCCGTGGTGGTATTCTGTGGAATTTACATCCAGTATCTCCTAATGCTAACAAAGCCATCTTATACTGGTTTGAGATGGTTTGTAGGTCTGGCTTTTGTAATAATTGAAGCACAAATTCAAATATTCTTTTACAAAGTTAGCAAAAAGGCCATTTATTGAAATGACCCGCTTCCCAAATTCAACAGCCACCATTATGAAGTGAAGACGTCTTCCTTCCAATGGTCATGCATGTACTTTTCTTAACTGGTGATTGCGGAATGAAATGCACCGTCCCGTATGATTTATTTAAATTATATGTTGAATAACGCGGCTTTTTCTTCGTTATATTGGATATATACGTGTATCAGCTTGATTTTAAAATTAAATAGCCCATAAAACAACGATTTTATTTTCAAATCACTTTTCAGACAATCCTGGACAAAATTCATGTGGACACTGCGCGTGCTTTTGCATTATTAAAAGCATTTTACTCGGAACCAACAAAATACGGTCTCCCCTCCCCCTAGGCAATGTTGGTGAATCTACACGCGCAAAAACCGAGCATTTGTTTTTGTTTATCGTGGAATAACACAACATTGACGTGGGGAAAGGGGAAGGAACGTTTAATTTGGGCACAAATTGGGCAATAAAAAGAAAGCAGGTTATTAACGTTGTATGTTTTGCGTTGTCCACATAATTTTGTCCAGGATTGTCTGAAAAATGATTTTATGCAAATTACGTATTTTTTGTCAGATTACAACTACCAAACTGTTTGTAAACATGTTTATGTTTAATTGGAAAGGTTCATTATGTCTTGTGATTTGTAAAAGTTATTTCAAATCAAATGAACTACTCATAGTACTAATATAGAGGAATTTTATTCGACGTCTTATTCGAATTCTATTCGACTGCACGGATATATCGGAAATCAGACGGTACATGGCTGTGCACCGATAGTATAAAATAAACATACATATTTTATTTTAATTTGACGTTACACAACTGTGTACCGTGTGAGACGATTTGCGTATCTGTGCATGCTAAATAGATGAATATAAATAAAGGTATGCAAGCCAAATAAAATCCTCTATCTCTAAAGAGTGCTTGCAGTTGACCGTTATAGCAGCCGCTTTAGTGTTCTCTTTAGCCATGTACGTGGCTTATTTCCCTTTATTTATGTACACTGCTGGATTACATTTATCAATTTTATTATTTCTTTATTTATTTCGCCGTTAGTATTATATTTAACGAAAGGCTAAGTCACAAATACAAAGCTATTTCCTGTACAATTTAAAATATACCAATTTTATTATATTTTTTGTATTTTAGTCTTATTGCCTGGCCTCCTATTATCTTTTCATTGTTATACCCTCACATATAATCCACCAATCAACTGTCTCTACTAGCATAACGTGGCAGCCCGAGATTTTACGAACCTTTGGACTGTTTACACGGGCTGTTCACGTGCAAAGCAACGTCACTCGCGTGGCTTTTATCTAAATCGAAATTTCATTGGTTGAAGTACTTTCTAGCGGAACGTGATGTGTTTTTTCGAATATTTTTTATTATTATTTTTTTATTACTCTTTTTGACGACCAGCAACCTTTTGACTGTTTACGTGCAAAGAAACATCTTTATGTTAAGATATTTTGTTCGATATAATAAAACACCTTTTGGATTCATCTTCGCCCAATATTACAAAATATTCAAGTCTCGATTTGCAATATTAGGCTCGACCTTCGATCTCGCCCAATATTGAATTCTCGACTTAAATATTTTGTAATATTGAGCTCAGAGGAATCCAATAAGTAATAATATACGTCTGCGCATGCTTTATAAAGATTGTGCGATCGATTGTCTCAACATCTAAACTATCTAAACAACGAACGAATATGTCTTGAAAATATTCAAATGATTCATTAGTAATATGCATCGTAATATGCATCGTCCTCCATTGTTTTTATACAAAATGAAAAATATTTGCTATAATATTTGAATCAGGAGTCCGTGGTGGTATTCTGTGGAATTTACATCCAGTATCTCCTAATGCTAACAAAGCCATCTTATACTGGTTTGAGATGGTTTGTAGGTCCGGCTTTTGTAATAATTGAAGCACAAATTCAAATATTCTTTTACAAAGTTAGCAAAAAGGCCATTTATTGAAATGACCCGCTTCCCAAATTCAACAGCCACCATTATGAAGTGAAGACGTCTTCCTTCCAATGGTCATGCATGTACTTTTCTTAACTGGTGATTGCGGAATGAAATGCACCGTCCCGTATGATTTATTTAAATTATATGTTGAATAACGCGGCTTTTTCTTCGTTATATTGGATATATACGTGTATCAGCTTGATTTTAAAATTAAATAGCCCATAAAACAACGATTTTATTTTCAAATCAATTTTCAGACATGTCTGAAAAATGATTTTATGCAAATTACGTATTTTTTGTCAGATTACAACTACCAAACTGTTTGTAAACATGTTTATGTTTAATTGGAAAGGTTCATTATGTCTTGTGATTTGTAAAAGTTATTTCAAATCAAATGAACTACTCATAGTACTAATATAGAGGAATTTTATTCGACGTCTTATTCGAATTCTATTCGACTGCACGGATATATCGGAAATCAGACGGTACACGGCTGTGCACCGATAGTATAAAAGAAACATACATATTTTATTTTAATTTGACGTTACACAACTGTGTACCGTGTGAGACGATTTGCATATCTGTGCATGCTAAATAGATGAATATAAATAAAGGTATGCAAGCCAAATAAAATCCTCTATCTCTAAAGAGTGCTTGCAGTTGACCGTATAGCAGCCGCTTTAGTGTTCTCTTTAGCCATGTACATGGCTTATTTCCCTTTATTTATGTACACTGCAGGATTACATTTATCAATTTTATTATTTCTTTATTTATTTCGCCGTTAGTATTATATTTAACGAAAGGCTAAGTCACAAATACAAAGCTATTTCCTGTACAATTTAAAATATACCAATTTTATTATATTTTTTGTATTTTAGTCTTATTGCCTGGCCTCCTATTATCTTTTCATTGTTATACCCTCACATATAATCCACCAATCAACTGTCTCTACTAGCATAACGTGGCAGCCCGAGATTTTACGAACCTTTGGACTGTTTACACGGGCTGTTCACGTGCAAAGCAACGTCACTCGCGTGGCTTTTATCTAAATCGAAATTTCATTGGTTGAAGTACTTTCTAGCGGAACGTGATGTGTTTTTTCGAATATTTTTTATTATTATTTTTTATTATTCTTTTTGACGACCAGCAACCTTTTGACTGTTTACGTGCAAAGAAACATCTTTATGTTAAGATATTTTGTTCGATATAATAAAACACCTTTTGGATTCATCTTCGCCCAATATTACAAAATATTCAAGTCTCGATTTGCAATATTAGGCTCGACCTTCGATCTCGCCCAATATTGAATTCTCGACTTAAATATTTTGTAATATTGAGCTCAGAGGAATCCAATAAGTAATAATATACGTCTGCGCATGCTTTATAAAGATTGTGCGATCGATTGTCTCAACATCAAAACTATCTAAACAACGAACGAATATGTCTTGAAAATATTCAAATGATTCATTAGTAATATGCATCGTAATATGCATCGTCCTCCATTGTTTTTATACAAAATGAAAAATATTTGCTATAATATTTAAATCAGGAGTCCGTGGTGGTATTCTGTGGAATTTACATCCAGTATCTCCTAATGCTAACAAAGCCATCTTATACTGGTTTGAGATGGTTTGTAGGTCCGGCTTTTGTAATAATTGAAGCACAAATTCAAATATTCTTTTACAAAGTTAGCAAAAAGGCCATTTATTGAAATGACCCGCTTCCCAAATTCAACAGCCACCATTATGAAGTGAAGACGTCTTCCTTCCAATGGTCATGCATGTACTTTTCTTAACTGGTGATTGCGGAATGAAATGCACCGTCCCGTATGATTTATTTAAATTATATGTTGAATAACGCGGCTTTTTCTTCGTTATATTGGATATATACGTGTATCAGCTTGATTTTAAAATTAAATAGCCCATAAAACAACGATTTTATTTTCAAATCAATTTTCAGACATGTCTGAAAAATGATTTTATGCAAATTACGTATTTTTTGTCAGATTACAACTACCAAACTGTTTGTAAACATGTTTATGTTTAATTGGAAAGGTTCATTATGTCTTGTGATTTGTAAAAGTTATTTCAAATCAAATGAACTACTCATAGTACTAATATAGAGGAATTTTATTCGACGTCTTATTCGAATTCTATTCGACTGCACGGATATATCGGAAATCAGACGGTACACGGCTGTGCACCGATAGTATAAAAGAAACATACATATTTTATTTTAATTTGACGTTACACAACTGTGTACCGTGTGAGACGATTTGCATATCTGTGCATGCTAAATAGATGAATATAAATAACGGTATGCAAGCCAAATAAAATCCTCTATCTCTAAAGAGTGCTTGCAGTTGACCGTATAGCAGCCGCTTTAGTGTTCTCTTTAGCCATGTACGTGGCTTATTTCCCTTTATTTATGTACACTGCAGGATTACATTTATCAATTTTATTATTTCTTTATTTATTTCGCCGTTAGTATTATATTTAACGAAAGGCTAAGTCACAAATACAAAGCTATTTCCTGTACAATTTAAAATATACCAATTTTATTATATTTTTTGTATTTTAGTCTTATTGCCTGGCCTCCTATTATCTTTTCATTGTTATACCCTCACATATAATCCACCAATCAACTGTCTCTACTAGCATAACGTGGCAGCCCGAGATTTTACGAACCTTTGGACTGTTTTACACGGGCTGTTCACGTGCAAAGCAACGTCACTCGCGTGGCTTTTATCTAAATCGAAATTTCATTGGTTGAAGTACTTTCTAGCGGAACGTGATGTGTTTTTTCGAATATTTTTTATTATTATTTTTTATTATTCTTTTTGACGACCAGCAACCTTTTGACTGTTTACGTGCAAAGAAACATCTTTATGTTAAGATATTTTGTTCGATATAATAAAACACCTTTTGGATTCATCTTCGCCCAATATTACAAAATATTCAAGTCTCGATTTGCAATATTAGGCTCGACCTTCGATCTCGCCCAATATTGAATTCTCGACTTAAATATTTTGTAATATTGAGCTCAGAGGAATCCAATAAGTAATAATATACGTCTGCGCATGCTTTATAAAGATTGTGCGATTGATTGACTCAACATCAAAACTATCTAAACAACGAACGAATATGTCTTGAAAATATTCAAATGATTCATTAGTAATATGCATCGTAATATGCATCGTCCTCCATTGTTTTTATACAAAATGAAAAATATTTGCTATAATATTTAAATCAGGAGTCGGTGGTGGTATTCTGTGGAATTTACATGCAGTATCTCCTAATGCTAACAAAGCCATCTTATACTGGTTTGAGATGGTTTGTAGGTCCGGCTTTTGTAATAATTGAAGCACAAATTCAAATATTCTTTTACAAAGTTAGCAAAAAGGCCATTTATTGAAATGACCCGCTTCCCAAATTCAACAGCCACCATTATGAAGTGAAGACGTCTTCCTTCCAATGGTCATGCATGTACTTTTCTTAACTGGTGATTGCGGAATGAAATGCACCGTCCCGTATGATTTATTTAAATTATATGTTGAATAACGCGGCTTTTTCTTCGTTATATTGGATATATACGTGTATCAGCTTGATTTTAAAATTAAATAGCCCATAAAACAACGATTTTATTTTCAAATCACTTTTCAGACAGTCTGAAAAATGATTTTATGCAAATTACGTATTTTTTGTCAGATTACAACTACCAAACTGTTTGTAAACATGTTTATGTTTAATTGGAAAGGTTCATTATGTCTTGTGATTTGTAAAAGTTATTTCAAATCAAATGAACTACTCATAGTACTAATATAGAGGAATTTTATTCGACGTCTTATTCGAATTCTATTCGACTGCACGGATATATCGGAAATCAGACGGTACACGGCTGTGCACCGATAGTATAAAAGAAACATACATATTTTATTTTAATTTGACGTTACACAACTGTGTACCGTGTGAGACGATTTGCATATCTGTGCATGCTAAATAGATGAATATAAATAACGGTATGCAAGCCAAATAAAATCCTCTATCTCTAAAGAGTGCTTGCTGTTGACCGTATATCAGCCGCTTTAGTGTTCTCTTTAGCCATGTACGTGGCTTATTTCCCTTCATTTATGTACACTGCAGGATTACATTTATCAATTTTATTATTTCTTTATTTATTTCGCCGTTAGTATTATATTTAACGAAAGGCTAAGTCACAAATACAAAGCTATTTCCTGTACAATTTAAAATATACCAATTTTATTATATTTTTTGTATTTTAGTCTTATTGCCTGGCCTCCTATTATCTTTTCATTGTTATACCCTCACATATAATCCACCAATCAACTGTCTCTACTAGCATAACGTGGCAGCCCGAGATTTTACGAACCTTTGGACTGTTTACACGGGCTGTTCACGTGCAAAGCAACGTCACTCGCGTGGCTTTTATCTAAATCGAAATTTCATTGGTTGAAGTACTTTCTAGCGGAACGTGATGTGTTTTTTCGAATATTTTTTATTATTATTTTTTATTATTCTTTTTGACGACCAGCAACCTTTTGACTGTTTACGTGCAAAGAAACATCTTTATGTTAAGATATTTTGTTCGATATAATAAAACACCTTTTGGATTCATCTTCGCCCAATATTACAAAATATTCAAGTCTCGATTTGCAATATTAGGCTCGACCTTCGATCTCGCCCAATATTGAATTCTCGACTTAAATATTTTGTAATATTGAGCTCAGAGGAATCCAATAAGTAATAATATACGTCTGCGCATGCTTTATAAAGATTGTGCGATCGATTGTCTCAACATCTAAACTATCTAAACAACGAACGAATATGTCTTGAAAATATTCAAATGATTCATTAGTAATATGCATCGTAATATGCATCGTCCTCCATTGTTTTTATACAAAATGAAAAATATTTGCTATAATATTTGAATCAGGAGTCCGTGGTGGTATTCTGTGGAATTTAAATCCAGTATCTCCTAATGCTAACAAAGCCATCTTATACTGGTTTGAGATGGTTTGTAGGTCCGGCTTTTGTAATAATTGAAGCACAAATTCAAATATTCTTTTACAAAGTTAGCAAAAAGGCCATTTATTGAAATGACCCGCTTCCCAAATTCAACAGCCACCATTATGAAGTGAAGACGTCTTCCTTCCAATGGTCATGCATGTACTTTTCTTAACTGGTGATTGCGGAATGAAATGCACCGTCCCGTATGATTTATTTAAATTATATGTTGAATAACGCGGCTTTTTCTTCGTTATATTGGATATATACGTGTATCAGCTTGATTTTAAAATTAAATAGCCCATAAAACAACGATTTTATTTTCAAATCACTTTTCAGACAGTCTGAAAAATGATTTTATGCAAATTACGTATTTTTTGTCAGATTACAACTACCAAACTGTTTGTAAACATGTTTATGTTTAATTGGAAAGGTTCATTATGTCTTGTGATTTGTAAAAGTTATTTCAAATCAAATGAACTACTCATAGTACTAATATAGAGGAATTTTATTCGACGTCTTATTCGAATTCTATTCGACTGCACGGATATATCGGAAATCAGACGGTACACGGCTGTGCACCGATAGTATAAAAGAAACATACATATTTTATTTTAATTTGACGTTACACAACTGTGTACCGTGTGAGACGATTTGCATATCTGTGCATGCTAAATAGATGAATATAAATAACGGTATGCAAGCCAAATAAAATCCTCTATCTCTAAAGAGTGCTTGCAGTTGACCGTATATCAGCCGCTTTAGTGTTCTCTTTAGCCATGTACGTGGCTTATTTCCCTTTATTTATGTACACTGCAGGATTACATTTATCAATTTTATTATTTCTTTATTTATTTCGCCGTTAGTATTATATTTAACGAAAGGCTAAGTCACAAATACAAAGCTATTTCCTGTACAATTTAAAATATACCAATTTTATTATATTTTTTGTATTTTAGTCTTATTGTCTGGCCTCCTATTATCTTTTCATTGTTATACCCTCACATATAATCCACCAATCAACTGTCTCTACTAGCATAACGTGGCAGCCCGAGATTTTACGAACCTTTGGACTGTTTACACGGGCTGTTCACGTGCAAAGCAACGTCACTCGCGTGGCTTTTATCTAAATCGAAATTTCATTGGTTGAAGTACTTTCTAGCGGAACGTGATGTGTTTTTTCGAATATTTTTTATTATTATTTTTTATTATTCTTTTTGACGACCAGCAACCTTTTGACTGTTTACGTGCAAAGAAACATCTTTATGTTAAGATATTTTGTTCGATATAATAAAACACCTTTTGGATTCATCTTCGCCCAATATTACAAAATATTCAAGTCTCGATTTGCAATATTAGGCTCGACCTTCGATCTCGCCCAATATTGAATTCTCGACTTAAATATTTTGTAATATTGAGCTCAGAGGAATCCAATAAGTAATAATATACGTCTGCGCATGCTTTATAAAGATTGTGCGATCGATTGTCTCAACATCAAAACTATCTAAACAACGAACGAATATGTCTTGAAAATATTCAAATGATTCATTAGTAATATGCATCGTAATATGCATCGTCCTCCATTGTTTTTATACAAAATGAAAAATATTTGCTATAATATTTAAATCAGGAGTCCGTGGTGGTATTCTGTGGAATTTACATGCAGTATCTCCTAATGCTAACAAAGCCATCTTATACTGGTTTGAGATGGTTTGTAGGTCCGGCTTTTGTAATAATTGAAGCACAAATTCAAATATTCTTTTACAAAGTTAGCAAAAAGGCCATTTATTGAAATGACCCGCTTCCCAAATTCAACAGCCACCATTATGAAGTGAAGACGTCTTCCTTCCAATGGTCATGCATGTACTTTTCTTAACTGGTGATTGCGGAATGAAATGCACCGTCCCGTATGATTTATTTAAATTATATGTTGAATAACGCGGCTTTTTCTTCGTTATATTGGATATATACGTGTATCAGCTTGATTTTAAAATTAAATAGCCCATAAAACAACGATTTTATTTTCAAATCACTTTTTTTTTTTGGTTTTGGAGTAGGTAATGGGAACCACAATGATGTCCTCAGTCCTGTATATGTAAATGTAGAAAACTATGGGGACAGGGATTGTAACAATAAGCGCATTTAGCCACTGACTATAATACGTATCATATTGCAACGCGCGCTGGACATGCAGTGTAAACTGAATAAAAGGTATGAATAAAATACAGAAACAGAGAGTAAAGATGCGTATAATTGTATAGTGCATAGCATAACATGCGGGATAACCCTGTACGCGTTTCGACCTTTATTGGTCTCTTCAGCAGGGTATCGGGTTGGCAGTTGATGTTTTTTCGTTGGAAGATAAATAATAATGCGCGGAGTAAGCAAAATATGCGTGTAACTGTAAGGAAAGAAAATTTAAGTGATTGCTTACCAAAGTGTTGTTTGTTCGGGAAAGTCCAACGCGTCGTGCCATGAGTGTAGGGTTGAAAGGCTGTCGTAGTTAAAAGGTTCGTTCTCGATCTTTGTACTAGCTTGGGCTTCGTCAAATACAAATTGTCACTGAGGGCGTTTATCAGTTGGTAATGCAGTATATACGTGAGTTGCGTCATTAGTTACCAGGTCGGTTGGTGTTTCATGTATCGGTCACCACATGAGGTACATAGTCTTCGTTATTGTCCTGATTATCCCCACCTTCCCCGCTACGGGCCATCTACATCAACTTTTCTTGGGTTATAGGGTTATCTTAGTTATTAGTTATACTGCAGTTATATTAGAGTTATACTATAGTTATCTTAGTTATACTAGTTATCTTAGTTACATTAGTTATACTAGTTATCTTAGTTATACTAGTTATCTTAGTTATTCTAGTTATATTAGTTATTTTAGTTATATACTAGTTACCTTAGTTACATTAGTTATCTTAGTTATACTAGTTATCTTAGTTATTCTAGTTATACATATTAGTTATCTTAGTTCATAGTTAATATTATTAATTATTCTTAGTTATACTGGTTATACCACTCCTGAGGCGGGCATTTCACTTCTGATAAGAACTCCTCTTACTTGCGTTCAGCTCTCGACATCCGGTTGTTCTCAGCACTCCAAAATTGCACAGAACTCTGCGCAGCACTTACTACCAATTGGTAACCTATAGTATTAGTTATATAACAGTAGTTATCTTAGTTATATTAGTTACATTAGTTATACTAGTTATCTTAGTTACATTAGCATACTAGTTATCTTAGTTACATTAGTTATACTAGTTATCTTAGTTACATTAGTTTATACTAGCTAGTTATCTTAATTATTCTAGTTATTTTAGTTACACTTGTTATCTTAGTTATACCACAGGTTAAACCAGTTATCTAAGTGGTGAGGGGGATTAGTCCGTGTGTTTAGGGGATAGAAAGGTAAATAACCGGAGTTTAAGATCGTGAGTATTGCAAGTTTAATATTACGTGTAGAATATATAGATAATACACGAAGATATCAAAGCTAAAGGCCAACGGCATGTAATCTGCTCTTTATTTGGACAGTGCTTTCTACGTTGTGTGTCGCGTTGCTAAATTAACTGTCAAATAGCAAGACTGTACGGTGTAATAATGTAGAAGTTAAGGGGGAAGGGTTTAGCAGCAAAAGCTAAAGGCCAACGGCATGAAATTTGCTCTTTGGACAATGCTTAACACATGGTGTTATGATATTTGCGCTATTATCCGTCGGTTGTCAAAACTATAAGTGTAGGTATGACTGTACTGTGTAATAATGTAGAAGTTAAAGGGGAAGGGTTTAGCAGCAAAAGCTGAAGGCCAACGGCATGAAATATGCTCTTTGGACAATGCTTAACACATGGTGTTATGATATTTGCGCTATTATCCGTCGATTGTCAAAACTGTAAAGTGTAGGTATGACTGTACGGTGTAATAATGTAGAAGTTAAAGGGGAAGGGTTTAGCAGCAAAAGCTGAAGGCCAACGGCATGAAATATGCTCTTTGGACAATGCTTAACACATGGTGTTATGATATTTGCGCTATTATCCGTCGATTGTCAAAACTGTAAAGTGTAGGTATGACTGTACGGTGTAATAATGTAGAAGTTAAAGGGGAAGGGTTTAGCAGCAAAAGCTGAAGGCCAACGGCATGAAATATGCTCTTTGGACAATGCTTGACACATGGTGTTATGATATTTGCGCTATTATCCGTCGATTGTCAAAACTGTAAAGTGTAGGAATGAGGTACAAAGTCTTCCTTATTGATGTGGCGTAATGTTAAATTTGTCACTTAATTATTAATGGCGTAATGTTAAATTTGTGACCACGACCAAGTCACTATTTTATTAGTTATACTTGTTATCTTAGTTATACTAGTTATCTTAGTGGTAATTAAGGAGGTAAGTCCGTGTGTTTAGGGCATAATAAGGGAGATAACCGGCGTTCAAGATCGTGAGTATTGTTATAATATACGAAGATTAGTTAGGTGTTGATAAATGAAAGCTAAAGCCAACGGCATGAAATCTGCTCTTTGGACAGTGCTTTCTACGTTGTGTGTCGCGTTGCTAAATTTACTGTCAAATAGCAAGACTGTAAGGTGTAATAATGTAGAAGTTAAAGGGGAAGGGTATAGCAGCAAAAGCTAAAGGCCAACGGCATGAAATTTGCTCTTTGGACAATGCTTAACACGTGGTGTTATGATATTTGCGCTATTATGTCCGTAAATTGTCATAACTGTAAAGTGTAGTGAAGTAGGGACTATACAATTGTGGCGAGCCTGGATTAGCTCTATCCTTTCGCTACAAGAGATATTCATTGTTTTTTGGTTTTGGAGTAGGTAATGGGAACCACAATGATGTCCTCAGTCCTGTATATGTAAATGTAGAAAACTATGGGGACAGGGATTGTAACAATAAGCGCATTTAGCCACTGACTATAATACGTATCATATTGCAACGCGCGCTGGACATGCAGTGTAAACTGAATAAAAGGTATGAATAAAATACAGAAACAGAGAGTAAAGATGCGTATAATTGTATAGTGCATAGCATAACATGCGGGATAACCCTGTACGCCTTTCGACCTTTATTGGTCTCTTCAGCAGGGTATCGGGTTGGCAGTTGATGTTTTTTCGTTGGAAGATAAATAATAATGCGCGGAGTAAGCAAAATATGCGTGTAACTGTAAGGAAAGAAAATTTAAGTGATTGCTTACCAAAGTGTTGTTTGTTCGGGAAAGTCCAACGCGTCGTGCCATGAGTGTAGGGTTGAAAGGCTGTCGTAGTTAAAAGGTTCGTTCTCGATCTTTGTACTAGCTTGGGCTTCGTCAAATACAAATTGTCACTGAGGGCGTTTATCAGTTGGTAATGCAGTATATACGTGAGTTGCGTCATTAGTTACCAGGTCGGTTGGTGTTTCATGTATCGGTCACCACATGAGGTACATAGTCTTCCTTATTGTCCTGATTATCCCCACCTTCCCCGCTACGGGCCATCTACATCAACTTTTCTTGGGTTATAGGGTTATCTTAGTTATTAGTTATACTGCAGTTATATTAGAGTTATACTATAGTTATCTTAGTTATACTAGTTATCTTAGTTACATTAGTTATACTAGTTATCTTAGTTATACTAGTTATCTTAGTTATTCTAGTTATATTAGTTATTTTAGTTATATACTAGTTACCTTAGTTACATTAGTTATCTTAGTTATACTAGTTATCTTAGTTATTCTAGTTATACATATTAGTTATCTTAGTTCATAGTTAATATTATTAATTATTCTTAGTTATACTGGTTATACCACTCCTGAGGCGGCATTTCACTTCTGATAAGAACTCCTCTTTCTTGCGTTCAGCTCTCGACATCCGGTTGTTCTCAGCACTCCAAAATTGCACAGAACTCTGCGCAGCACTTACTACCAATTGGTAACCTATAGTATTAGTTATATAACAGTAGTTATCTTAGTTATATTAGTTACATTAGTTATACTAGTTATCTTAGTTACATTAGCATACTAGTTATCTTAGTTACATTAGTTATACTAGTTATCTTAGTTACATTAGTTATACTAGCTAGTTATCTTAATTATTCTAGTTATTTTAGTTACACTTGTTATCTTAGTTATACCACAGGTTAAACCAGTTATCTAAGTGGTGAGGGGGATTAGTCCGTGTGTTTAGGGGATAGCAAGGTAAATAACCGGAGTTTAAGATCGTGAGTATTGCAAGTTTAATATTACGTGTAGAATATATAGATAATACACGAAGATATCAAAGCTAAAGGCCAACGGCATGTAATCTGCTCTTTATTTGGACAGTGCTTTCTACGTTGTGTGTCGCGTTGCTAAATTAACTGTCAAATAGCAAGACTGTACGGTGTAATAATGTAGAAGTTAAGGGGGAAGGGTTTAGCAGCAAAAGCTAAAGGCCAACGGCATGAAATTTGCTCTTTGGACAATGCTTAACACATGGTGTTATGATATTTGCGCTATTATCCGTCGGTTGTCAAAACTATAAGTGTAGGTATGACTGTACTGTGTAATAATGTAGAAGTTAAAGGGGAAGGGTTTAGCAGCAAAAGCTGAAGGCCAACGGCATGAAATATGCTCTTTGGACAATGCTTAACACATGGTGTTATGATATTTGCGCTATTATCCGTCGATTGTCAAAACTGTAAAGTGTAGGTATGACTGTACGGTGTAATAATGTAGAAGTTAAAGGGGAAGGGTTTAGCAGCAAAAGCTGAAGGCCAACGGCATGAAATATGCTCTTTGGACAATGCTTAACACATGGTGTTATGATATTTGCGCTATTATCCGTCGATTGTCAAAACTGTAAAGTGTAGGTATGACTGTACGGTGTAATAATGTAGAAGTTAAAGGGGAAGGGTTTAGCAGCAAAAGCTGAAGGCCAACGGCATGAAATATGCTCTTTGGACAATGCTTAACACATGGTGTTATGATATTTGCGCTATTATCCGTCGATTGTCAAAACTGTAAAGTGTAGGTATGACTGTACAGTGTAATAATGTAGAAGTTAAAGGGGAAGGGTTTAGCAGCAAAAGCTGAAGGCCAACGGCATGAAATATGCTCTTTGGACAATGCTTGACACATGGTGTTATGATATTTGCGCTATTATCCGTCGATTGTCAAAACTGTAAAGTGTAGGAATGAGGTACAAAGTCTTCCTTATTGATGTGGCGTAATGTTAAATTTGTCACTTAATTATTAATGGCGTAATGTTAAATTTGTGACCACGACCAAGTCACTATTTTATTAGTTATACTTGTTATCTTAGTTATACTAGTTATCTTAGTGGTAATTAAGGAGGTAAGTCCGTGTGTTTAGGGCATAATAAGGGAGATAACCGGCGTTCAAGATCGTGAGTATTGTTATAATATACGAAGATTAGTTAGGTGTTGATAAATGAAAGCTAAAGCCAACGGCATGAAATCTGCTCTTTGGACAGTGCTTTCTACGTTGTGTGTCGCGTTGCTAAATTTACTGTCAAATAGCAAGACTGTAAGGTGTAATAATGTAGAAGTTAAAGGGGAAGGGTATAGCAGCAAAAGCTAAAGGCCAACGGCATGAAATTTGCTCTTTGGACAATGCTTAACACGTGGTGTTATGATATTTGCGCTATTATATCCGTAAATTGTCATAACTGTAAAGTGTAGTGAAGTAGGGACTATACAATTGTGGCGAGCCTGGATTAGCTCTATCCTTTCGCTACAAGAGATATTCATTGTTTTTTGGTTTTGGAGTAGGTAATGGGAACCACAATGATGTCCTCAGTCCTGTATATGTAAATGTAGAAAACTATGGGGACAGGGATTGTAACAATAAGCGCATTTAGCCACTGACTATAATACGTATCATATTGCAACGCGCGCTGGACATGCAGTGTAAACTGAATAAAAGGTATGAATAAAATACAGAAACAGAGAGTAAAGATGCGTATAATTGTATAGTGCATAGCATAACATGCGGGATAACCCTGTACGCGTTTCGACCTTTATTGGTCTCTTCAGCAGGGTATCGGGTTGGCAGTTGATGTTTTTTCGTTGGAAGATAAATAATAATGCGCGGAGTAAGCAAAATATGCGTGTAACTGTAAGGAAAGAAAATTTAAGTGATTGCTTACCAAAGTGTTGTTTGTTCGGGAAAGTCCAACGCGTCGTGCCATGAGTGTAGGGTTGAAAGGCTGTCGTAGTTAAAAGGTTCGTTCTCGATCTTTGTACTAGCTTGGGCTTCGTCAAATACAAATTGTCACTGAGGGCGTTTATCAGTTGGTAATGCAGTATATACGTGAGTTGCGTCATTAGTTACCAGGTCGGTTGGTGTTTCATGTATCGGTCACCACATGAGGTACATAGTCTTCCTTATTGTCCTGATTATCCCCACCTTCCCCGCTACGGGCCATCTACATCAACTTTTCTTGGGTTATAGTAGCCTGCGTGGCGGCGCTAGGGGGAGGGGGAAAGCGGAAAGGCGAAATGGGGGAAGGGGAGGAGGGAACGCCTGCACGAAAGACACATGATTTTGGATTTCCACCCACATGAAAAACTGTCAAAAACAACCAATCAGCGACTAGCGGGATTTCCTCGATGATTAAAACATTTCACTTCTGGCCGAATCGTGAAATATCCATGTCTGAAAAACCGTAAAAAGCTTGACTGCATCTGGTGGAAACAAGATTTATTTTGAAAATTTATTCAAGCAATAGTGTAGACATGGCCGGAAGCACAGACTTGATTCTGACTGAGGCTTGTGAATCAATCGGCTTGCATTACTACGCAGTGAAACTTTCTCCGAGCGGGTTTGTAGGTCTTGCGGCAGAAAAAATAAGAAATGCTTTTGAACTTTATAACTTTATGGAATCAGTATTAACACATGCGAAAGGAGACAGCAATGTTCCACCAACCGATAACATTAATAACCCTGATAGAATTAAGCGACATCTGACTGCCGAACACCGTAACTCCAGAATGGGATTTGGCCAATAAATTTCATATGCAAGACAACGTAAAGTCTCGCTATTCTGAAACGTCGAAGGAATTCTCTGAAGGCCCAGAGAGCATTGTTGAAACACCTGAAGACAATGAAAAGGTAGAAATTACAATAATATAGCTGCTTCCCCTGCCGACTGATAATCACGCGCTCGCACGAACGTAAATCTACCAAATCCATAATCAAACTCTCGCCAAATCCCGTTGGTAATACCAACAAAACATATTTTCCTGGCAGCAGCTCCCTCGTAGCAACTTTTTGTTCCTGTTTTAATTTAAAGCTACGACCAGCAACGAACTGAAGATCGGTTAAAGCTTTTATATCTATCGTTATCGGTTAAAGATCTTAAATTTAAAAATCGCCATTTTTAAATGTTTATTTCCTGACAGGAAACCCTGAATACTAATGAGTTGAGTTAGCCAATCAGAATTTAGCGTCCTCTGGTGGACGTAGAAATCCAAAAACATGGGTCTTTCGTGCAGGCGTTCCATCTGCACTCACCCCAGTCCCTGGCCCCCTCCCCCAATCGGCCTGAACGCCTGCTTCGCAGGCTAGGGTTATAGGGTTATCTTAGTTATTAGTTATACTGCAGTTATATTAGAGTTATACTATAGTTATCTTAGTTATACTAGTTATCTTAGTTACATTAGTTATACTAGTTATCTTAGTTATACTAGTTATCTTAGTTATTCTAGTTATATTAGTTATTTTAGTTATATACTAGTTACCTTAGTTACATTAGTTATCTTAGTTATACTAGTTATCTTAGTTATTCTAGTTATACATATTAGTTATCTTAGTTCATAGTTAATATTTAACAGTTATTCCACGAACTCGAGTCGTATATGAGCTGATAGCCGACGAGGCGCTAGCCGAGTCGGCTATCAGCCATATACGACGAGAGTGAGTGGAATAACTGTTTTATTATATACACAAGCTCTGGATATGAACAACATAAAATTGCAAGTTTATATTATACAAGTAATTGAATAGATTTTTAAATTTTCTCTCAACATCCGTCATGCGTAATGAAGACAAAATATGAATAATTAAATTATGTCACGTGAAAGTGAAACGCCGATCAATCACTCATGGAAGGCATTCATATTAATATAAACAGTTTGAACGAAGAAAGTTTCGCTCTGCAAAACCACTTTACCGATCAAAAAACAGTTCAGCAAAGTCAGTTGTAAATGTTCACATTGCAATGGTGAAAGTTAAACACTGTACTTTTTGTCGTGGAGCTTCGCCGACTGCCATGCCCGTTCATGTTGACATCAAACTTATTGCATTTTGAATCATTTGGACGCTGAAAGAGACTTTCACTAGACTTTCACAGGCATGATTTAGATGCTTCAAGTATTTTTGGATCGTTTCGACAGGGCGGATGCTTGAGTCTCGAATACGGAAGATTTTGCCGTAGGACCGTCATCTTCGGTGTTGCCGAGGCCGCCTTTTGCTCTTTTGAAATGGGTTTTTTGTAGACTACTCCAGCTATCTTGCCAGACTTTCTCAAGTCTTTGACGAAAGCTTCTAGAATATGGTTAGCTTCAGCAAAGGTAGGGTCACCAATTATGCTAAAACCTTTGTTTGACGTTTTTTTGAGAAATCTTAATGGCAGCTCTAATGAACTTCATTGTTGTTTTTATTAATTACAAGCCATCTAAATGTGAAATTGCTTTATTAAGCAAGAATTTAACTTTGTTTTGGACATTTCTGTTATGTACTTGTCAAATTTCTTTGAACTCGTAAACCATTCATTCGTAAACAAAGTAGAAACGCTAAAATTTAATTTTTTGAAGGCCAAAAATATTTCTAGCAACGCCACTTTAAACGTCGCTGTTTTTCTAAAAATATGAAATTTGGAGAGCTTTTCGTAAAATCTAGTTGTTCTATCTACCGTCAAATACTTTCACTCCGAATTTGGTTGCTTTCTGTGTGCATTTTGGTGTACTATTTTCCAGTAAAACTTGAATTTCTTCTTCGTTTAATTCTGCAAATCTGGCAGCCATTTTGCTAGATTTCTCTACTAGTAGGATATGAGCTGATAGCCTAGTAGTAGAGGAACCAATCAGATTGCAGAATAGCTCATATCCAGAGCTTGTGTATATAATATTAATTATTCTTAGTTATACTGGTTATACCACTCCTGAGGCGGCATTTCACTTCTGATAAGAACTCCTCTTACTTGCGTTCAGCTCTCGACATCCGGTTGTTCTCAGCACTCCAAAATTGCACAGAACTCTGCGCAGCACTTACTACCAATTGGTAACCTATAGTATTAGTTATATAACAGTAGTTATCTTAGTTATATTAGTTACATTAGTTATACTAGTTATCTTAGTTACATTAGCATACTAGTTATCTTAGTTACATTAGTTATACTAGTTATCTTAGTTACATTAGTTATACTAGCTAGTTATCTTAATTATTCTAGTTATTTTAGTTACACTTGTTATCTTAGTTATACCACAGGTTAAACCAGTTATCTAAGTGGTGAGGGGGATTAGTCCGTGTGTTTAGGGGATAGCAAGGTAAATAACCGGAGTTTAAGATCGTGAGTATTGCAAGTTTAATATTACGTGTAGAATATATAGATAATACACGAAGATATCAAAGCTAAAGGCCAACGGCATGTAATCTGCTCTTTATTTGGACAGTGCTTTCTACGTTGTGTGTCGCGTTGCTAAATTAACTGTCAAATAGCAAGACTGTACGGTGTAATAATGTAGAAGTTAAGGGGGAAGGGTTTAGCAGCAAAAGCTAAAGGCCAACGGCATGAAATTTGCTCTTTGGACAATGCTTAACACATGGTGTTATGATATTTGCGCTATTATCCGTCGGTTGTCAAAACTATAAGTGTAGGTATGACTGTACTGTGTAATAATGTAGAAGTTAAAGGGGAAGGGTTTAGCAGCAAAAGCTGAAGGCCAACGGCATGAAATATGCTCTTTGGACAATGCTTAACACATGGTGTTATGATATTTGCGCTATTATCCGTCGATTGTCAAAACTGTAAAGTGTAGGTATGACTGTACGGTGTAATAATGTAGAAGTTAAAGGGGAAGGGTTTAGCAGCAAAAGCTGAAGGCCAACGGCATGAAATATGCTCTTTGGACAATGCTTAACACATGGTGTTATGATATTTGCGCTATTATCCGTCGATTGTCAAAACTGTAAAGTGTAGGTATGACTGTACGGTGTAATAATGTAGAAGTTAAAGGGGAAGGGTTTAGCAGCAAAAGCTGAAGGCCAACGGCATGAAATATGCTCTTTGGACAATGCTTGACACATGGTGTTATGATATTTGCGCTATTATCCGTCGATTGTCAAAACTGTAAAGTGTAGGAATGAGGTACAAAGTCTTCCTTATTGATGTGGCGTAATGTTAAATTTGTCACTTAATTATTAATGGCGTAATGTTAAATTTGTGACCACGACCAAGTCACTATTTTATTAGTTATACTTGTTATCTTAGTTATACTAGTTATCTTAGTGGTAATTAAGGAGGTAAGTCCGTGTGTTTAGGGCATAATAAGGGAGATAACCGGCGTTCAAGATCGTGAGTATTGTTATAATATACGAAGATTAGTTAGGTGTTGATAAATGAAAGCTAAAGCCAACGGCATGAAATCTGCTCTTTGGACAGTGCTTTCTACGTTGTGTGTCGCGTTGCTAAATTTACTGTCAAATAGCAAGACTGTAAGGTGTAATAATGTAGAAGTTAAAGGGGAAGGGTATAGCAGCAAAAGCTAAAGGCCAACGGCATGAAATTTGCTCTTTGGACAATGCTTAACACGTGGTGTTATGATATTTGCGCTATTATATCCGTAAATTGTCATAACTGTAAAGTGTAGTGAAGTAGGGACTATACAATTGTGGCGAGCCTGGATTAGCTCTATCCTTTCGCTACAAGAGATATTCATTGTTTTTTGGTTTTGGAGTAGGTAATGGGAACCACAATGATGTCCTCAGTCCTGTATATGTAAATGTAGAAAACTATGGGGACAGGGATTGTAACAATAAGCGCATTTAGCCACTGACTATAATACGTATCATATTGCAACGCGCGCTGGACATGCAGTGTAAACTGAATAAAAGGTATGAATAAAATACAGAAACAGAGAGTAAAGATGCGTATAATTGTATAGTGCATAGCATAACATGCGGGATAACCCTGTACGCGTTTCGACCTTTATTGGTCTCTTCAGCAGGGTATCGGGTTGGCAGTTGATGTTTTTTTCGTTGGAAGATAAATAATAATGCGCGGAGTAAGCAAAATATGCGTGTAACTGTAAGGAAAGAAAATTTAAGTGATTGCTTACCAAAGTGTTGTTTGTTCGGGAAAGTCCAACGCGTCGTGCCATGAGTGTAGGGTTGAAAGGCTGTCGTAGTTAAAAGGTTCGTTCTCGATCTTTGTACTAGCTTGGGCTTCGTCAAATACAAATTGTCACTGAGGGCGTTTATCAGTTGGTAATGCAGTATATACGTGAGTTGCGTCATTAGTTACCAGGTCGGTTGGTGTTTCATGTATCGGTCACCACATGAGGTACATAGTCTTCCTTATTGTCCTGATTATCCCCACCTTCCCCGCTACGGGCCATCTACATCAACTTTTCTTGGGTTATAGGGTTATCTTAGTTATTAGTTATACTGCAGTTATATTAGAGTTATACTATAGTTATCTTAGTTATACTAGTTATCTTAGTTACATTAGTTATACTAGTTATCTTAGTTATACTAGTTATCTTAGTTATTCTAGTTATATTAGTTATTTTAGTTATATACTAGTTACCTTAGTTACATTAGTTATCTTAGTTATACTAGTTATCTTAGTTATTCTAGTTATACATATTAGTTATCTTAGTTCATAGTTAATATTATTAATTATTCTTAGTTATACTGGTTATACCACTCCTGAGGCGGCATTTCACTTCTGATAAGAACTCCTCTTACTTGCGTTCAGCTCTCGACATCCGGTTGTTCTCAGCACTCCAAAATTGCACAGAACTCTGCGCAGCACTTACTACCAATTGGTAACCTATAGTATTAGTTATATAACAGTAGTTATCTTAGTTATATTAGTTACATTAGTTATACTAGTTATCTTAGTTACATTAGCATACTAGTTATCTTAGTTACATTAGTTATACTAGTTATCTTAGTTACATTAGTTATACTAGCTAGTTATCTTAATTATTCTAGTTATTTTAGTTACACTTGTTATCTTAGTTATACCACAGGTTAAACCAGTTATCTAAGTGGTGAGGGGGATTAGTCCGTGTGTTTAGGGGATAGCAAGGTAAATAACCGGAGTTTAAGATCGTGAGTATTGCAAGTTTAATATTACGTGTAGAATATATAGATAATACACGAAGATATCAAAGCTAAAGGCCAACGGCATGTAATCTGCTCTTTATTTGGACAGTGCTTTCTACGTTGTGTGTCGCGTTGCTAAATTAACTGTCAAATAGCAAGACTGTACGGTGTAATAATGTAGAAGTTAAGGGGGAAGGGTTTAGCAGCAAAAGCTAAAGGCCAACGGCATGAAATTTGCTCTTTGGACAATGCTTAACACATGGTGTTATGATATTTGCGCTATTATCCGTCGATTGTCAAAACTGTAAAGTGTAGGTATGACTGTACGGTGTAATAATGTAGAAGTTAAAGGGGAAGGGTTTAGCAGCAAAAGCTGAAGGCCAACGGCATGAAATATGCTCTTTGGACAATGCTTAACACATGGTGTTATGATATTTGCGC
Organism: Chrysogorgia sp. JL179-B06; assembly: GCA_035772405.1. NCBI lineage: Eukaryota > Metazoa > Cnidaria > Anthozoa > Scleralcyonacea > Chrysogorgiidae > Chrysogorgia > Chrysogorgia sp. JL179-B06. The sequence continues at coordinate 72,742 of JAYKKM010000190.1, read as the reverse complement.
TATTATCCGTCGATTGTCAAAACTGTAAAGTGTAGGTATGACTGTACGGTGTAATAATGTAGAAGTTAAAGGGGAAGGGTATAGCAGCAAAAGCTAAAGGCCAACGGCATGAAATTTGCTCTTTGGACAATGCTTAACACGTGGTGTTATGATATTTGCGCTATTATATCCGTAAATTGTCATAACTGTAAAGTGTAGTGAAGTAGGGACTATACAATTGTGGCGAGCCTGGATTAGCTCTATCCTTTCGCTACAAGAGATATTCATTGTTTTTTGGTTTTGGAGTAGGTAATGGGAACCACAATGATGTCCTCAGTCCTGTATATGTAAATGTAGAAAACTATGGGGACAGGGATTGTAACAATAAGCGCATTTAGCCACTGACTATAATACGTATCATATTGCAACGCGCGCTGGACATGCAGTGTAAACTGAATAAAAGGTATGAATAAAATACAGAAACAGAGAGTAAAGATGCGTATAATTGTATAGTGCATAGCATAACATGCGGGATAACCCTGTACGCGTTTCGACCTTTATTGGTCTCTTCAGCAGGGTATCGGGTTGGCAGTTGATGTTTTTTCGTTGGAAGATAAATAATAATGCGCGGAGTAAGCAAAATATGCGTGTAACTGTAAGGAAAGAAAATTTAAGTGATTGCTTACCAAAGTGTTGTTTGTTCGGGAAAGTCCAACGCGTCGTGCCATGAGTGTAGGGTTGAAAGGCTGTCGTAGTTAAAAGGTTCGTTCTCGATCTTTGTACTAGCTTGGGCTTCGTCAAATACAAATTGTCACTGAGGGCGTTTATCAGTTGGTAATGCAGTATATACGTGAGTTGCGTCATTAGTTACCAGGTCGGTTGGTGTTTCATGTATCGGTCACCACATGAGGTACATAGTCTTCCTTATTGTCCTGATTATCCCCACCTTCCCCGCTACGGGCCATCTACATCAACTTTTCTTGGGTTATAGGGTTATCTTAGTTATTAGTTATACTGCAGTTATATTAGAGTTATACTATAGTTATCTTAGTTATACTAGTTATCTTAGTTACATTAGTTATACTAGTTATCTTAGTTATACTAGTTATCTTAGGCCTGGTTTAGACGTCGAAGTTCCGTCGCATTTAATGCGTCGCATTTAATGCGACGATCATGCGCCGGAAGTGAGACCGCTCGGTTTAGACGTCGAATTTAATGGTCGCATTTAATGCGACAGTCGAAATATGACACCGGCCAAATAGCGCTGTTGTTGATTGCATCTCCCGCCAAAGTGTAAAGCGAAATGGCGCCTACAAGAGCGATCATCCTGAAGCAGATTTTTCAAATAAGAAAAGAGAGACGGCTGAGACAACTCCGAATATTGCACTGCATCTTAAGTAGAAGAAAGAAGATCCTTCAACTGTGCTTGGCACTGCTTGTAGTTACGTCTTCTAAGCCTGAAACGCCACTACGAATTCGTTCGTGTCGTCGACTCGAAAGAACAACAAATTGGTGGAATTCTCTATGGGCAAGTTACTCAGAGAAGCGCTTTAGGAATACCTTTCGGATGCCACGAAATGTCTTCACGCTTATTCTCGGTAAAATAGAACACGAATTGAATAAAGCTGTGGTAACCGAAGAGCCAATATCCCCTGCGTGCAGATTAGGGATTTGTCTTTACAGACTGGCTCGTGGTGATTATTACTACACGCTATCAGAGATGTCTGGTCTTGGGATAGCTACCATCCAAGGATGCTTGGAAATATGAAATTTATTTCTTGTGTTGAACAAGATATACTATTATTATATGGCACAAGCTACTTCCGGTGAAATTGCGTGCTCTGATTGGCTGAGACACGTCACGTGCCGGTCCGTTATTTCCCGTATTGGACCGGTCCGGATTACGGATTTTGTCAGCCATTTTGTTTACAAAGGAGCGAACAACGATAGGAAACTTTGAAAAGCAGCAAAAATTGAACGAATTTAGTAAATTAAGCACTGAATCATGTACGAGTCGGACGATGAACAATCTAAATGAGAGTCTTACTATCATGAAAGCAATAGAAGAACAAGAACAAGATTGAAAATGACGATTCTGTCACTCAAAACGTATGTAAAGTATGTTGTTTAAAAAATCCATGCCATATAATAAACCTCTTATTAACCTCGACCGCTTGGTCATTACTGGAAAATATCAGACCTCGGTCTTTTATGTACGAACCTCGCCCTACGGGCTCGGTCCGTACTGTCAAGACCTCGGTCTGATATTTTCCCGTAATGACCGCGCTCTCGGTTAATAAGAAGTTAGTAATGAAGTAATATATTTAACCTACGGTAATACTGAATAAAGCTATAGGATAAATAAGAAGTAACTACAAATTATTATTAACTGCTGTACTCAAGTATATAATGAAAGAAGCTGTTTATAGTTGTGTATAATTGTTCCTTGGCTGGTAAAATGTTGGACTAGCTGCATCACGGTTGTCTGGGTAATTACCATGTGGTGGTGTTTGAGGAAGCAGTGGTGTTTGAGGAACCTGTGCCTCAAAATGCCTCCAAGATTGAGGTGGTGCTCCATGAAAGCTTTGATGTGGAGCCGAGTGATCCTGCTGCCATGTTTGGGGTACTGTAGGTGCATATACCTGACCATACGGTCCATGACCTTGACTGGTCAAAAGCTTAAGGCATTCTAGTTCATGCTGCCTAGATTTCTCTGCATCTTCTTTCATGAACTGTAAAAGTTCCTTGCTTGGGTCATTCTCAATCATGGCTTCCAGTAATTTTAGAACTTTTTCTGCTGGGCCTGCCTCTTGTTCCTTTCTCTTCCTTTTCTTGATAGGGACAAACATTGCCATAGTTTCGCCATCCGCTTCATTTCCATCTAATTCGCTCACTGGTGTGGGTGTACTGCATGCACTTGAGCTTGGAGTGCTGGTCGATGGTTCAATGGCCTGTTCTGGCTGACACGAATCTCTGCTTTTTATCAGAGGAAAAAGGACATCAAACCACTTCCCAAAACCTTTGTCTTCCACGAAACGTTTTATGCCAGTTGCAGTCTGTATAGTCAACGCCACTTTCTTGCAGGTGCTGATACACCATTTAAATTTCGTTCTCATTTGAGGAAGGGTGAAAGAGAACGATGGATGTCTCTCCTTTATCTTTTTCAGAACGAGTTCATAAACCACGGTGTTGGTTGCTCGCTTGTTATTCGTGAATATCAGCTTTCGCTTATAGCTCTCGTTATTTGTAATGGTGTCGACCATGTCGTCGAGGTGTTCTGCGGGCCATAACGACTTTCTTCCCGTATTTTTCTTTGCCTTTGTGGCCGAATCGTCTCCTTCGTCTTCGACTTGTTCGACCGTCTCTCGACTCTCTCCCGGTTGAAAATTGCAATCTCTGCAATAAGCCACACTTTTATTGGCAACCCAACCATCAATATCGTCGTTCTCTTCTGGCACAGAACATTCTGAACGATTACAGATACGACGAGCACAAAGAATACAACTATATTTCGTCGTCAATCCACAAACACAACAAGGTTGCTGTTCGGAAGCCATGTTGAAAATGATTTCGTGGACCCCACGAACCATGAAATTGTGGGACATTTTGGGATGTTGTGGGATAGAAAATGCAATTATACTAATTTATGCATTTTATTCGACTGTGTTTTATGCGACGTCTAAACCGGCGTCGCATTTCCGTCGAATTATGCGACGAGGCTCGCCGCATAATTCGACAGCGTCGCATTAAATGCGACGCGTCGAATAAAATCAGTTTAGACGTCGCATTTCCGTCGAATAAAATAGGTCGCATTAAATGCGACGGAACTTCGACGTCTAAACCAGGCCTTAGTTATTCTAGTTATATTAGTTATTTTAGTTATATACTAGTTACCTTAGTTACATTAGTTATCTTAGTTATACTAGTTATCTTAGTTATACTAGTTATCTTAGTTATTCTAGTTATATTAGTTATTTTAGTTATATACTAGTTACCTTAGTTACATTAGTTATCTTAGTTATACTAGTTATCTTAGTTATTCTAGTTATACATATTAGTTATCTTAGTTCATAGTTAATATTATTAATTATTCTTAGTTATACTGGTTATACCACTCCTGAGGCGGCATTTCACTTCTGATAAGAACTCCTCTTACTTGCGTTCAGCTCTCGACATCCGGTTGTTCTCAGCACTCCAAAATTGCACAGAACTCTGCGCAGCACTTACTACCAATTGGTAACCTATAGTATTAGTTATATAACAGTAGTTATCTTAGTTATATTAGTTACATTAGTTATACTAGTTATCTTAGTTACATTAGCATACTAGTTATCTTAGTTACATTAGTTATACTAGTTATCTTAGTTACATTAGTTATACTAGCTAGTTATCTTAATTATTCTAGTTATTTTAGTTACACTTGTTATCTTAGTTATACCACAGGTTAAACCAGTTATCTAAGTGGTGAGGGGGATTAGTCCGTGTGTTTAGGGGATAGCAAGGTAAATAACCGGAGTTTAAGATCGTGAGTATTGCAAGTTTAATATTACGTGTAGAATATATAGATAATACACGAAGATATCAAAGCTAAAGGCCAACGGCATGTAATCTGCTCTTTATTTGGACAGTGCTTTCTACGTTGTGTGTCGCGTTGCTAAATTAACTGTCAAATAGCAAGACTGTACGGTGTAATAATGTAGAAGTTAAGGGGAAGGGTTTAGCAGCAAAAGCTAAAGGCCAACGGCATGAAATTTGCTCTTTGGACAATGCTTAACACATGGTGTTATGATATTTGCGCTATTATCCGTCGGTTGTCAAAACTATAAGTGTAGGTATGACTGTACTGTGTAATAATGTAGAAGTTAAAGGGGAAGGGTTTAGCAGCAAAAGCTGAAGGCCAACGGCATGAAATATGCTCTTTGGACAATGCTTAACACATGGTGTTATGATATTTGCGCTATTATCCGTCGATTGTCAAAACTGTAAAGTGTAGGTATGACTGTACGGTGTAATAATGTAGACGTTAAAGGGGAAGGGTTTAGCAGCAAAAGCTGAAGGCCAACGGCATGAAATATGCTCTTTGGACAATGCTTAACACATGGTGTTATGATATTTGCGCTATTATCCGTCGATTGTCAAAACTGTAAAGTGTAGGTATGACTGTACGGTGTAATAATGTAGAAGTTAAAGGGGAAGGGTTTAGCAGCAAAAGCTGAAGGCCAACGGCATGAAATATGCTCTTTGGACAATGCTTGACACATGGTGTTATGATATTTGCGCTATTATCCGTCGATTGTCAAAACTGTAAAGTGTAGGAATGAGGTACAAAGTCTTCCTTATTGATGTGGCGTAATGTTAAATTTGTCACTTAATTATTAATGGCGTAATGTTAAATTTGTGACCACGACCAAGTCACTATTTTATTAGTTATACTTGTTATCTTAGTTATACTAGTTATCTTAGTGGTAATTAAGGAGGTAAGTCCGTGTGTTTAGGGCATAATAAGGGAGATAACCGGCGTTCAAGATCGTGAGTATTGTTATAATATACGAAGATTAGTTAGGTGTTGATAAATGAAAGCTAAAGCCAACGGCATGAAATCTGCTCTTTGGACAGTGCTTTCTACGTTGTGTGTCGCGTTGCTAAATTTACTGTCAAATAGCAAGACTGTAAGGTGTAATAATGTAGAAGTTAAAGGGGAAGGGTATAGCAGCAAAAGCTAAAAGCCAACGGCATGAAATTTGCTCTTTGGACAATGCTTAACACGTGGTGTTATGATATTTGCGCTATTATATCCGTAAATTGTCATAACTGTAAAGTGTAGTGAAGTAGGGACTATACAATTGTGGCGAGCCTGGATTAGCTCTATCCTTTCGCTACAAGAGATATTCATTGTTTTTTGGTTTTGGAGTAGGTAATGGGAACCACAATGATGTCCTCAGTCCTGTATATGTAAATGTAGAAAACTATGGGGACAGGGATTGTAACAATAAGCGCATTTAGCCACTGACTATAATACGTATCATATTGCAACGCGCGCTGGACATGCAGTGTAAACTGAATAAAAGGTATGAATAAAATACAGAAACAGAGAGTAAAGATGCGTATAATTGTATAGTGCATAGCATAACATGCGGGATAACCCTGTACGCGTTTCGACCTTTATTGGTCTCTTCAGCAGGGTATCGGGTTGGCAGTTGATGTTTTTTCGTTGGAAGATAAATAATAATGCGCGGAGTAAGCAAAATATGCGTGTAACTGTAAGGAAAGAAAATTTAAGTGATTGCTTACCAAAGTGTTGTTTGTTCGGGAAAGTCCAACGCGTCGTGCCATGAGTGTAGGGTTGAAAGGCTGTCGTAGTTAAAAGGTTCGTTCTCGATCTTTGTACTAGCTTGGGCTTCGTCAAATACAAATTGTCACTGAGGGCGTTTATCAGTTGGTAATGCAGTATATACGTGAGTTGCGTCATTAGTTACCAGGTCGGTTGGTGTTTCATGTATCGGTCACCACATGAGGTACATAGTCTTCCTTATTGTCCTGATTATCCCCACCTTCCCCGCTACGGGCCATCTACATCAACTTTTCTTGGGTTATAGGGTTATCTTAGTTATTAGTTATACTGCAGTTATATTAGAGTTATACTATAGTTATCTTAGTTATACTAGTTATCTTAGTTACATTAGTTATACTAGTTATCTTAGTTATACTAGTTATCTTAGTTATTCTAGTTATATTAGTTATTTTAGTTATATACTAGTTACCTTAGTTACATTAGTTATCTTAGTTATACTAGTTATCTTAGTTATTCTAGTTATACATATTAGTTATCTTAGTTCATAGTTAATATTATTAATTATTCTTAGTTATACTGGTTATACCACTCCTGAGGCGGCATTTCACTTCTGATAAGAACTCCTCTTACTTGCGTTCAGCTCTCGACATCCGGTTGTTCTCAGCACTCCAAAATTGCACAGAACTCTGCGCAGCACTTACTACCAATTGGTAACCTATAGTATTAGTTATATAACAGTAGTTATCTTAGTTATATTAGTTACATTAGTTATACTAGTTATCTTAGTTACATTAGCATACTAGTTATCTTAGTTACATTAGTTATATACTAGTTATCTTAGTTACATTAGTTATACTAGCTAGTTATCTTAATTATTCTAGTTATTTTAGTTACACTTGTTATCTTAGTTATACCACAGGTTAAACCAGTTATCTAAGTGGTGAGGGGGATTAGTCCGTGTGTTTAGGGGATAGCAAGGTAAATAACCGGAGTTTAAGATCGTGAGTATTGCAAGTTTAATATTACGTGTAGAATATATAGATAATACACGAAGATATCAAAGCTAAAGGCCAACGGCATGTAATCTGCTCTTTATTTGGACAGTGCTTTCTACGTTGTGTGTCGCGTTGCTAAATTAACTGTCAAATAGCAAGACTGTACGGTGTAATAATGTAGAAGTTAAGGGGGAAGGGTTTAGCAGCAAAAGCTAAAGGCCAACGGCATGAAATTTGCTCTTTGGACAATGCTTAACACATGGTGTTATGATATTTGCGCTATTATCCGTCGGTTGTCAAAACTATAAGTGTAGGTATGACTGTACTGTGTAATAATGTAGAAGTTAAAGGGGAAGGGTTTAGCAGCAAAAGCTGAAGGCCAACGGCATGAAATATGCTCTTTGGACAATGCTTAACACATGGTGTTATGATATTTGCGCTATTATCCGTCGATTGTCAAAACTGTAAAGTGTAGGTATGACTGTACGGTGTAATAATGTAGAAGTTAAAGGGGAAGGGTTTAGCAGCAAAAGCTGAAGGCCAACGGCATGAAATATGCTCTTTGGACAATGCTTAACACATGGTGTTATGATATTTGCGCTATTATCCGTCGATTGTCAAAACTGTAAAGTGTAGGTATGACTGTACGTTGTAAGAATGTAGAAGTTAAAGGGGAAGGGTTTTAGCAGCAAAAGCTGAAGGCCAACGGCATGAAATATGCTCTTTGGACAATGCTTGACACATGGTGTTATGATATTTGCGCTATTATCCGTCGATTGTCAAAACTGTAAAGTGTAGGAATGAGGTACAAAGTCTTCCTTATTGATGTGGCGTAATGTTAAATTTGTCACTTAATTATTAATGGCGTAATGTTAAATTTGTGACCACGACCAAGTCACTATTTTATTAGTTATACTTGTTATCTTAGTTATACTAGTTATCTTAGTGGTAATTAAGGAGGTAAGTCCGTGTGTTTAGGGCATAATAAGGGAGATAACCGGCGTTCAAGATCGTGAGTATTGTTATAATATACGAAGATTAGTTAGGTGTTGATAAATGAAAGCTAAAGCCAACGGCATGAAATCTGCTCTTTGGACAGTGCTTTCTACGTTGTGTGTCGCGTTGCTAAATTTACTGTCAAATAGCAAGACTGTAAGGTGTAATAATGTAGAAGTTAAAGGGGAAGGGTATAGCAGCAAAAGCTAAAGGCCAACGGCATGAAATTTGCTCTTTGGACAATGCTTAACACATGGTGTTATGATATTTGCGCTATTATCCGTCGGTTGTCAAAACTATAAGTGTAGGTATGACTGTACTGTGTAATAATGTAGAAGTTAAAGGGGAAGGGTTTAGCAGCAAAAGCTGAAGGCCAACGGCATGAAATATGCTCTTTGGACAATGCTTAACACATGGTGTTATGATATTTGCGCTATTATCCGTCGATTGTCAAAACTGTAAAGTGTAGGTATGACTGTACGGTGTAATAATGTAGAAGTTAAAGGGGAAGGGTTTAGCAGCAAAAGCTGAAGGCCAACGGCATGAAATATGCTCTTTGGACAATGCTTAACACATGGTGTTATGATATTTGCGCTATTATCCGTCGATTGTCAAAACTGTAAAGTGTAGGTATGACTGTACGTTGTAATAATGTAGAAGTTAAAGGGGAAGGGTTTAGCAGCAAAAGCTGAAGGCCAACGGCATGAAATATGCTCTTTGGACAATGCTTGACACATGGTGTTATGATATTTGCGCTATTATATCCGTAAATTGTCATAACTGTAAAGTGTAGTGAAGTAGGGACTATACAATTGTGGCGAGCCTGGATTAGCTCTATCCTTTCGCTACAAGAGATATTCATTGTTTTTTGGTTTTGGAGTAGGTAATGGGAACCACAATGATGTCCTCAGTCCTGTATATGTAAATGTAGAAAACTATGGGGACAGGGATTGTAACAATAAGCGCATTTAGCCACTGACTATAATACGTATCATATTGCAACGCGCGCTGGACATGCAGTGTAAACTGAATAAAAGGTATGAATAAAATACAGAAACAGAGAGTAAAGATGCGTATAATTGTATAGTGCATAGCATAACATGCGGGATAACCCTGTACGCGTTTCGACCTTTATTGGTCTCTTCAGCAGGGTATCGGGTTGGCAGTTGATGTTTTTTCGTTGGAAGATAAATAATAATGCGCGGAGTAAGCAAAATATGCGTGTAACTGTAAGGAAAGAAAATTTAAGTGATTGCTTACCAAAGTGTTGTTTGTTCGGGAAAGTCCCGAACTTACTCCGCGCATTATTATTTATCTTCCAACGAAAAAACATCAACTGCCAACCCGATACCCTGCTGAAGAGACCAATAAAGGTCGAAAGCGTACAGGGTTATCCCGCATGTTATGCTATGCACTATACAATTATACGCATCTTTACTCTCTGTTTCTGTATTTTATTCATACCTTTTATTCAGTTTACACTGCATGTCCAGCGCGCGTTGCAATATGATACGTATTATAGTCAGTGGCTAAATGCGCTTATTGTTACAATCCCCAGGACTGAGGACATCATTGTGGTTCCCATTACCTACTCCAAAACCAAAAAACATAATTTTGTCCAGGATTGTCTGAAAAATGATTTTATGCAAATTACGTATTTTTTGTCAGATTACAAGTACCAAACTGTTTGTAAACATGTTTATGTTTAATTGGAAAGGTTCATTATGTCTTGTGATTTGTAAAAGTTATTTCAAATCAAATGAACTACTCATAGTACTAATATAGAGGAATTTTATTCGACGTCTTATTCGAATTCTATTCGACTGCACGGATATATCGGAAATCAGACGGTACACGGCTGTGCACCGATAGTATAAAAGAAACATACATATTTTATTTTAATTTGACGTTACACAACTGTGTACCGTGTGAGACGATTTGCATATCTGTGCATGCTAAATAGATGAATATAAATAAAGGTATGCAAGCCAAATAAAATCCTCTATCTCTAAAGAGTGCTTGCAGTTGACCGTATAGCAGCCGCTTTAGTGTTCTCTTTAGCCATGTACGTGGCTTATTTCCCTTTATTTATGTACACTGCAGGATTACATTTATCAATTTTATTATTTCTTTATTTATTTCGCCGTTAGTATTATATTTAACGAAAGGCTAAGTCACAAATACAAAGCTATTTCCTGTACAATTTAAAATATACCAATTTTATTATATTTTTTGTATTTTAGTCTTATTGCCTGGCCTCCTATTATCTTTTCATTGTTATACCCTCACATATAATCCACCAATCAACTGTCTCTACTAGCATAACGTGGCAGCCCGAGATTTTACGAACCTTTGGACTGTTTACACGGGCTGTTCACGTGCAAAGCAACGTCACTCGCGTGGCTTTTATCTAAATCGAAATTTCATTGGTTGAAGTACTTTCTAGCGGAACGTGATGTGTTTTTTCGAATATTTTTTATTATTATTTTTTATTATTCTTTTTGACGACCAGCAACCTTTTGACTGTTTACGTGCAAAGAAACATCTTTATGTTAAGATATTTTGTTCGATATAATAAAACACCTTTTGGATTCATCTTCGCCCAATATTACAAAATATTCAAGTCTCGATTTGCAATATTAGGCTCGACCTTCGATCTCGCCCAATATTGAATTCTCGACTTAAATATTTTGTAATATTGAGCTCAGAGGAATCCAATAAGTAATAATATACGTCTGCGCATGCTTTATAAAGATTGTGCGATCGATTGTCTCAACATCAAAACTATCTAAACAACGAACGAATATGTCTTGAAAATATTCAAATGATTCATTAGTAATATGCATCGTAATATGCATCGTCCTCCATTGTTTTTATACAAAATGAAAAATATTTGCTATAATATTTAAATCAGGAGTCCGTGGTGGTATTCTGTGGAATTTACATCCAGTATCTCCTAATGCTAACAAAGCCATCTTATACTGGTTTGAGATGGTTTGTAGGTCCGGCTTTTGTAATAATTGAAGCACAAATTCAAATATTCTTTTACAAAGTTAGCAAAAAGGCCATTTATTGAAATGACCCGCTTCCCAAATTCAACAGCCACCATTATGAAGTGAAGACGTCTTCCTTCCAATGGTCATGCATGTACTTTTCTTAACTGGTGATTGCGGAATGAAATGCACCGTCCCGTATGATTTATTTAAATTATATGTTGAATAATGCGGCTTTTTCTTCGTTATATTGGATATATACGTGTATCAGCTTGATTTTAAAATTAAATAGCCCATAAAACAACGATTTTATTTTCAAATCACTTTTCAGACAATCCTGGACAAAATTCATGTGGACACTGCGCGTGCTTTTGCATTATTAAAAGCATTTTACTCGTTACCAACAAAATACGGTCTCCCCTCCCCCTAGGCAATGTTGGTGAATCTACACGCGCAAAAACCGAGCATTTGTTTTTGTTTATCATGGAATAACACAACATTGACGTGGGGAAAGGGGAAGGAACGTTTAATTTGGGCACAAATTGGGCAATAAAAAGAAAGCAGGTTATTAACGTTGTATGTTTTGCGTTGTCCATTTTGTCCAGGATTGTAGTTTAGCATTTTGGATTAAAATTCTTAATCCACAATTACCAACTCCCTCACTAATCTACCTTTTAAGGAGTAGTCTTAATCCTAGATTAAGTTAATCACTTTTTGGACAACCAGTCCATGGAAATTTTCAATGTAGGAACAAAGTATAGTTTCAGTGAGGAAATATCAGAGTTTAAAATAATATTTCCACAGCATGCTTATTTTTGTAGGCTTAAAACTAAAAGTTTAAAGCTGTAAATAAAAGTTTAGCTACTTTCGTAGCCAGCTGTTTTGCATAAGGACACACCAATTTAATTGTTCGGGCACGGATCCAACCAAAATACAATTTGTACCTATTACTGTATTTACTTTGATCAAAAATTGGTTGTTTTTGTGCGTTTTCAACCTCATACATACGGGTCATAGGCTTTTCACTGGCGAGTGGCGAGGCAGGTTTTAATTGCCATTTTTTCCCGACAGACTGACCCTACAAACAAATGCATAGCAAATTGCCAGCAAATTAAACATGGTGAATTTGCCGGCTATTGAACCCTGAATATTACTGGTAATGTACCATAAATTGCAGACATTATTACCTCTGTGATAAATGGTCAGATTCATTTAAAAAGTGGATAATGCATATATTACCTATCTTGTGTATCTTTGCTTTTGAGCCCAAGGGATTAGCTATCTCAAGATCATCATAGTATCCAATCAGCTGAAGAGCATCATCATGTACAGAAAATATTGGGTGGCTATTGAAGAATTCTCCATCCATTACATCACAAAGTGAATCAGATGAAAAATTAGGATTGTCAATCTCATGCAAGACATTTGGATTTTGAAGAAGTGCCTATAATTCAAAACACATGACCACAAATTCAAAGTTATTTCGCTAATTAATATAATTTATTTATAATTTTATGTCTTATCTTATTCACTCACATATAAGCATTATGAGTGCACCCTGGATAAAGGTACGTGAGCCTATAGACTATTATTTTAAGAGATAGAAAATGGTTGCCTGTGTAACCTGATGCAAACACGAGAGAGTTTGGGAGAATTTGAAAGTCAATGTGAACCTGAACTGCAGGCAAGGGTTTACATAAGTAACTTTCAAATTTGACCAAACTCTCTCAAGTGTTTGCATCAGGTTATATAAACACAGGGTGTCCATTTTCTATCTCTTTTATAAAATAAGACTGTGACATAATATGCTGCATTTTTGTTTGTTTCAATTTTCTTGCCTGCAAGAATAATGAATTCAAGCAGGCTACACTGGAGGTTCGCAACTCCTTCCAGCGCCATCTAGGGTCGACGGACACCCTGAGTCAAATTAAATGGTTACCCAAAAAACCGACCGCATACTGGATATATGCTGCATAGTCTGCTATAAACATGGTAACTTACCAATCACAGCATGTGTAAGACACAACTTATTTTATAAACCGTGATATTAGCATGTTTGTTCTTATAAACAATCATCAACTTACATGCAGGGAATAGGGTAAGACATAAATAAATAAGATAAATATTATTAATACCATCCCAATATTAAGCTGACAAATACTGTATCAGTATACAGTACTATCCCTTGACCACTGGTCTCTTGCCAATTAATAAAGTCCCAAGTATTTAAATCTTACCTCCAAGCTCTTCAACAGTGGAACTCTGTAACCCAATGCTGAAACATGCTTAAATATTTATCTTTCATCTGCATGTACCAGCCTCCATTTTTTCCCCATTTCCACTTCAACTGGACTCTGCAAGGTATTAATTACATGTTTTGAAAGTAAGTTTTACAAAGTTTCCTTCATTAACTTTAATAACAGACAGGCACAGCACACATACATAACAACACTGTTGAATTTAAGTAAAGCTCAGTCCTTACCACCATATTGAAATTTCGTAAAAAGTAGGATTTTTGTTCATGTCGTGAATTTAATCCCTCGAAGACTCGTTCTGCAGAAAACAATTTGTCCATGTCCTGAGTAAACTCGAATTCTTGGCCAATGGTATCCGTTATTTTGGTGGCGAGGGATTTCTTGACAATGTCCAGATACTCGCAAAGTAAGTTGTTTGTCGAATCTTTGACCATTTCCAGAGCACTCTGGGTTAATTTTCCTTTCTCCTTTGCACACAAAAGAAATTTAGCAGCGTGATATTTCATGTCACATCGGGCTGTTTCCTCGTCGAAATTTTCCTCGAACTCATTTACATCTCCCTCGAAATTTATATCATCTGGTTGTTCTTGAACTTCCAAAACATCGTTGACGTTGTGCTGTCGGTAAAAATGTTTTTGAAGGCTGTTTACCTTTGTAAAAGATCTTGGGCAGCTGACACAGAACACTTTAAAATTTGGTTCGTTTGAGTGAAACCTCGCCAAATGATCAAAAAATCGTTTAAGTTCAACGCCACGACAAACAAAGTTACATAATCACAAGAAAATGCGGTCGGCCAGCCATTTGTCACTTTGATCCCGCCAAACAAAAATGGTCATGGGAACGAGTACGTCACATACTGTCGCATGGGAACGAGAATGGTTGACACGTGATATTGAATCAGCCAATGAGATACTGTTTTGCACATGAGGGAACTTACAAACCCACGGGATTGTGTGTTGTGGTCTCTTTCAGCTGTTGTTCTTCGCGGTAAACGTTTCAGACTTTGTAGCTTTTCAACAGTTATTTACGCATCTCCAACTATAATGGATTATACAACAATGGGGACTCGTGAGCTTATTGGTTTCTTGACATCAAAAGGCATTTCAATAGAAATTTGCGATTTACTGGAAGGTAAGATTTCATATTTTAATACCAAACAAGATAGTATATAGGTTAGCGTATAAATATGTTTATGGTTTTATGGTTTCACTTGTGACTGACTCAGTCTTACTGTATTTGTTGCACAATATTGTTTTAGAAAACGCTATTGATGGATGCACACTTCAATTTCTGATGGAAGATATTCAAGAGTTTATAGCCGTTTTACCAAAATCTGGTCACCGTCTTCAATTGAAGCGATTGCTCAAGTCTGCCATGAAGGGCAAGGACAAGATGGACGACGTAAGTTTGGTATTAAGTATAATGTTTAACCTCAATCGCAGGCGTAGATAATCACTGGCACATAGTTAAGATTAAAGGTTTGTTTTAGAAGATCAAAGTTGTATTTTGAATATGTTTTGCAACTACCAAAAGGGCTATTGATTAATACATGGATTTCATAAACAGAACTTGGGAAGAAGACAAGTTCAAAATGGCCGCCAAACATTATGATGGGTAAAGGCTTTTTTCAGATCCAGTGAATGGAGCACCTTTAATATTTCCCGTAGTACTTTCATAGTTTTACATGTCCATAAAGGGTTAGGACTATGATTAAGTTTTGGGGAAGGTTTAGGCTAGAAAAGCCTGTGTCCTACTGAATCTGAAATGATGGGCACTAGAGGGTCCCTGCACGAATTAGGGGAGTTCTGGCGAATTACAGTCGCAGTGCCCCAATCCCCAACTCAAGGTTTGTCAGTTTGAGTGACGGAAATTTGAAGGCAATATGATTTTGTATATATTAAGTAAATTTGTTTATCAAAATGGCTATATCAACATGATAAGATAAGACTGCAGTCAGTTGCCATACACTATAGTTTTCTTACAAAACAACCTGGGGATTGGGGCAAAATTACCTGGGGTGAAACGACTGGTTACCATTCTAGTGTCGGTTGTCATAATATTAAAGGTGTCATTCTGCGCATGTCCACGTTTTTGTTTACATCGTTTGTTTACATTGCATTATATAAACATTGAACATGAAGTATTGCGGTTTTTTTTTCACATGCTTGAGCTTTTCCGCCTAAAAAGTGAGCTGTTTGGTTCCTAATTAAATGTTGTTAATATATCAAACTACCACTCGTGCCTTCGCGACCTTATCAAATGCTC
The DNA here is from genome assembly GCA_035772405.1 of Chrysogorgia sp. JL179-B06. NCBI lineage: Eukaryota > Metazoa > Cnidaria > Anthozoa > Scleralcyonacea > Chrysogorgiidae > Chrysogorgia > Chrysogorgia sp. JL179-B06. The sequence continues at coordinate 56,967 of JAYKKM010000190.1, read as the reverse complement.
ACTTTCAAACTGTTGCAAATCTATTCCATTAAAGTTTGTTTACATGGCATATTCCTGTACTCAGTTAGTGGTATTGTTTGCAATTGCATGGTGGTCTCAATGGCAAGCTACAGTATGATCTGCTGAATGATGTTCTCAACATACTGTAAGAGCTACTGTACGTGGAGGCATTGGTGTTCAAACTCTGGTTGTCACTGTCACTTTTTAAAATACTGAGCCGTCGTTGTTGAAAATTAACAAAATGATGTTGCAGTTGTTTATTTGCTCTCCTTACTCATTGTCTGTTTGGATTTCAGAACTAATAATAATAATAATAAGCTTTATTTAAGAAGTGTAACTCCATCAGTGGCACACTGTTCTCCCTGGTGGCCGTTTCATATTTCTAAAATATAATACATGTATACAAAAATTATTTATATCCTAATGGCCTATATGGACTGTTGCCTAAAAAGGACTTTGTCGGCTGTCACAACTTACCCCTAACATGGCCCCACCAGAGGCAATCCACCGAGGGTCTTGCTCGCCCTAGTCCCTATTTGGTTGAAGACCCTCAGTGGATTGCCTCTAGTGCCACCATCTAAAATAGCTCTGACCAAGGTAACAAGTTGGCAAATACATAGAATGCCAAGGTAACAACTTGTGATATCTATGTATTTATAACTAATATTTTAATTATGTAGTTTGTGTACCAGAACAATATCTCATGAGTGAGATATTGAATTACCGTTGTTGAGTGAACACAGTGAGTACAACAATGCTCACACCTAAGGTTCAACTGTATTTTTTAGAATGTAAAAGAGGTTGACCGTTGATGCTGATGAACCAGTGCTTTCACAACCTTCAACCAGTTCATCAACACCAACTAGTATTGATTTGTCAGATGATAGTGGGAAAGGAACCGACAATGACAAAGCAATCGACAATGGCAAAGAAACTAACAATGGGAAACCCAAACCACAACCTTTCTAGAATAAAACCCTGAAGCAGTTAGAGACCAATGTACTCCCAGATAATTTGCCTTTCCCCGAGAGATTATCTGTCCGTGTGGAAGTTGCGATTAGTAAAGGATCCACTTTACTTGTAAGAAAGCAACTAATTGCGGATGTTGGTTCATTCTACTTTGGACTGTCAAGTCACCCAAGGCAAGGTGACTACAAAAGAATAGCAATCATGCTATGTGATAAATTTCCAGAGCTGAAAGATTCCAATCCCTCAAGTTATTGGGTAAGTTTTGAAAATAATTTCATATACAGAAATGGTAGCTTTTCAGAGGGATGCATGAAGGGCCTTTGCTTGAAATGTAATTCCTTATGTCAGCAGTATACCTTAAACCTAATTGATCCTTGAGTTATAAATAGAGCAATTTATTAGGCCAAACATTTATTATAGGCCGTGGACTGAGAAAAAAACATGAGGTATTTCTTTTATAAATTAATATGAGCGAACGAGCAACACAAAATTGAGTAAAAATTTTGGCTGGAAATTTCCATGTTTGGATGGCCTGATCAAACATGGGTATTGACCAATCAGAGCTTGTGTATAGTATACATGTTATTTTATTATTGATTTTGTATTTCTAGTGAAGCTTCTGTTGAGAGACTGTATCTAGGAGAAGGGCTTAAAAATTTCTATTGCATTAGTACATTAGATTGGGTGCTCCAATGTGTGCATCATTGAGTGTGCATCATTGAGCACAAGTAGAAAAGAGAACAACTAACCAATGATTTTGTAGCACAAAGATGCTTTGCATGCACCTTACAACTGAACTTTTGAGATTTAATTTAATTTTTAAATAGCTAAGTTTATTCTATTGGATGTTTTAATGCACGGAGAAAACTTGAATTTTTACTCGTTTCAACAATTGGCTGACTCCCATTCAGCGAGGAGTCAACTTTCCATTGATACACACATTGGAGCGCCCAATTTAGGTACTATTTGCGATATAAATATTTTATCTCCTCTTATATACAGTCTCTCAACAGAAGCTTTACTAGAAAACGAGTTCCAACTGATTACTTAGAGATACAAAGTAGACATGAAATACTTAAAGATGCTGACTGGTCATTTTTAGTGCAAAGTTTTTTAAACTTTGCAGTATTGTGATGAGTGGCGAAAATTCACACGATATATATATACATTCATTCATTCATTCATATATAGAGTCAGTGACCGAAAGTGTTAACATCCGGGGGGTGGCGACATTATTTCGTAGTATTTTGGTACTTTAATATACTTTGTTTTTTAATTTAATTTGTGAGTGGAAAAGTTAATCTGAAGTTCCTGCACAATGAGGGCAGATCGTTAAGTGAGTTATCAATGGTTTTTTTACGTGTATCAAGTTGTAATGCAGTTAGATTTCGATATCTTGAATATTTCATATGTCTGGAATATAAGTTGTGTCCCCCGGGTTTTTATGTTAACATGTTACTGCGGCCACTGCGCACGCGCGAGCTGAAATTGATAAACAACATCGATGATAATATTTCTTCTGGAAACAGGGATTTTGTGGATTTATAGTATTAAATATGGTGTAGGAGAAAGGATTCGTTGTCTGTTAGGGGAAGACGAGCCTGGATATAAACGTTGTCATGAGTCAACTGTCAGGTATTAGCACAGCATTTTGTCTTCCGAGTCTCTGACTCTGTTTAATATAATGCCAAATGGAACACAATAGACACAGAATAACCTGCGAGATTATTTTGTTAGAAATTAGACACCAGCACTTTTGTAAAGCGTATTATTTACGTTCTGTAGTTTCGCTATTTACTTCGTGTTAATTTTTACAGCATTTGATTAATATTGTATATTCTTAGGCTTAATAATAGAAATACATGTAGATATATATTTGGGCATGAAGGTTGCGGGTTCGATTCCCGTTTGGGGCTCAGAAACATTTTCTGAGTTTGCATTAAAAGCTTGAGTAGCAAACAATTTACCATAGCACTGATCTTAGATTGATTTATTCCTTGTTGTCGTTGAAACAGTGTAAAATTTCCTCTACTGTATATGCCCAATAAAGACATGCCTTGTTCCTTGGACATTTATTGGCTGTATAATTGTAGCCTTGGAGAAATTTGGTGCTATTCCCATAATATGAATTCTCAAATAAAGAGCATTTGAAACTGCCTGAATAATTATATTATTAGCCCATATTCCTACACTAGAGATATTTTGTTAACTCAGGGTGGGAGGACACTGACAGGTTATTGAGACAGACATGGGGTTTTTGACACAAAATAATTTTAATACTAACTTCTTATTAACTAACTTCTTCTTAACCGAGAGCGCTGTCATTACGGGAAAATATCAGACCGATGTCTTGATAGTACGGACCGAGCCATGCATAGGGTGAGGTTAGTACATAAAAGACCGAGGTCTGATATTTTTCCCGTAATAACCAAGTGGTCAAGGTTAATAAGAGGTTTATTATATGGCATGGCTTTTTTAAACAACAATCAACATACTTTACATACGTTTTGAATGACAGAATCGTCATTTTCAATCTTGTTATTGTTTTCATGATAGTATATTAAGACTCTCTTTTAGATTGTTCATCGTCCGACTCATACTGTACATGATTTATTGTTTAATGTACTAAATTTGTTCAATTTTTGCTGGTTTTCAAAATTTCCTATCGTTGTTCGCCATGTTCGGCTTGTTCCTTTGTAAAGAAAATGGTTGACAAAATCTGTAATCCGGACCGGTCCATTACCGGGAAATAACAGACCGGCACGTGACGTGTCTCAACCAATCAGCACGCAATTTAACCGGAAGTAGCTTGTGCCGTATAATAACTACTTAATGACCAAGAGTGAGGTCTTTATGGTAAAATATCTAACCAAAATCTTGCTGTAGTGCCCGAACACTAGCGACAAAAGTTTGGTATTTTATTGTAAAACCGAATGGTCGAGGTTATTAAGTAGTCCATTATATGGCACTATTTATTATTATATGAAATCAATGTTGTATTTCTTGGTCTTCAGACTTCGCTTCATTTAACGTTATCAAAACACCGGACTAGCATTATTTTCTATTGTTTCTTTCTTGTCTGGATGCTAAAATTTACTTTTATAATGTTTATTGTTCATCATCGTTTATTTAATTTATTTTCATCGTTTGAGCCAATAACTCTCTTATTAGGATTTTGTGTTTGTTCCTGATAACCACAGGGCATGATTTAGGGTATATTACAAATAATATTTGGCATTTCACTCAATTAAACTTAATGTTCTAAGGATTTATGGTGAAGGAAAATTTTGAGTGTTGGAATATATAATGTCTATTAAGACCAAACCAGGACCAGTTGTGAAAAATGCAACTTAAAGGACTTCCGGCTGGAATTGAACTTGCAACCCTGCGATGCTAGTACCTCCGCAGTCGAAGTAGACAACCAACTTATATCATAAATACACAAAATGCATTGTTTGATTGTTTGTTAATGCATGACTATCAAAATAGCAGGAATCTGCTGCTGAAGGACTATTTGAAGTGCTATTTGAGGTCTTTGAAAATCTCACGAGTGCGTGTTTTTTTAAATTGCAAGAGAAATCATACTATTACCTATTAATATTATAGAGAAAAATGTTTGAGACTGATAACAGATTTTTGCACTGTGATAACAAGTTTTTGCACTGTAATAACAGATTCTTGCACTTGTTTGGGATTAACTGCACTCGAATAAGCCAATCACAGTTGAGAAACATTATCCTGTATATTATTAATTTGTATATAAGCCTTGGAGATTTAATATGTTATATCTATATCTACAGTCAAGACCATGGACAAAATATTCCAACTGATGTTTTGACAGTTCTGACTGCAACCAACCAGGCAATGATATATATATATATATATATATATATATATAACAAAACACTTATATTTACTGCTACTTTGGGAAAACAGTGCATTGTGACCCCTCAATTTAAGTGAACTGCTGTTACATGTTACACATGGCATTGCTCCATGTAACAATTGTCATCTTGGGCCACAAAATACTCAGATTTCCTCAGTGCATGTAAATAAATGAAAGCAAAATTCCCAATTTCAGCCTTAACTAATATAGTAGGTACTAAAATCAATGCATCAAAGCTATTCTCAGCAACGGCCTCCATAGCTCAGCGGTCAGAGCACTACACTAGCAGGGTCGTGGGTTCAATTCCAGCCGGAAAATGCCTTGATGTTGTATTTTTCGCAACTGGTCCGGGCGGTTTGGTCTTAAAATATATTTATTCCAACACTTAAATTTTCCTTCACCATAAATCCTTCGAACATGTAGTTTAATCGAGTGAAATGCCAAAATAATATTACTTGTAATATACCCAGGCATTACCACCACTATATATACAGAACTTGTGACTAGGCTCTCGGCAACGGCTTCCGTAGCGCAGTGGTCAGAGCACTGCACTAGCATTGCAGGGTCACAGGTTCAATTCCAGCCGGAAGGCCTTGACGTTGCATTTTTCGCAACTGGTCCCGGTTTGGTCTTAAAATGTATCCCAACACTCAAAATATTCCTTCACCATAAATCCTTAGAACGAGTAGTTTAATCGAGTGAAATGCCAAATATTACTAATATACCCAGAATCTTATCCCGGCATTACCACCACTATATATACAGAACTTGTGACTAGGCTCTCGGCAACGGCCCCCGAGCTCAGTGGTCAGAGCACTGCACTAGCATTTCGATTCCAGCCGGAAGGTCTTGAATTTGCATTTTTCGCAACTGGTTCCGGTTTGGTCTTAAAATGTATATATTCCAATATTCGAAATTTTCCTTCACCATAAAACCTTAGAACAGGTATCTTAACTACAGCCCACTGAGCCCAGTACAGGTATTATGAATTTAGTCTCTGTCAACAATGTTTGGTAATTTGCAACAAATATGCTGATTTATATCCTGAATAAGTACAAACTTACAGTGTCTTGTATCCTGGTTTACTTTAATACGTCCACATTTCCAACATATAATCGGTTTCCCCTCGTACTACAAACCATGTTGATGTTGGCACAGCTGACTACTAAACAGCAAACAGGATCACGTTCTTTAAGTTCGAATTATGTAATTTGTCCCAAACGTCGACGGCAGTTTACACAATAAAAAAACATTCCCATCCACAATGGCCTTGGTAAAAAGCTCTCCACCATTTGCTCAGTGACCTCAAAATCATTGAAGTATTCATTAAATTCTTTCGAAATCCAATGTTTATAACTACAAGGACCAGACTACCTTGCGCGCTTCTCGTTAACACTAGCCTGCAAGCAGGCTCTCGCGGGTGTCACTTCCGTATCTATGTTATGATATAAATTTACAGTTGATCTAACAAAATATACCATTTTCTTAATATACTATGCGGTATTTAAGATATTTCCTTTCGGACAATGTAAGTTATAATATGCTTGATGTTTCGTATTTCTCCTCTTCATCATTGCATTGCCATGAACCTTCAGAAGAAAGCGGAAATAGAGACGGCTATTTTCTCACGTGATCAGAAATGTGGCAAGTTCGATACGGCTTTGTCACAGAAGCCCTTTGTGCTGTGACAGACCTTTGTTAGTCAAGTTCGCTTTTTAGCCTCGTCTGTCTTGATTAAATTGTCCTTTTTTCGAAGCCAAAGTAGCTTAATTTACATTCTGCTCTATTCAAAACATGAAGTACTTGTGCGATGCACGGAAACAAACCAAACAGCCTAGGAGTTCGTTCGGCGACAAGTCAATAGACAGATGAAGAACCCGGTCGTCAAAGGAAAGATGGCATGATATTTTATATGTAATGGAAAGGCAGGAGAAAAACAGCCCAAGGATGGATGGATGGATGGCTTATTTAGGTCGAGAAAAATGCTAATGTAAGCACAGTGATTTTTGTTAATGGCGTAATTGTGATTTTCAGCAAAACTGTAAATTTAACGTATTATATGGTTGCAATCACCGAGTCATGTTGTTGACGTTGTTGGGTCTGCCTTGACGAAGGGGTGTTTGCCAAGTGATTACGCTTACTTTACTTTTTTATTTGGTATTTGCCAGCCTAATCCGATAATCTTTCTTATTGCCTACTTTGTTTGTAGTACTATAAATTTTCCATATGTGACATGTTTTTATTCTGCAAATAATATTGACTGTAGACTTGTTGCAAGCCATGAAAAAGCGAAATATTGGTTCTTTGCCGAAGATATTTAACGTATACCCAGTTGAGATGATCAGCTGTTGTATAGCTACAGTATATTAAAGCTAATATTTGGTATTAGATGAAGGATCCGTTTTTTAGTGTAGATTGTAGAATTATATTCTTAGTGGCAAAAAATGCAAATTCAAGGTCTTTTGCAGTTTTGGCTAGAAATTGAACCCTCAATCTTCTGAATACTAGCCAGATGCTCAAACCATTGAGCCACTAGAACTCAGATGACAGGGCAAGATTAATTACGGTATTTAAACCACTCCTGTCTGGAGCTCAGAGTTTTGAGTACGGTATTGACAACTTAACACAGCTTGCACAGCAAAACCTTTACAACTTTTAGAATAAGATATGTTTATATTGTTTTTAATGGCATGGCTTTCTAATTTAGAACTTGCTTGACTTGGTGCAAATGAACTAAATCACATGTGCCCTGAATGAGAGGAAGATGACCATGACAATGTTGATTTAAGATTTTATGCATAAAACAGCTTGGCAATAATGTTCCATAACATGCAAAAGTAAAGAATGTTTTCCTGCCTTTGATGGTGAAAAAGTTCAATTGATCATAGTAAGTTTATTATTTCTGATGTTCATAAACTAGTTGTTAAATCAGCTAATATTAAATAATAAATGTAACTTGATTATTTCAAGCAAACTTAGAAAAATGTTTCTGAGTGCCAGACAGGAATCAAACCTCCTGCAACCTTCATGATCTCTGGTTTAAAGTGCCCATGACCCCAAATACGATATTGCGGATATAGATGCTACATGACGTGAAAAGTTGAATGCCAAAATATTTTATGATTTGAGCTTTGCGTTGATGTGCTATAAAGATTTGTTTGTCAGAAATGCTAATGAGTGTGACGTCATTTACGGCATTTGGCTTTCTTTTCTGCTTTCCGTGTGATAGACTGGTTGAGGATTTGAGTGAAAAAGTTGATAAAATCTTTACTATAGTGGTCAAGTACATCATCAACGTTTGAGTTGGAATAATTTGCTTTAACAGTAGAATATTGTATCTGAAATGATGCCGTAAATGACGTCACACTCATTAGCATTTCGGACAAACAAATCTTTATAGCACATCAACGCAAAGCTCAAATCATAAAATATTTTGGCATTCAACTTTTCACTTCATGTAGCATCTATATCAGTAATATCGTATTTGGGGTCATGGGCACTTTAAAGCTTGAGTAGCAAACAATTTACTGACCATTGAGCTTTGGAATTCTAAGCCCCAGATGGGAATCGAACCAGCAACCTTCTGGTCTCTGGTTAGATGCTCTAACCATTGAGCTACCAGAACTCAGATGGCAGAACGAAGGCTACGTTGCATACTAGTTTGTACGTGCAACATACCTACTGCTAATTCAGCAGTCTCGATATGTCTTTATATCTTAATATCAGAATAATAATATTGAATGTGACTTGCAGCTTGGTTATTTTAATATTATATGGTAAATTGTTTGCTACTCAAGCTTTTAACGCAAACTCAGAAAATGTTTCTGAGCCCCAGACAGGAATCAAACTTGCAACCTTCATGATCTCCGGTTAGACGCTCTAACCATTGAGCTACCAGAACTCAGGCTACGTTTGTACGTGCGGCAGTTTGTAGGTGCGACATACGTACTGCTAATTCGCACGTACGAACTAGTACGCAACGTAGCCTTCATTCTGCGATCTGAGTTCTGGTAGCTCAATGGTTAGAGCATCTAACCAGAGAATCAGAGATCATGAAGGTTGTGGGTTAGATTCCCGTCTGGGGCTCAGAAACATTTTCTGAGTTTGCATTAAAACTTAAAAGCTTGAGTACAGTAGCAAACAATTTACCATATAAAATAACCAAGCTGCCAAATAACCAAGTCACATTCAATATATTCTGATATTAAGATATACAGACATATCGAGACTGCTGAATTAGCAGTACGTATGTCGCACGTACAAACTAGTACGCAACATAGCCTTCGTTCTGCCATCTGAGTTCTGGTAGCTCAATGGTTAGAGCGTCTAACCAGAGATCATGAAGGTTGCGGGTTTGATTCCCGTCTGGGGCTCAGAAACATTTTCTGAGTTTGCGTTAAAAGCTTGAGTAGCAAACAATTTACCATATACAGTAGAACCTGAGTTTTACGACACCCCTTTTAACGACCACCTGCCGTTTACGACCACTTTTGCTGGCACGGACGAATTGTAGTTAAAATGTACCTGGAATGAGCGACCACCTGCCTAACGCGACCAGCGACCGCTTTTTAGCGTCCCACACATGAAATTTAACCTGTCATGAGCGACTTTTTACGAGATAAGGGATCGTCTTTTTTTTATAGCGCATCAGCGACCACTTTTTAGCGTCCCAAATGCGAAATTTGAGCGACTTTTTCAACTTAAAACTGCCACTATGTAAACGAAATACGTTACAATCAACAAGCAAGAATTTTGACCACGTGCGAATACAGGTAACAAGAAGACGCAATTGTTGCTTTTTAAGCATTGTTTTGCTAAATACTTTCATAGGTAAGCGACCGAATTTCGAGAGTGCATAATAAATATCCTTATTAGCGACAATCCATTATGATTGTTGAAGGAAACGTTTCTAAATTGACGAAAAGCTTGGAATAATATTTGTTTGTTACTGCAATCTTGTACGGGTTAAACTTTGTTGTGCGAGATCGCAAATAACTTTGCTATTACAACATAAAGCTTAACATGGTTTACATATGTTGTATACCATTAAAAATTATCTTTGATTTAATATATCGTATGAGCTTTTGCATTTAGTACAACACTTGAAAATGTTCGAAAACCTCGCGGGCGAGGTAAATTATATTTTTGTACCCGCCATCTTTGTTTATAACGCAAGATCGCCAATAACTTTGTCCATATGAATCAATATATATATCGTTTCTCCTTACTCTTTTAGTCTGTTTCTTAGATCAAATTGCTGTAAATAAAATATTTTTGCGAGTACGTACGCATTGGGTTTTCTTTCACAGCGCGCATATCGCCCAGCAAGGTCTGTTCAAACTGTGCTTTTTCCGAAATCTGGTTTTCTTTCTTTATTAAGAAATATTATATTGGTTTTAAATTATAAAGCCATCTTTTAGTCGACTAGCGAACACAGAATATAGTCTAACTCGTAAACATAATAGCGTCTTCCAATATGGCAATATGGTTTTCCATGAAGTCACATCACTAACTGCCATTTACGACCACCTGTCATTTACGACCACTTTTGCTTGGCAACAGGGGTGGTCGTAAAACTCAGGTTCTACTGTATATAGGTTAGCGTATAAATATAAAATATGTTTATGGTTTTATGGTTTCACTTGTGACTGACTTTGTTGCACAATATTGTTTTAGAAAACGCTATTGATGGATGCACACTTCAATTTCTGATGGAAGATATTCAAGAGTTTATAGCCGTTTTACCAAAATCTGGTCACCGTCTTCAATTGAAGCGATTGCTCAAGTCTGCCATGAAGGGCAAGGACAAGATGGACGACGTAAGTTTGGTATTAAGTATAATGTTTAACCTCAATCGCAGGCGTAGATAATCACTGGCACATAGTTAAGATTAAAGGTTTGTTTTAGAAGATCAAAGTTGTATTTTGAATATGTTTTGCAACTACCAAAAGGGCTATTGATTAATACATGGATTTCATAAACAGAACTTGGGAAGAAGACAAGTTCAAAATGGCCGCCAAACATTATGAACATGCGGCTAAATGCAGGAATTGCTCCGACCTGTCATTGGACGATAAAAATAATAACGGTAGTGTCAGTGTCAATAGTGTAGAATTACCGCTCTATCTATACGCTGTTTACATATTTATCTATATCTTGATAGACCAACGAATACAAGGAAACCTATCGCTTGTATTTAGTAAATAAAGAAAGAATGGTTGTCTTGAACTCAGTCATATGTTATGAAATATTTTCGCACGATTTATATTATAATATATCAATAATGTATGCTTAAAGCTATTCCGTACTTGAGTGCTGAGTAAACGTTTACTTTCAAAAAGCTTCGAAGAACCAAAACAAATAAAACAATCAAAACAATCATTTTTGGTCAGACCGCGTGGCCGTGCGTAGTCCAGCGGATCAATTAGCGTGGAAGGCACTAGATATAATCAATCTTTTTGCAAGTAAAAGTTTATGCAGCTCTCATACGGAATAGCTTTGAGCATACATTCTTGTTGTTTGTGGCATTAAAATATATTTCTGATTCTCGATCGTGTGTTGAATTCATACGTCTTCAATCTCCCGGTATTATATAAATCGTTCAAGACAACCATTCTTTCTTTATTTATTAAATACAAGCGATATAGGTTTCCTTGTATTCGTTGGTCTATCAAGATATAGATAAATATGTAAACAGCGTATAGATATAGCGGTAATTCAACACCATTGACACTGCTGTTACTATTTTTATCGTCCAATGACAGGTCGGAGCAATTCCTGCATTTAGCCGCATGTCTAAAGGCTTTTTTCAGATCCAGTGAATGGAGCACCTTTAATATTTCCCGTAGTACTTTCATAGTTTTACATGTCCATAAAGGGTTAGGACTATGATTAAGTTTTGGGGAAGGTTTAGGCTAGAAAAGGTGTCCTACTGAATCTGAAATGATGGGCACTAGAGGGTCCCTGCACGAATTAGGGGAGTTCTGGCGAATTACAGTCGCAGTGCCCCAATCCCCAACTCAAGGTTTGTCAGTTTGAGTGATGGAAATTTGAAGGCAATATGATTTTGTATATATTAAGTAAATTTGTTTATCAAAATGGCTATATCAACATGATAAGATAAGACTGCAGTCAGTTGCCATACACTATAGTTTCTTACAAAACAACCTGGGGATTGGGGCAAAATTACCTGGGGTGAAACGACTGGTTACCATTCTAGTGTCGGTTGTCATAATATTAAAGGTGTCATTCTGCGCATGTCCACGTTTTTGTTTACATCGTTTGTTTACATTGCATTATATAAACATTGAACATGAAGTATTGCGGTTTTTTTTTCACATGCTTGAGCTTTTCCGCCTAAAAAGTGAGCTGTTTGGTTCCTAATTAAATGTTGTTAATATATCAAACTACCACTCGTGCCTTCGCGACCTTATCAAATGCTCACTTTCGAACTGTTGCAAATCTATTCCATTAAAGTTTGTTTACATGGCATATTCCTGTACTCAGTTAGTGGTATTGTTTGCAATTGCATGGTGGTCTCAATGGCAAGCTACAGTATGATCTGCTGAATGATGTTCTCAACATACTGTAAGAGCTACTGTACGTGGAGGCATTGGTGTTCAAACTCTGGTTGTCACTGTCACTTTTTAAAATACTGAGCCGTCGTTGTTGAAAATTAACAAAATGATGTTGCAGTTGTTTATTTGCTCTCCTTACTCATTGTCTGTTGGGATTTCAGAACTAATAATAATAATAATAAGCTTTATTTAAGAAGTGTAACTCCATCAGTGGCACACTGTTCTCCCTGGTGGCCGTTCATATTTCTAAAATATAATACATGTATACAAAAATTATTTATATCCTAATGGCCTATATGGACTGTTGCCTAAAAAGGGCTTTGTCGGCTGTCACAACTTACCCCTAACATGGCCCCACCAGAGGCAATCCACCGAGGGTCTTGCTCGCCCTAGTCCCTATTTGGTTGAAGACCCTCAGTGGATTGCCTCTAGTGCCACCATCTAAAATAGCTCTGACCAAGGTAACAAGTTGGCAAATACATAGAATGCCAAGGTAACAACTTGTGATATCTATGTATTTATAACTAATATTTTAATTATGTAGTTTGTGTACCAGAACAATATCTCATGAGTGAGATATTGAATTACCGTTGTTGAGTGAACACAGTGAGTACAACAATGCTCACACCTAAGGTTCAACTGTATTTTTTAGAATGTAAAAGAGGTTGATGCTGATGAACCAGTGCTTTCACAACCTTCAACCAGTTCATCAACACCAACTAGTATTGATTTGTCAGATGATAGTGGGAAAGGAACCGACAATGACAAAGCAATCGACAATGGCAAAGAAACTAACAATGGGAAACCCAAACCACAACCTTTCTAGAATAAAACCCTGAAGCAGTTAGAGACCAATGCACTCCCAGATAATTTGCCTTTCCCCGAGAGATTATCTGTCCGTGTGGAAGTTGCGATTAGTAAAGGATCCACTTTACCTGTAAGAAAGCAACTAATTGCGGATGTTGGTTCATTCTACTTTGGACTGTCAAGTCACCCAAGGCAAGGTGACTACAAAAGAATAGCAATCATGCTATGTGATAAATTTCCAGAGCTGAAAGATTCCAATCCCTCAAGTTATTGGGTAAGTTTTGAAAATAATTTCATATACAGAAATGGTAGCTTTTCAGAGGGATGCATGAAGGGCCTTTGCTTGAAATGTAATTCCTTATGTCAGCAGTATACCTTAAACCTAATTGATCCTTGAGTTATAAATAGAGCAATTTATTAGGCCAAACATTTATTATAGGCCGTGGACTGAGAAAAAAACATGAGGTATTTCTTTTATAAATTAATATGAGCGAACGAGCAACACAAAATTGAGTACAAATTTTGGCTGGAAATTTCCATGTTTGGATGGCCTGATCAAACATGGGTATTGACCAATCAGAGCTTGTGTATAGTATACATGTTATTTTATTATTGATTTTGTATTTCTAGTGAAGCTTCTGTTGAGAGACTGTATCTAGGAGAAGGGCTTAAAAATTTCTATTGCATTAGTACATTAGATTGGGTGCTCCAATGTGTGCATCATTGAGTGTGCATCATTGAGCACAAGTAGAAAAGAGAACAACTAACCAATGATTTTGTAGCACAAAGATGCTTTGCATGCACCTTACAACTGAACTTTTGAGATTTAATTTAATTTTTAAATAGCTAAGTTTATTCTATTGGATGTTTTAATGCACGGAGAAAACTTGAATTTTTACTCGTTTCAACAATTGGCTGACTCCCATTCAGCGAGGAGTCAACTTTCCATTGATACACACATTGGAGCGCCCAATTTAGGTACTATTTGCGATATAAATATTTTATCTCCTCTTATATACAGTCTCTCAACAGAAGCTTTACTAGAAAACGAGTTCCAACTGATTACTTAGAGATACAAAGTAGACATGAAATACTTAAAGATGCTGACTGGTCATTTTTAGTGCAAAGTTTTTTAAACTTTGCAGTATTGTGATGAGTGGCGAAAATTCACACGATATATATATACATTCATTCATTCATTCATATATAGAGTCAGTGACCGAAAGTGTTAACATCCGGGGGGTGGCGACATTATTTCGTAGTATTTTGGTACTTTAATATACTTTGTTTTTTAATTTAATTTGTGAGTGGAAAAGTTAATCTGAAGTTCCTGCACAATGAGGGCAGATCGTTAAGTGAGTTATCAATGGGTTTTTTACGTGTATCAAGTTGTAATGCAGTTAGATTTCGATATCTTGAATATTTCATATGTCTGGAATATAAGTTGTGTCCCCCGGGTTTTTATGTTAACATGTTACTGCGGCCACTGCGCACGCGCGAGCTGAAATTGATAAACAACATCGATGATAATATTTCTTCTGGAAACAGGGATTTTGTGGATTTATAGTATTAAATATGGTGTAGGAGAAAGGATTCGTTGTCTGTTAGGGGAAGACGAGCCTGGATATAAAATAAAAGTCTGACATTCAGGATATTTCTGTCACGTTGTCATGAGTCAACTGTCAGGTATTAGCACAGCATTTTGTCTTCCGAGTCTCTGACTCTGTTTAATATAATGCCAAATGGAACACAATAGACACAGAATAACCTGCGAGATTATTTTGTTAGAAATTAGACACCAGCACTTTTGTAAAGCGTATTATTTACGTTCTGTAGTTTCGCTATTTACTTCGTGTTAATTTTTACAGCATTTGATTAATATTGTATATTCTTAGGCTTAATAATAGAAATACATGTAGATATATATTTGGGCATGAAGGTTGCGGGTTCGATTCTCGTTTGGGGCTCAGAAACATTTTCTGAGTTTGCATTAAAAGCTTGAGTAGCAAACAATTTACCATAGCACTGATCTTAGATTGATTTATTCCTTGTTGTCGTTGAAACAGTGTAAAATTTCCTCTACTGTATATGCCCAATAAAGACATGCCTTGTTCCTTGGACATTTATTGGCTGTATAATTGTAGCCTTGGAGAAATTTGGTGCTATTCCCATAATATGAATTCTCAAATAAAGAGCATTTGAAACTGCCTGAATAATTATATTATTAGCCCATATTCCTACACTAGAGATATTTTGTTAACTCAGGGTGGGAGGACACTGACAGGTTATTGACTGATTGACTTTTCTGAGACAGACATGGGGTTTTTTACACAAAATAATTTTAATACTAACTTCTTATTAACTAACTTCTTCTTAACCGAGAGCGCTGTCATTACGGGAAAATATCAGACCGATGTCTTGATAGTACGGACCGAGCCATGCATAGGGTGAGGTTAGTACATAAAAGACCGAGGTCTGATATTTTTCCCGTAATAACCAAGTGGTCGAGGTTAATAAGAGGTTTATTATATGGCATGGCTTTTTTAAACAACAATCAACATACTTTACATACGTTTTGAATGACAGAATCGTCGTTTTCAATCTTGTTATTGTTTTCATGATAGTATATTAAGACTCTCTTTTAGATTGTTCATCGTCCGACTCATACTGTACATGATTTATTGTTTAATGTACTAAATTTGTTCAATTTTTGCTGGTTTTCAAAATTTCATATCGTTGTTCGCCATGTTCGGCTTGTTCCTTTGTAAAGAAAATGGTTGACAAAATCTGTAATCCGGACCGGTCCATTACCGGGAAATAACAGACCGGCACGTGACGTGTCTCAACCAATCAGCACGCAATTTAACCGGAAGTAGCTTGTGCCGTATAATAACTACTTAATGACCAAGAGTGAGGTCTTTATGGTAAAATATCTAACCAAAATCTTTCAAACTAAAAGGTTTGTTTTAGAAGATCAAAGTTGTATTTTGAATATGTTTTGCAACTACCAAAAGGGCTATTGATTAATACATGGATTTCATAAACAGAACTTGGGAAGAAGACAAGTTCAAAATGGCCGCCAAACATTATGAACATGCGGCTAAATGCAGGAATTGCTCCGACCTGTCATTGGACGATAAAAATAATAACGGTAGTGTCAGTGTCAATAGTGTAGAATTACCGCTCTATCTATACGCTGTTTACATATTTATCTATATCTTGATAGACCAACGAATACAAGGAAACCTATCGCTTGTATTTAGTAAATAAAGAAAGAATGGTTGTCTTGAACTCAGTCATATGTTATGAAATATTTTCGCACGATTTATATTATAATATATCAATAATGTATGCTTAAAGCTATTCCGTACTTGAGTGCTGAGTAAACGTTTACTTTCAAAAAGCTTCGAAGAACCAAAACAAATAAAACAATCAAAACAATCATTTTTGGTCAGACCGCGTGGCCGTGCGTAGTCCAGCGGATCAATTAGCGTGGAAGGCACTAGATATAATCAATCTTTTTGCAAGTAAAAGTTTATGCAGCTCTCATACGGAATAGCTTTGAGCATACATTCTTGTTGTTTGTGGCATTAAAATATATTTCTGATTCTCGATCGTGTGTTGAATTCATACGTCTTCAATCTCCCGGTATTATATAAATCGTTCAAGACAACCATTCTTTCTTTATTTATTAAATACAAGCGATATAGGTTTCCTTGTATTCGTTGGTCTATCAAGATATAGATAAATATGTAAACAGCGTATAGATATAGCGGTAATTCAACACCATTGACACTGCTGTTACTATTTTTATCGTCCAATGACAGGTCGGAGCAATTCCTGCATTTAGCCGCATGTCTAAAGGCTTTTTTCAGATCCAGTGAATGGAGCACCTTTAATATTTCCCGTAGTACTTTCATAGTTTTACATGTCCATAAAGGGTTAGGACTATGATTAAGTTTTGGGGAAGGTTTAGGCTAGAAAAGGTGTCCTACTGAATCTGAAATGATGGGCACTAGAGGGTCCCTGCACGAATTAGGGGAGTTCTGGCGAATTACAGTCGCAGTGCCCCAATCCCCAACTCAAGGTTTGTCAGTTTGAGTGATGGAAATTTGAAGGCAATATGATTTTGTATATATTAAGTAAATTTGTTTATCAAAATGGCTATATCAACATGATAAGATAAGACTGCAGTCAGTTGCCATACACTATAGTTTCTTACAAAACAACCTGGGGATTGGGGCAAAATTACCTGGGGTGAAACGACTGGTTACCATTCTAGTGTCGGTTGTCATAATATTAAAGGTGTCATTCTGCGCATGTCCACGTTTTTGTTTACATCGTTTGTTTACATTGCATTATATAAACATTGAACATGAAGTATTGCGGTTTTTTTTCACATGCTTGAGCTTTTCCGCCTAAAAAGTGAGCTGTTTGGTTCCTAATTAAATGTTGTTAATATATCAAACTACCACTCGTGCCTTCGCGACCTTATCAAATGCTCACTTTCGAACTGTTGCAAATCTATTCCATTAAAGTTTGTTTACATGGCATATTCCTGTACTCAGTTAGTGGTATTGTTTGCAATTGCATGGTGGTCTCAATGGCAAGCTACAGTATGATCTGCTGAATGATGTTCTCAACATACTGTAAGAGCTACTGTACGTGGAGGCATTGGTGTTCAAACTCTGGTTGTCACTGTCACTTTTTAAAATACTGAGCCGTCGTTGTTGAAAATTAACAAAATGATGTTGCAGTTGTTTATTTGCTCTCCTTACTCATTGTCTGTTGGGATTTCAGAACTAATAATAATAATAATAAGCTTTATTTAAGAAGTGTAACTCCATCAGTGGCACACTGTTCTCCCTGGTGGCCGTTCATATTTCTAAAATATAATACATGTATACAAAAATTATTTATATCCTAATGGCCTATATGGACTGTTGCCTAAAAAGGGCTTTGTCGGCTGTCACAACTTACCCCTAACATGGCCCCACCAGAGGCAATCCACCGAGGGTCTTGCTCGCCCTAGTCCCTATTTGGTTGAAGACCCTCAGTGGATTGCCTCTAGTGCCACCATCTAAAATAGCTCTGACCAAGGTAACAAGTTGGCAAATACATAGAATGCCAAGGTAACAACTTGTGATATCTATGTATTTATAACTAATATTTTAATTATGTAGTTTGTGTACCAGAACAATATCTCATGAGTGAGATATTGAATTACCGTTGTTGAGTGAACACAGTGAGTACAACAATGCTCACACCTAAGGTTCAACTGTATTTTTTAGAATGTAAAAGAGGTTGATGCTGATGAACCAGTGCTTTCACAACCTTCAACCAGTTCATCAACACCAACTAGTATTGATTTGTCAGATGATAGTGGGAAAGGAACCGACAATGACAAAGCAATCGACAATGGCAAAGAAACTAACAATGGGAAACCCAAACCACAACCTTTCTAGAATAAAACCCTGAAGCAGTTAGAGACCAATGCACTCCCAGATAATTTGCCTTTCCCCGAGAGATTATCTGTCCGTGTGGAAGTTGCGATTAGTAAAGGATCCACTTTACCTGTAAGAAAGCAACTAATTGCGGATGTTGGTTCATTCTACTTTGGACTGTCAAGTCACCCAAGGCAAGGTGACTACAAAAGAATAGCAATCATGCTATGTGATAAATTTCCAGAGCTGAAAGATTCCAATCCCTCAAGTTATTGGGTAAGTTTTGAAAATAATTTCATATACAGAAATGGTAGCTTTTCAGAGGGATGCATGAAGGGCCTTTGCTTGAAATGTAATTCCTTATGTCAGCAGTATACCTTAAACCTAATTGATCCTTGAGTTATAAATAGAGCAATTTATTAGGCCAAACATTTATTATAGGCCGTGGACTGAGAAAAAAACATGAGGTATTTCTTTTATAAATTAATATGAGCGAACGAGCAACACAAAATTGAGTACAAATTTTGGCTGGAAATTTCCATGTTTGGATGGCCTGATCAAACATGGGTATTGACCAATCAGAGCTTGTGTATAGTATACATGTTATTTTATTATTGATTTTGTATTTCTAGTGAAGCTTCTGTTGA
Organism: Chrysogorgia sp. JL179-B06; assembly: GCA_035772405.1. Classification (NCBI taxonomy): domain Eukaryota; kingdom Metazoa; phylum Cnidaria; class Anthozoa; order Scleralcyonacea; family Chrysogorgiidae; genus Chrysogorgia; species Chrysogorgia sp. JL179-B06. The sequence goes on along the minus strand of JAYKKM010000190.1, from coordinate 37,637 downwards.
GAGACTGTATCTAGGAGAAGGGCTTAAAAATTTCTATTGCATTAGTACATTAGATTGGGTGCTCCAATGTGTGCATCATTGAGTGTGCATCATTGAGCACAAGTAGAAAAGAGAACAACTAACCAATGATTTTGTAGCACAAAGATGCTTTGCATGCACCTTACAACTGAACTTTTGAGATTTAATTTAATTTTTAAATAGCTAAGTTTATTCTATTGGATGTTTTAATGCACGGAGAAAACTTGAATTTTTACTCGTTTCAACAATTGGCTGACTCCCATTCAGCGAGGAGTCAACTTTCCATTGATACACACATTGGAGCGCCCAATTTAGGTACTATTTGCGATATAAATATTTTATCTCCTCTTATATACAGTCTCTCAACAGAAGCTTTACTAGAAAACGAGTTCCAACTGATTACTTAGAGATACAAAGTAGACATGAAATACTTAAAGATGCTGACTGGTCATTTTTAGTGCAAAGTTTTTTAAACTTTGCAGTATTGTGATGAGTGGCGAAAATTCACACGATATATATATACATTCATTCATTCATTCATATATAGAGTCAGTGACCGAAAGTGTTAACATCCGGGGGGTGGCGACATTATTTCGTAGTATTTTGGTACTTTAATATACTTTGTTTTTTAATTTAATTTGTGAGTGGAAAAGTTAATCTGAAGTTCCTGCACAATGAGGGCAGATCGTTAAGTGAGTTATCAATGGGTTTTTTACGTGTATCAAGTTGTAATGCAGTTAGATTTCGATATCTTGAATATTTCATATGTCTGGAATATAAGTTGTGTCCCCCGGGTTTTTATGTTAACATGTTACTGCGGCCACTGCGCACGCGCGAGCTGAAATTGATAAACAACATCGATGATAATATTTCTTCTGGAAACAGGGATTTTGTGGATTTATAGTATTAAATATGGTGTAGGAGAAAGGATTCGTTGTCTGTTAGGGGAAGACGAGCCTGGATATAAAATAAAAGTCTGACATTCAGGATATTTCTGTCACGTTGTCATGAGTCAACTGTCAGGTATTAGCACAGCATTTTGTCTTCCGAGTCTCTGACTCTGTTTAATATAATGCCAAATGGAACACAATAGACACAGAATAACCTGCGAGATTATTTTGTTAGAAATTAGACACCAGCACTTTTGTAAAGCGTATTATTTACGTTCTGTAGTTTCGCTATTTACTTCGTGTTAATTTTTACAGCATTTGATTAATATTGTATATTCTTAGGCTTAATAATAGAAATACATGTAGATATATATTTGGGCATGAAGGTTGCGGGTTCGATTCTCGTTTGGGGCTCAGAAACATTTTCTGAGTTTGCATTAAAAGCTTGAGTAGCAAACAATTTACCATAGCACTGATCTTAGATTGATTTATTCCTTGTTGTCGTTGAAACAGTGTAAAATTTCCTCTACTGTATATGCCCAATAAAGACATGCCTTGTTCCTTGGACATTTATTGGCTGTATAATTGTAGCCTTGGAGAAATTTGGTGCTATTCCCATAATATGAATTCTCAAATAAAGAGCATTTGAAACTGCCTGAATAATTATATTATTAGCCCATATTCCTACACTAGAGATATTTTGTTAACTCAGGGTGGGAGGACACTGACAGGTTATTGACTGATTGACTTTTCTGAGACAGACATGGGGTTTTTTACACAAAATAATTTTAATACTAACTTCTTATTAAACTAACTTCTTCTTAACCGAGAGCGCTGTCATTACGGGAAAATATCAGACCGATGTCTTGATAGTACGGACCGAGCCATGCATAGGGTGAGGTTAGTACATAAAAGACCGAGGTCTGATATTTTTCCCGTAATAACCAAGTGGTCGAGGTTAATAAGAGGTTTATTATATGGCATGGCTTTTTTAAACAACAATCAACATACTTTACATACGTTTTGAATGACAGAATCGTCGTTTTCAATCTTGTTATTGTTTTCATGATAGTATATTAAGACTCTCTTTTAGATTGTTCATCGTCCGACTCATACTGTACATGATTTATTGTTTAATGTACTAAATTTGTTCAATTTTTGCTGGTTTTCAAAATTTCATATCGTTGTTCGCCATGTTCGGCTTGTTCCTTTGTAAAGAAAATGGTTGACAAAATCTGTAATCCGGACCGGTCCATTACCGGGAAATAACAGACCGGCACGTGACGTGTCTCAACCAATCAGCACGCAATTTAACCGGAAGTAGCTTGTGCCGTATAATAACTACTTAATGACCAAGAGTGAGGTCTTTATGGTAAAATATCTAACCAAAATCTTGCTGTAGTGCCCGAGCACTAGCGACAAAGGTTTGGTATTTTATTGTAAAACCGAATGGTCGAGGTTATTAAGTAGTCCATTATATGGCACTATTTATTATTATATGAAATCAATGTTGTATTTCTTGGTCTTCAGACTTCGCTTCATTTAACGTTATCAAAACACCGGACTAGCATTATTTTCTATTGTTTCTTTCTTGTCTGGATGCTAAAATTTACTTTTATAATGTTTATTGTTCATCATCGTTTATTTAATTTATTTTCATCGTTTGAGCCAATAACTCTCTTATTAGGATTTTGTGTTTGTTCCTGATAACCACAGGGCATTAGCTAGTGAAATGTTATCACCTTTATCAACCTTGTGATTACAATAATAAAGATCAAGAATTGTTTTTCTAACAAACAGTATATATATATATATTAACTATTAATAATACTGCAGCTTAATTATAAGCAAGCAAATCTAAAATCATGCACAGCATTAAACTTGTGTGTCATGCATTATGCTACCGTTTTATTTAATATGATACATAATTCTATAAAACTTTGCACTGTCCTTGGGACCTAGTTTTAAACTTTGGTCAGTGATATTTCAATAATGAGTGACTGAAAGTAATCAGCTTAATAGGGTATTTTTGTCCTCTAATGTAGGTCTGCCTGTTATGAGTTTTGGGCAGAACCAGAACAATTTGAGTTCTGTCTACAAGTTCTCGTGCATGCATCCCTAAAATATATTTTTTAGCATTTGAGAGGTTTAGCACTTTGTGACCCATAACGTAATTTCATTAAGTTATGTGTCCTCTACCTGGTGTAAGTATGAAATTACAAATGCTAGAAAATGATTGATTTTTTATAGATAACAGTGCAAAAACAGTTGAGCCAATATTTTAGAAACCAGAGGCGATACTCGACCAATCAATGTTCCCCAAAGAGAAAATCTACCAACAATACAACAGCGAAAAAAATAAAGTTACATGAAGAAGACAATGGCGAGGTTCAGAAAAGAAATTTGGAGCTTTTGAGAGATGCTAAAGCAGGATCTATGTCCAATAAAACCTACAAAAGTTTGATCGAGGACACTTTTTGTGAAAGAAGAAAATGTATTCAAAGTACTGCAACTTCGTCCATTGAAGTTTTAACAATGTGTCCATATCTGGGCAACCCGGAAAATGTAAGTACAGATTTGTACAAAACATAGGAATTGTAACATGATTTGTTTTTGAACATAGGAATCTCGTACCAAGATGAAACTCTCCATGTAACCTTTGAATTTGGCTCGATAGTCTAAATCATGAGAAATTGCATTTATTTCAAAATGACTCCATTTTGACTATCGAACCACCTTAAGTGGATGTGGTCACCTTTTTGCAGTCAGTCCCTAAGCTAATTCCCAATTATGACCGCTTAACCTTTTCATTCCCATCAGTGCCATTTGGCACTTTTATTTTTTAATCTGTCTAATGTCAGACAATTTTACTTGTCAGACAAAGACCTCCTGACATGGTGGGAGTTACAGGGTTAATACAGGTTTCATAGTTCATGATATAGAGAATATTATACTGTGGCTTGAAGATATGAATTTTATCTTTTAGTTGTGAAAACAGAAATTACATATTAATGAACATAGTGAATGAGCAAAATATTGTTATCAGCACAAGAAGATAAAATTCATATCTTCAAGCCACAGATAATTTTCTTTTTATTATGACGTAGCAACACAATTAATATTCAAGATGTCATTGGTATCTTCACTAGTGAACTATTCTTGGATTTTTTGTTAATGTTCTTGCAATTGATTACAATTGTTTTTTAAACAACATTTAGGTAAGAAAAGAAGTGCAACAAATTATTAACAAAGATGCTCTAATAGAAGCCGAGAGCCGGTTAGAAACAGCATTCAGAATTATTGAAAAGAAAGAGAAAGCGAGTTCACTATCCAGTGAAGAAATTGTCAAAGCTGTGGAAACAATAGAGAGAAGAACAAGAAAAAAGAAAGGAGCTAGTCTTCTCAAGTTTAAAGATGTAAGTTTCCACACTGACTGTTCATACATTATTGAGGATTATAATATGGCACAAGCTACTTCCGGTGAAATTGCATGCTCTGATTGGCTGAGACACGTCACGTGTCGGTCCATTATTTCCCGTAATGGATCGGTACGGATTTTGTCAGCCATTTTGTTTACAAAGAGCGAACAACGATAGGAAACATTGAAAAGCAGCAAAAATTGAACGAATTTAAATTAGCTTCTAATCGTATGAAGGTGCATAACAAATTGTCAAAGTATTAATTGTCATATCATCGGGTCTTACTACATCCCGGGCGTTCTTTGTCAGCGCCCGCGAGCACTCGTCTTCTGCACCTTTTATTAGTATTAAGGAAACCCAACCCCAACACAACAAAAGATCCTAACCCTAACCCCCCGCCTAACGGGTTAGGGTTAGTAAACTAATTAGGCGGGGGGTTAGGGTTAGAAAACCCGTTAGGCGGGGGTTAGGGTTAGGATCTTTTGTTGTGTTGGGGGTTGGGTTTCCTTAATACTAATAAAAGGATCGTCCAGAGGACAAGTGCTTGCGGGCGCTGACAAAGAACGCCCGGGATGTAGTAAGATCCCATATCATCAGTTTGAATAAAAATGGTAATTTTAAATTCCCAGGAGCATAAAATCTTGTGCTTAAACAACAATAGGTCAGTGATGGATCCAGCACCCCACACCCCCCCCCCCCACCAGATCAAGCGAGGTGAGATCAGGCCCGCGTTGTGGGGCGCAACCGAGGCAGGGTGGAGGGGACACAGCCCCCTATTCTATGTCCAACTATTGTACGTTATCATGCTATTATCTTATTTTGTCTCTATTTTATTTTTGTTTGACAATTGCATTGCCAAATCCAAAAAAATGGATTTGACAAGGCAATTGGCACCCCCTTGGCCAAGGCCAGGGGGGTGCGCACCCCCCAAGTAAATACACCCTGTATAGTCTTTCATAATGCAACCATTTTAAATATTATTTTGTATGCATCTAAATTAGCCTTTGTAGCCTCATTAGGAAGCAAAGATTCTTTTGAATTGCAGACACACAAACGAGGCCAGAAAGGCTTATTGAGATGCATATAAAATAATGCCAGTTTGTAGGAATATAGCAGTTTTTAGATCATCCTAATATAAGCTCTTTTTTATACAGCCTTCTACAAACCCAGAGTCGTTGTTCCGCAATAAGATGGTGGAGTTTCGCCTGACATGTATTGGTTCTCCAGAAAGCATCAGTCAAGTGTTTGTCTCTGGGGAAGACCAGTCATTTTTAGAATGCAAAGATACAAACTTGTTAAAAGCGTTAATTAATCTCATATGTGCGTACTATGTATTCGATGTGTCATACCCTGACAGTATGGAAGGCATTTTATACTTTCTGCAAGACATTGGTCTCCAGGTTACAGATAATACGTATCGAGGTACAAAGTACTCTACGTTCATGTCCGAACTACGGAATGCGGGAATGGTATGAACAATAGATAACTGTAAGAGACATATACTTTTTATATATAATAGGTTTCTATTATTCGTTGTTGTTATTACACTACAGTGAGCCCCAGTCAAGTAAAATTTCATAAACAAGTGCAAGTATTATGTTTTGCCATTCAGGGGTTAAGAAGCACAAGAGAACAATGAAAATCACTAGGTGGTAGGCCAAGTGATTTTCGTTATTCTCGAGTGTTTGTATAATCCCTTAGAAATGTACAAGTGAAATGTAATGTACAAGTGAAATGTAAATCTATTATACAGTAGTAGAATAGAATTGGCAAGGACTTGTATTTATAATTAAGAAATGTTTTTTTGGGCTGTACCGCGGGTTCTCAACTCCTGCACACGACCAAATATGTTTCTATGAGTGGCAAATTAGCCCATGGATTATTAGAAGTATATATCAAGAATGAGAAAGCATTCAAGAATGAATTAATTGCTCAATTTTATGAAAGTTCTTTACATGGTATAGGGTTCCACTGTATAGTAAATTATTCATCTAAGTGTTTGTAAATGCATGTGCTGTTATGTTAAAACCATCTAAACTAATTTTATTGAATAAATATTTTATGCAAGGTTTATACACTATATTTTCTTCTATTCAGGATCTGCTTGAGTAGCACAACATAAGATGTGCTTAATAACACCTAAAAACACCGAGAGGTGTGTTAAGTAACACACCTAAAAAGCAGCTGGAGGTGTTTTAAGTAACACACCTTGGTGTGTTGACTAACACACCTTGCTGTGTTGCATAACACACCTTTTCAGAAAACACACCTTAAAACGTGTTAAATTTTGGACAAGCAAATAACACACCTTAAGGTGTGTTATTCAACACACGTTAAGGTGTGTTAAATTCTGGACAAAAAAGGTGTGTTATTTTAACACACTTTTTTTTAGAGTGTACAATCGTTTTCGCAGAACTGGACCGTTTGAAGGTAATAAAACAAGCTTCAAACATCAAATACGGTAGTCAATTTACCATCGATTCTTTCAAATGCTTAAATTCGCGCTGTTCGTTGACGTTTTGAGGGACAGGTCGCGAGGTCGCTGCGCCTTAGATATTCAAGTGCCTAATGTGGTCGTTTAAAGACTTGTTTGCTGTTCGTTATTTGTTCGTTGTTCAAACAATTGCAATATGGTTCTTTATGCCATATTGCTACTTTTATTCAATCTACTGAAAATCTCTTTATTGTGAGTGCAATAGCGGATTTAATGTCAATAGAACCAATTGTACAAGCAAGTACATAACATTCATCTTATTCTATTTATTTAGCAGACAATTCCAATTCTTCTTTATGCAATATGAATTCCACCTGTGTTAATTCTATTGAAAGTGGCTTTATTGTGAGTGCAATACTGGATTTGATGGCAATGGAATCAATTATTCAAGTAAGTACACTATAGTATATCTTAACAAGTCCTACTACAAGTCTGTCAGTGTCTCTTGATTATTTCTAGAGATATTTGTTTAAAGACGAATTTGTTTCTATGGCAGCTAAAGAGAGCGAAAATACGCGCGCAAGGAAAGGAACCATTCATTCTCACAAGCTCAACTTATGTTTCCGCTTAATTTAATAGCAGAGCGTACATATGACGTATGTTGTTGATGTTTATCCTCATTCATCATTACAAAACCTTCGTTTATAATAGAGTAAAAGCAACAGATTCACATTGTTTTGCATCCTCATGGAAGTAAAATTGTAATTGCCGGTGAGACGCTATCCTACCATTCAGGAAATTAAATGTGCTGTTACAGGGGCAAGGATTTGTAAAAACCTGTTTCGCAACATATTTTGATAGATAACATGGGTGGACTATTATTATGCGGAGGCTTCAGTTCTCATTTTATTTCTTTGGGTTTCTTCTTTATTTCACTTCAACTCCGGCATCTTTACTAATTTTACGTTCAATCTTTACTAATTCTTACAACAGTCGAAGCTTACAACAGTCGAAGCTCACAACAGTCGAAGCTTACAACAGTCGAAGCTTACAACAGTCGAAGCTTACAACAGTCGAAGCTTACAACAGTCGAAGTTTACAACAGTCGAAGCTTACAACAGTCGAAGCTTACAACAGTCGAAGCTTACAACAGTCGAAGCTTACAACAGTCGAAGCTTACAACAGTCGAAGCTTACAAAAGTCGAAGCTTACAACAGTCGAAGCTTACAACAGTCGAAGCTTACAACAGTCGAAGCTTACAACTGTCGGAGCTTACAACAGTCGGAGCTTACAACAGTCGAAGCTTACAACAGTCGGAGCTTACAACAGTCGGAGCTTACAACAGTCGGAGCTTACAACAGTCGGAGCTTACAACAGTCCGAGCTTACAACAGTCCGAGCTTACAACAGTCCGAGCTTACAACAGTCCGAGCTTACAACAGTCCGAGCTTACAACAGTCCGAGCTTACAACAGTCCGAGCTTACAACAGTCCGAGCTTACAACAGTCCGAGCTTACAACAGTCCGAGTTTACAACAGTCCGAGCTTACAACAGTCCGAGCTTACAACAGTCCGAGCTTACAACAGTCCGAGCTTACAACAGCCAGTCCTTGCTTACAACAGTCAGTCCGAGCTTACAACAGTCAGTCCGAGCTTACAACAGCCAGTCCGAGCTTACAACAGTCAGTCCGAGCTTACAACAGTCAGTCCGAGCTTACAACAGTCAGTCCGAGCTTACAACAGTCAGTCCGAGCTTACAACAGTCAGTCCGAGCTTACAACAGTCAGTCCGAGCTTACAACAGTCACTCCGAGCTTACAACAGTCACTCCGAGCTTACAACAGTCACTCCGAGCTTACAACAGTCACTCCGAGCTTACAACAGTCACTCCGAGCTTACAACAGTCAGTCCGAGCTTACAACAGTCAGTCCGAGCTTACAACAGTCAGTCCGAGCTTACAACAGTCAGTCCGAGCTTACAACAGTCAGTCCGAGCTTACAACAGTCAGTCCGAGCTTACAACAGTCAGTCCGAGCTTACAACAGTCAGTCCGAGCTTACAACAGTCAGTCCGAGCTTACAACAGTCAGTCCGAGCCTACAACAGTCAGTCCGAGCTTACAACAGTCAGTCCGAGCTTACAACAGTCAGTCCGAGCTTACAACAGTCAGTCCGAGCTTACAACAGTCAGTCCGAGCTTACAACAGTCAGTCCGAGCTTACAACAGTCAGTCCGAGCTTACAACAGTCAGTCCGAGCTTACAACAGTCAGTCCGAGCTTACAACAGTCAGTCCGAGCTTACAACAGTCAGTCCGAGCTTACAACAGTCAGTCCGAGCTTACAACAGTCAGTCCGAGCTTACAACAGTCAGTCCGAGCTTACAACAGTCAGTCCGAGCTTACAACAGTCAGTCCGAGCTTACAACAGTCAGTCCGAGCTTACAACAGTCAGTCCGAGCCTACAACAGTCAGTCCGAGCCTACAACAGTCAGTCCGAGCCTACAACAGTCAGTCCGAGCCTACAACAGTCAGTCCGAGCCTACAACAGTCAGTCCGAGCTTACAACAGTCAGTCCGAGCTTACAACAGTCAGTCCGAGCTTACAACAGTCAGTCCGAGCTTACAACAGTCAGTCCGAGCTTACAACAGTCAGTCCGAGCTTACAACAGTCAGTCCGAGCTTACAACAGTCAGTCCGAGCTTACAACAGTCAGTCCGAGCTTACAACAGTCAGTCCGAGCTTACAACAGTCAGTCCGAGCTTACAACAGTCAGTCCGAGCTTACAACAGTCACTCCGAGCTTACAACAGTCACTCCGAGCTTACAACAGTCACTCCGAGCTTACAACAGTCACTCCGAGCTTACAACAGTCACTCCGAGCTTACAACAGTCACTCCGAGCTTACAACAGTCACTCCGAGCTTACAACAGTCAGTCCGAGCTTACAACAGTCAGTCCGAGCTTACAACAGTCAGTCCGAGCTTACAACAGTCAGTCCGAGCTTACAACAGTCAGTCCGAGCTTACAACAGTCAGTCCGAGCTTACAACAGTCAGTCCGAGCTTACAACAGTCAGTCCGAGCTTACAACAGTCAGTCCGAGCTTACAACAGTCAGTCCGAGCTTACAACAGTCAGTCCGAGCTTACAACAGTCAGTCCGAGCTTACAACAGTCAGTCCGAGCTTACAACAGTCAGTCCGAGCTTACAACAGTCAGTCCGAGCTTACAACAGTCAGTCCGAGCTTACAACAGTCAGTCCGAGCTTACAACAGTCAGTCCGAGCTTACAACAGTCAGTCCGAGCTTACAACAGTCAGTCCGAGCTTACAACAGTCAGTCCGAGCTTACAACAGTCAGTCCGAGCTTACAACAGTCAGTCCGAGCTTACAACAGTCAGTCCGAGCTTACAACAGTCAGTCCGAGCTTACAACAGTCAGTCCGAGCTTACAACAGTCAGTCCGAGCTTACAACAGTCAGTCCGAGCTTACAACAGTCAGTCCGAGCTTACAACAGTCAGTCCGAGCTTACAACAGTCAGTCCGAGCTTACAACAGTCAGTCCGAGCTTACAACAGTCAGTCCGAGCTTACAACAGTCAGTCCGAGCTTACAACAGTCAGTCCGAGCTTACAACAGTCAGTCCGAGCTTACAACAGTCACTCCGAGCTTACAACAGTCACTCCGAGCTTACAACAGTCACTCCGAGCTTACAACAGTCACTCCGAGCTTACAACAGTCACTCCGAGCTTACAACAGTCAGTCCGAGCTTACAACAGTCAGTCCGAGCTTACAACAGTCAGTCCGAGCTTACAACAGTCAGTCCGAGCTTACAACAGTCAGTCCGAGCTTACAACAGTCAGTCCGAGCTTACAACAGTCAGTCCGAGCTTACAACAGTCAGTCCGAGCTTACAACAGTCAGTCCGAGCTTACAACAGTCAGTCCGAGCTTACAACAGTCAGTCCGAGCTTACAACAGTCAGTCCGAGCTTACAACAGTCAGTCCGAGCTTACAACAGTCAGTCCGAGCTTACAACAGTCAGTCCGAGCTTACAACAGTCAGTCCGAGCTTACAACAGTCAGTCCGAGCTTACAACAGTCAGTCCGAGCTTACAACAGTCAGTCCGAGCTTACAACAGTCAGTCCGAGCTTACAACAGTCAGTCCGAGCTTACAACAGTCAGTCCGAGCTTACAACAGTCAGTCCGAGCCTACAACAGTCAGTCCGAGCCTACAACAGTCAGTCCGAGCTTACAACAGTCAGTCCGAGCTTACAACAGTCAGTCCGAGCTTACAACAGTCAGTCCGAGCTTACAACAGTCAGTCCGAGCTTACAACAGTCAGTCCGAGCGTACAACAGTCAGTCCGAGCTTACAACAGTCAGTCCGAGCGTACAACAGTCAGTCCGAGCTTACAACAGTCAGTCCGAGCTTACAACAGTCAGTCCGAGCTTACAACAGTCAGTCCGAGCTTACAACAGTCAGTCCGAGCTTACAACAGTCAGTCCGAGCTTACAACAGTCAGTCCGAGCTTACAACAGTCAGTCCGAGCTTACAACAGTCAGTCCGAGCTTACAACAGTCAGTCCGAGCTTACAACAGTCAGTCCGAGCTTACAACAGTCAGTCCGAGCTTACAACAGTCAGTCCGAGCTTACAACAGTCAGTCCGAGCTTACAACAGTCAGTCCGAGCTTACAACAGTCAGTCCGAGCTTACAACAGTCAGTCCGAGCTTACAACAGTCCGAGCTTACAACAGTCCGAGCTTACAACAGTCCGAGCTTACAACAGTCCGAGCCTACAACAAAGTCCGAGCCAACAACAAAGTCCGAGCCAACAACAAAGTCCGAGCCAACAACAAAGTCCAAGCTTACAACAGTCCGAGCTTACAACAGTCCGAGCTTACAACAGTCCGAGCTTACAACAGTCCGAGCTTACAACAGTCCGAGCTTACAACAGTCCGAGCTTACAGCAGTCCGAGCTTACAACAGTCCGAGCTTACAACAAAGTCCGAGCTTACAACAAAGTCCGAGCTTACAACAAAGTCCGAGCTTACAACAAAGTCCGAGCTTACAACAGTCCGAGCTTACAACAGTCCGAGCTTACAACAGTCCGAGCTTACAACAGTCCGAGCTTACAACAGTCCGAGCTTACAACAGTCCGAGCTTACTACAGTCCGAGCTTACTACAGTCGCAGCTTACTACAGTCGCAGCTTACTACAGTCGAAGCTTACTACAGTCGAAGCTTACTACAGTCGAAGCTTACTACAGTCGAAGCTTACTACAGTCGAAGCTTACTACAGTCGAAGCTTACTACAGTCGAAGCTTACTACAGTCGAAGCTTACTACAGTCGAAGCTTACTACAGTCGAAGCTTACTACAGTCGAAGCTTACTACAGTCGAAGCTTACTACAGTCGAAGCTTACTACAGTCGAAGCTTACTACAGTCGAAGCTTACTACAGTCCAAGTTTACTACAGTCCAAGTTTACTACAGTCCAAGTTTACTACAGTCGAAGCTTACTACAGTCGAAGCTTACTACAGTCCAAGTTTACTACAGTCCAAGTTTACTACAGTCCAAGTTTACTACAGTCCAAGTTTACTACAGTCCAAGTTTACTACAGTCCAAGTTTACTACAGTCCAAGTTTACTACAGTCCAAGTTTACTACAGTCCAAGTTTACTACAGTCCAAGTTTACTACAGTCCAAGTTTACTACAGTCCAAGTTTACTACAGTCCAAGTTTACTACAGTCCAAGTTTACTACAGTCCAAGTTTACTACAGTCCAAGTTTACTACAGTCCAAGTTTACTACAGTCGAAGTTGAAACAAAGCTGTTTAACCTCGCATGAGGAGAAAACTCCAAATACATGGAGAACAAATTGCTTTAACACTCCAAATACATGGACAACAAATTTCTTTAACCCTAATATTAAAACGATGCCGCAGCCAATTTCACCAAATACAGTGCCCCAGCCAAAAACAGTGCCCCAGCCAAGTTCTCCAAATACATGGAGAACAAATTGCTTTAAAACTCTGCATACATGGAGAACAAATTGCTTTAACCCTAAGGTTAAAACAGTGAACTAAACAAAGTTGGTGATAAATAAACCTCACATGAGGAACAAACTCCAAATACATGGAGAACAAATTTCTTTAACCCTAAGGTTAAAACAACGCACCAGCCAATGAACGTGAGGACCTTAAACCAAACAAAATTGGTAATAAATAAACTTCGCATGAAGAACAAACTCCAAATACATGGAGAACAAATTTCATCAACCCTAAGGTTAAAACAACGCACCAGCCAATTTCTCCAGCCAAGTTCTTCAAATACATGGAGAACAAATTGTTTAACCCCAAGGTTAAAACAGTGCCCCAGCCAATGAACTTGAGGACCTTAAACCAAACAAAATTGGTAATAAATAAACTTCGCATGAAGAACAAACTCCAAATACATGGAGAACAAATTGCTTTAATCCTAAGGTTAAAACAGTGCCCCAGCTAATTTCTCCAAATACAGTGCCCCAGCTAATTTCTCCAAATACAATGCTGCAGCCAAAAACAGTGCACCAGCCAGGTTCTCCAAATACACGGAGAACAAATTGCATTAATGCTAAGGTTAAAACAGTGTCACAGCATAAGAAGCTGAGGACCTTAAACTAAACAAAGTTGGTAATAAATAAACCTCGCATGAGGAACAAACTCCAAATACATGTACATGGAGAACAACTGCTTTAACCATAAGGTTAAAACAGTACCCCAGCTAATTTCTCCAAATACAGTGCCCCGGTCAAAAATATTGCCCCAGCCAAGTTCTCCAAATACATGGAGAACAAATTGCATTAACGCTAAGGTTAAAACAGTGTCCCAGCATAAGAAGCTGAGGACCTTAAACTAAACAAAGTTGGTAATAAATAAACCTCGCATGAGGAACAAACTCCAAATACATGTACATGGAGAACAACTGCTTTAACCATAAGGTTAAAACAGTGCCGCAGCTAATTTCTGCAAATGCAGTACCCCAGCTAATTCTCCAAATACAGTGCTCCAGCCAAAAACAGTGTCCCAGCAAAGTTCTCCAAATACATGGACAACAAATTGCTTTAACACTCCAAATACATGGAGAACAAATTTCTTTAACCCTAAGGTTAAAACAGTGCCCAAGCTAATTTCTCCAAATACAGTGCCCCAGCTAATTTCTCTAAATACAGTGCCCCAGCTAATTTCTCTAAATACAGTGCTCCAGCTAATTTCTCTAAATACACCCCAGCCAAAAACAGTGCCCCGGCCAAGTTCTCTAAATACATGGAGAACTAATTGTTTAACCACAAGGTTAAAACAGTGCCCCAGCCAATGAAGATCAGGACCTTAAACGAAACAAAATTGGTAACAAATAAACTTCGCATGAGGAACAAACTCCAAATACATGTACATGGAGAAAAATTGCTTTAACCCTAAGGTTAAAACAGTGCCTCTGCTAATTTCTCCAAATACCGTGCCCCAGCTAATTTCTCCAAATACATGGAGAACAAATTGCTTTAACGATAAGTTTAAAACAGTGCACCAAAAACAGTGCCCGAGCCAAAAACAGTGCCCCAGCTAATTTCTCCAAATACAGTGCTCCAGCCAAAACAGTGCCCCAGTCAAGTTCTCCAAATACATGGAGAACAAATTGCTTTAACCCTAATGTTAAAAAAGTGCCCCAGCCAATTTCACCAAATACAGTGCTCCAGCCAAAAACAGTGTCCCAGCCAAGTTCTCAAAATACATGAAGAACAAATTTCTTAACCCCAAGGTTAAAACAGTGCCCCAGCCAATGAAGGTGAGGACATTAAACCAAACAAAGTTGGTGATAAATAAACTTCGCATGAGGAACAAATTCCAAATACATGCAGAACAATTGCTTAACCCGAAGATTAAAACAGTACCCCAGCTAATGTAGCTGAGGACCTTAAACCAAACAAAGTTGTGTTAAAACAAAGCTGTTTTAACCTCACATGAGGAGCAAACTCCAAATACATGGGGAACAAATTGCTTTAACCATAAAGTTAAAACAGTGCCCCAGCCAATAAAGGCGAGGACCTTAAATTTTATTTTATTTTATTTATTACAAAGTTGGTAATAAATAAACCTCACATGAGGAACAAATTCCAAACACGTGGAGAACAATTGTTTAACCCTAAGGTTAAAACAGTGCCCCAGCCAATGAAGCTGAGGACCTTAAACCAAACAAAGTTGTGTTAAAACAAAGCTGTTTTAACCTCATATAAAGAGCAAACTCCAAATACATGGAGAACAAATTGCTTGAACCATAAGGTTGAAACAGTGCCCAGCCAATGAAGCTGAGGACCTTAAACCAAACAAAGTTGTGTTAAAACAAATCTGTTTTAACCTCATATGAGGAGCAAACTCCAAATACATGGGAAACAAATTGCTTTAACCCTAAGGTTAAAACAGTGCCCTAGCCGATGAAGCTGAGGACTTTAAACCAAAAAATGTTTGTAATAAATAAACCTCACATGAGGAACAAACTCCAAATACATGGATAACAAATTGCTTTAATCCTAAGGTTAAAACAGTGCCCCAGCTAATTCCTCCAAATACAGTGCCCCAGCTGATTTCTCCAAATATAGTGCTCCAGCCAAAAACAGTGCGCCAGACAAGTTCTCCAAATACATGGAGAAGAAATTGCTTTAACACTTAAGGTTAAACAGTGCCCCAGCCACTGAAGCTGAGGACCTTAAACCAAACAAAGTTGTGTTAAAAACAAAGCTGTTTAACCTCGCATGAGGAGAAAACTCCAAATACATGGAGAACAAATTGCTTTAACCCTAAGGTTAAAAGAATGCCCCAGCCAATGAAGGTGAGGATCTTAAACTGATAAAGTTGGTAATAAATAAACCTCACATGAGGAACAAACTCCAAATACATGGAGAACAATTGCTTAACCCTAAGGTTAAAACAGTGCCCTAGCCGATGAAGCTCAGGACTTTAAACCAAACAATGTTTGTAATAAATAAACCTCACATGAGGAACAAACTCCAAATACATGGAGAACAAATTGCTTTAATCCTAAGGTTAAAACAGTGCCCCAGCCAATTTCTCCAAATACAGTGCCCCAGCCAAGTTCTTCAAATACATGGAGAACAAATTGATGAGGAACAAACTCCAAATGCATGTACATGGAGAACAATTGCTTATCGCCAAGGTTAAAACAGTGACCCAGCCAATGAACTTGAGGACGTTAAACGAAACAAAATTGGTAATAAATAAACTTCGCATGAAGAACAAACTCCAAATACATGGAGAACAAATTGCTTTAATCCTAAGGTTAAAACAGTGCCCCAGCTAATTTCTCCAAATACAGTGCCCCAGCTAATTTCTCCAAATACAATGCTGCAGCCAAAAACAGTGCACCAGCCAGGTTCTCCAAATACACGGAGAACAAATTGCATTAATGCTAAGGTTAAAACAGTGTCCCAGCATAAGAAGCTGAGGACCTTAAACTAAACAAAGTTGGTAATAAATAAACCTCGCATGAGGAACAAACTCCAAATACATGTACATGGAGAACAACTGCTTTAACCATAAGGTTAAAACAGTACCCCAGCTAATTTCTCCAAATACAGTGCCCCAGTCAAAAATAGTGCCCCAGCCAAGTTCTCCAAATACATGGAGAACAAATTGCATTAACGCTAAGGTTAAAACAGTGTCCCAGCATAAGAAGCTGAGGACCTTAAACTAAACAAAGTTGGTAATAAATAAACCTCGCATGAGGAACAAACTCCAAATACATGTACATGGAGAACAACTGCTTTAACCATAAGGTTAAAACAGTGCCCCAGCTAATTTCTGCAAATGCAGTACCCCAGCTAATTCTCCAAATACAGTTCTCCAGCCAAAAACAGTGTCCCAGCAAAGTTCTCCAAATACATGGACAACAAATTGCTTTAACACTCCAAATACATGGAGAACAAATTTCTTTAACCCTAAGGTTAAAACAGTGCCCAAGCTAATTTCTCCAAATACAGTGCCCCAGCTAATTTCTCTAAATACAGTGCCCCAGCTAATTTCTCTAAATACAGTGCTCCAGCTAATTTCTCTAAATACACCCCAGCCAAAAACAGTGCCCCGGCCAAGTTCTCTAAATACATGGAGAACTAATTGTTTAACCACAAGGTTAAAACAGTGCCCCAGCCAATGAAGATCAGGACCTTAAACGAAACAAAATTGGTAACAAATAAACTTCGCATGAGGAACAAACTCCAAATACATGTACATGGAGAAAAATTGCTTTAACCCTAAGGTTAAAACAGTGCCCCTGCTAATTTCTCCAAATACCGTGCCCCAGCTAATTTCTCCAAATACATGGAGAACAAATTGCTTTAAACGATAAGTTTAAAACAGTGCACCAAAAACAGTGCCCGAGCCAAAAACAGTGCCCCAGCTAATTTCTCCAAATACAGTGCTCCAGCCAAAACAGTGCCCCAGTCAAGTTCTCCAAATACATGGAGAACAAATTGCTTTAACCCTAATGTTAAAAAAGTGCCCCAGCCAATTTCACCAAATACAGTGCTCCAGCCAAAAACAGTGTCCCAGCCAAGTTCTCAAAATACATGAAGAACAAATTTCTTAACCCCAAGGTTAAAACAGTGCCCCAGCCAATGAAGGTGAGGACATTAAACCAAACAAAGTTGGTGATAAATAAACTTCGCATGAGGAACAAATTCCAAATACATGCAGAACAATTGCTTAACCCGAAGATTAAAACAGTACCCCAGCTAATGTAGCTGAGGACCTTAAACCAAACAAAGTTGTGTTAAAACAAAGCTGTTTTAACCTCACATGAGGAGCAAACTCCAAATACATGGGGAACAAATTGCTTTAACCATAAAGTTAAAACAGTGCCCCAGCCAATAAAGGCGAGGACCTTAAATTAAACAAAGTTGGTAATAAATAAACCTCACATGAGGAACAAATTCCAAACACGTGGAGAACAATTGTTTAACCCTAAGGTTAAAACAGTGCCCCAGCCAATGAAGCTGAGGACCTTAAACCAAACAAAGTTGTGTTAAAACAAAGCTGTTTTTAACCTCATATAAAGAGCAAACTCCAAATACATGGAGAACAAATTGCTTGAACCATAAGGTTAAAACAGTGCCCAGCCAATGAAGCTGAGGACCTTAAACCAAACAAAGTTGTGTTAAAACAAATCTGTTTTAACCTCATATGAGGAGCAAACTCCAAATACATGGGAAACAAATTGCTTTAACCCTAAGGTTAAAACAGTGCCCTAGCCGATGAAGCTGAGGACTTTAAACCAAAAAATGTTTGTAATAAATAAACCTCACATGAGGAACAAACTCCAAATACATGGATAAACAAATTGCTTTAATCCTAAGGTTAAAACAGTGCCCCAGCTAATTCCTCCAAATACAGTGCCCCAGCTGATTTCTCCAAATATAGTGCTCCAGCCAAAAACAGTGCGCCAGACAAGTTCTCCAAATACATGGAGAAGAAATTGCTTTAACACTTAAGGTTAAACAGTGCCCCAGCCACTGAAGCTGAGGACCTTAAACCAAACAAAGTTGTGTTAAAACAAAGCTGTTTAACCTCGCATGAGGAGAAAAACTCCAAATACATGGAGAACAAATTGCTTTAACCCTAAGGTTAAAAGAATGCCCCAGCCAATGAAGGTGAGGATCTTAAACTGATAAAGTTGGTAATAAATAAACCTCACATGAGGAACAAACTCCAAATACATGGAGAACAATTGCTTAACCCTAAGGTTAAAACAGTGCCCTAGCCGATGAAGCTCAGGACTTTAAACCAAACAATGTTTGTAATAAATAAACCTCACATGAGGAACAAACTCCAAATACATGGAGAACAAATTGCTTTAATCCTAAGGTTAAAACAGTGCCCCAGCCAATTTCTCCAAATACAGTGCCCCAGCCAAGTTCTTCAAATACATGGAGAACAAATTGATGAGGAACAAACTCCAAATGCATGTACATGGAGAACAATTGCTTATCGCCAAGGTTAAAACAGTGACCCAGCCAATGAACTTGAGGACCTTAAACGAAACAAAATTGGTAATAAATAAACTTCGCATGAAGAACAAACTCCAAATACATGGAGAACAAATTGCTTTAATCCTAAGGTTAAAACAGTGCCCCAGCTAATTTCTCCAAATACAGTGCCCCAGCTAATTTCTCCAAATACAATGCTGCAGCCAAAAACAGTGCACCAGCCAGGTTCTCCAAATACATGGAGAACAAATTGCATTAATGCTAAGGTTAAAACAGTGTCCCAGCATAAGAAGCTGAGGACCTTAAACTAAACAAAGTTGGTAATAAATAAACCTCGCATGAGGAACAAACTCCAAATACATGTACATGGAGAACAACTGCTTTAACCATAAGGTTAAAACAGTACCCCAGCTAATTTCTCCAAATACAGTGCCCCAGTCAAAAATAGTGCCCCAGCCAAGTTCTCCAAATACATGGAGAACAAATTGCATTAACGCTAAGGTTAAAACAGTGTCCCAGCATAAGAAGCTGAGGACCTTAAACTAAACAAAGTTGGTAATAAATAAACCTCGCATGAGGAACAAACTCCAAATACATGTACATGGAGAACAACTGCTTTAACCATAAGGTTAAAACAGTGCCCCAGCTAATTTCTGCAAATGCAGTACCCCAGCTAATTCTCCAAATACAGTTCTCCAGCCAAAAACAGTGTCCCAGCAAAGTTCTCCAAATACATGGACAACAAATTGCTTTAACACTCCAAATACATGGAGAACAAATTTCTTTAACCCTAAGGTTAAAACAGTGCCCAAGCTAATTTCTCCAAATACAGTGCCCCAGCTAATTTCTCTAAATACAGTGCCCCAGCTAATTTCTCTAAATACAGTGCTCCAGCTAATTTCTCTAAATACACCCCAGCCAAAAACAGTGCCCCGGCCAAGTTCTCTAAATACATGGAGAACTAATTGTTTAACCACAAGGTTAAAACAGTGCCCCAGCCAATGAAGATCAGGACCTTAAACGAAACAAAATTGGTAACAAATAAACTTCGCATGAGGAACAAACTCCAAATACATGTACATGGAGAAAAATTGCTTTAACCCTAAGGTTAAAACAGTGCCCCTGCTAATTTCTCCAAATACATGGAGAACAAATTGCTTTAACGATAAGTTTAAAACAGTGCACCAAAAACAGTGCCCGAGCCAAAAAACAGTGCCCGAGCCAAAAACAGTGCCCCAGCTAATTTCTCCAAATACAGTGCTCCAGCCAAAACAGTGCCCCAGTCAAGTTCTCCAAATACATGGAGAACAAATTGCTTTAACCCCAAGGTTAAAACAGTGCCCCAGCCAATGAAGGTGAGGACATTAAACCAAACAAAGTTGGTGATAAATAAACTTCGCATGAGGAACAAATTCCAAATACATGCAGAACAATTGCTTAACCCGAAGATTAAAACAGTGCCCCAGCCAATGAAGCTGAGGACCTTAAACCAAACAAAGTTGTGTTAAAACAAAGCTGTTTTAACCTCATATAAAGAGCAAACTCCAAATACATGGAGAACAAATTGCTTTAACCCTAAGGTTAAAACAGTGCCCTAGCCGATGAAGCTGAGGACTTTAAACCAAAAAATGTTTGTAATAAATAAACCTCACATGAGGAACAAACTCCAAATACATGGATAACAAATTGCTTTAATCCTAAGGTTAAAACAGTGCCCCAGCTAATTCCTCCAAATACAGTGCCCCAGCTGATTTCTCCAAATATAGTGCTCCAGCCAAAAACAGTGCGCCAGACAAGTTCTCCAAATACATGGAGAAGAAATTGCTTTAACACTTAAGGTTAAAACAGTGCCCTAGCCGATGAAGCTGAGGACTTTAAACCAAAAAATGTTTGTAATAAATAAACCTCACATGAGGAACAAACTCCAAATACATGGATAACAAATTGCTTTAATCCTAAGGTTAAAACAGTGCCCCAGCTAATTCCTCCAAATACAGTGCCCCAGCTGATTTCTCCAAATATAGTGCTCCAGCCAAAAACAGTGCGCCAGACAAGTTCTCCAAATACATGGAGAAGAAATTGCTTTAACACTTAAGGTTAAACAGTGCCCCAGCCACTGAAGCTGAGGACCTTAAACCAAACAAAGTTGTGTTAAAACAAAGCTGTTTAACCTCGCATGAGGAGAAAACTCCAAATACATGGAGAACAAATTGCTTTAACCCTAAGGTTAAAAGAATGCCCCAGCCAATGAAGGTGAGGATCTTAAACTGACAAAGTTGGTAATAAATAAACCTCACATGAGGAACAAACTCCAAATACATGGAGAACAATTGCTTAACCCTAAGGTTAAAACAGTGCCCTAGCCGATGAAGCTCAGGACTTTAAACCAAACAATGTTTGTAATAAATAAACCTCACATGAGGAACAAACTCCAAATACATGGAGAACAAATTGCTTTAATCCTAAGGTTAAAACAGTGCCCCAGCCAATTTCTCCAAATACAGTGCCCCAGCCAAGTTCTTCAAATACATGGAGAACAAATTGATGAGGAACAAACTCCAAATGCATGTACATGGAGAACAATTGCTTATCGCCAAGGTTAAAACAGTGACCCAGCCAATGAAGCTGAGGACCTTAAAACTAAACAAAGTTGGAAATAAATAAACCTCGCATGAGGAACAAACTCCAAATACATGTACATGGAGAACAACTGCTTTAACCATAAGGTTAAAACAGTACCCCAGCTAATTTCTCCAAATACAGTGCCCCGGTCAAAAATAGTGCCCCAGCCAAGTTCTCCAAATACATGGAGAACAAATTGCATTAACGCTAAGGTTAAAACAGTGTCCCAGCATAAGAAGCTGAGGACCTTAAACTAAACAAAGTTGGTAATAAATAAACCTCGCATGAGGAACAAACTCCAAATGCTTGTACATGGAGAACAATTGCTTATCCCCAAGGTTAAAACAGTGCCCCAGCCAATGAAGATGAGGACCTAAAACAAAACAAAGTTGCGTTAAAACAAAGCTGTTTAACCTCGCATGAGGAGAAAACTCCAAATACATGGAGAACAAATTGCTTTAACCCTAAGGTTAAAACAGTGACCCAGCTAATTTCTCCAAATACACAGTGCTCCACCAAAAACAGTGCCCGAGCCAAAAAACAGTGCCCCAGCTAATTTCTCCAAATACAGTGCTCCAGCCAAAAACAGTGCCCCAGCAAAGTTCTCCAAATACATGGAGAACAAATTGCTTTAACCCTAAGGTTAAAAAATGCCCCAGCAAATGAATTGGAGGAACCTAAACCAAACAAAGTTGGTAATGAACAAACTTATTTGGAACAAACTCCAAATACATGGAGAACAAATTGCATTAACCCTAAGGTTAAAACAGTGTCCCAGCCAAAGAAGCTGAGGACCTTAAACTAAACAAAGTTGGTAATAAATAAACCTCGCATGAGGAACAAACTCCAAATGCATGTACATGGAGAACAATTGCTTATCGCCAAGGTTAAAACAGTGCCCCAGCCAATGAAGATGAGGACCTTAAACCAAACAATGTTGGTAATAAATAAACTTCAGATGAGGAACAAACTCCAAATACATGGAGAACAAATTGCTTTAACCCTAAGGTTAAAACAGTGCCCCTGCTAATTTCTCCAAATACAGTGCCCCAGCTAATTTCTCCAAATAAAGTGCTGCAGCCAAAAACAGTGCCCCAGCCAAGTTCTCCAGATATATGGAGAACAAATTGCTTTAACCCTAAGGTTAAAAAAGTGCGCCAGCCAATGAAGCTGAGGACCTAAAACAAAACAAAGTTGCGTTAAAACAAAGCTGTTTAACCTCGCATGAGGAGAAAACTCCAAATACATGGAGAACAAATTGCTTTAACCCTAAGGTTAAAACAGTGACCCAGCTGATTTCTCCAAATACACAGTGCTCCACCAAAAACAGTGCCCGAGCCAAAAAACAGTGCCCGAGCCAAAAACAGTGCCCCAGCTAATTTCTCCAAATACAGTGCTCCAGCCAAAAACAGTGCCCCAGCAAAGTTCTCCAAATACATGGAGAACAAATTGCTTTAACCCTAAGGTTAAAAAATGCCCCAGCAAATGAATTGGAGGAACCTAAACCAAACAAAGTTGGTAATGAATAAACTTATTTGGAACAAACTCCAAATACATGGAGAACAAATTGCATTAACCCTAAGGTTAAAACAGTGACCCAGCCAATGAAGCTGAGGACCTTAAACTAAACAAAGTTGGAAATAAATAAACCTCGCATGAGGAACAAACTCCAAATACATGTACATGGAGAACAACTGCTTTAACCATAAGGTTAAAACAGTACCCCAGCTAATTTCTCCAAATACAGTGCCCCGGTCAAAAATAGTGCCCCAGCCAAGTTCTCCAAATACATGGAGAACAAATTGCATTAACGCTAAGGTTAAAACAGTGTCCCAGCATAAGAAGCTGAGGACCTTAAACTAAACAAAGTTGGTGATAAATAAACTTCGCATGAGGAACAAATTCCAAATACATGCAGAACAATTGCCTAACCCAAAGATTAAAACAGTACGCCAGCCAATGTAGCTGAGGACCTTAAACCAAACAAAGTTGTGTTAAAACAAAGCTGTTTTAACCTCACACGAGGAACAAACTCGAAATACATAGAGAACAAATTGGATTAACCATAAGGTTAAAACAGTGCACCAGTCAATGAATCTGAGGACCTTAAACCAAACGAAGTTGTGCTAAAACAAAGCTGTTTTAACCTCACATGAGGAACAAACTCCAAATACATGGAGAACAAATTGCTTTAACGATAAGTTTAAAACAGTGCACCAAAAACAGTGCCCGAGCCAAAAAACAGTGCCCGAGCCAAAAACAGTGCCCCAGCTAATTTCTCCAAATACAGTGCTCCCAGCCAAAAACCGTGCCCCTGCCAAGTTCTCCAAATACATGGAGAACAAATTGCTTTAACCCTAAGGTTAAAAAATGCCCCAGCAAATGAATTGGAGGAACCTAAACCAAACAAAGTTGGTAATGAATAAACTTATTTGGAACAAACTCCAAATACATGGAGAACAAATTGCTTTAACCCTAATGTTAAAAAAGTGCCCCAGCCAATTTCACCAAATACAGTGCTCCAGCCAAAAACAGTGTCCCAGCCAAGTTCTCAAAATACATGGAGAACAAATTTCTTAACCCCAAGGTTAAAACAGTGCCCCAGCCAATGAAGGTGAGGACCTTAAACCAAACAAAGTTGGTGATAAATAAACTTCGCATGAGGAACAAATTCCAAATACATGCAGAACAATTGCTTAACCCAAAGATTAAAACAGTACCCCAGCCAATGTAGCTGAGGACCTTAAACCAAACAAAGTTGTGTTTAAAACAAAGCTATTTTAGCCTCACATGAGGAACAAACTCGAAATACATAGAGAACAAATTGGTTTAACCATAAGGTTTAAAACAGTGCACCAGTCAATGAAGCTGAGGACCTTAAACCAAACAAAGTTGTGCTAAAACAAAGCTGTTTTAACCTCACATGAGGAACAAACTCCAAATACATGGAGAACAAATTGCTTTAACCATAAGTTTAAAACAGTGCACCAAAAAACAGTGCCCGAGCCAAAAAAACAGTGCCCGAGCCAAAAACAGTGCCCCAGCTAATTTCTCCAAATACAGTGCTCCAGCCAAAAAACAGTGCCCCAGTCAAGTTCTCCAAATACATGGAGAACAAATTGCTTTAACCCTAAGGTTAAAAAATGCCCGAGAAAATGAATTGGAGGAACGTAAACAAAACAAAGTTGGTAATGAATAAACTTAATTGGAACAAACTCCAAAATACATGGAGAACAAATTGCTTTAACGCTAATGTTAAAAAAGTGCCCTAGCCAATTTCACCAAATACAGTGCTCCGGCCAAAAACAGTGTCCCAGCCAAGTTCTCAAAATACATGGAGAACAAACTTCTTAACCCCAAGGTTAAAACAGTGCCCCAGCCAATGAAGGTGAGGACCTTAAACCAAACAAAGTTGGTGATAAATAAATTTCGCATGATTAACAAATTCCAAATACATGCAGAACAATTGCTTAACCCAAAGATTAAAACAGTACCCCAGCCAATGTAGCTGAGGACCTTAAACCAAACTAAGTTGTGTTAAAACAAAGCTGTTTTAACCTCACATGAGGAACAAATTCCAAACACGTGGAGAACAATTGTTTAACCCTAAGGTTAAAACAGTGCCCCAGCCAATGAAGCTGAGGACCTTAAACCAAACAAAGTTGTGTTAAAACAAAACTGTTTTAACCTCATATAAAGAGCAAACTCCAAATACATGGAGAACAAATTGCTTTAACCATAACGTTAAAACAGTGCCCAGCCAATGAAGCTGAGGAACTTAAACTAAACAAATTTTGTAATAAATAAACCACACATGAGGAACAAACTCCAAATACATGGAGAACAATTGCTTTTATCCTAAGGTTAAAACGGTGCCCCAGCTAATTTCTCCAAATACAGTGCTCCAGACAAAAACAGTGCCCCAGCCAAGTTCTCCAAATACATGAAGAAGAAATTGCTTTAACACTTAAGGTTAAAACAGTGCCCTAGCCAATGAAGCTGAGGACCTTAAACCAATCAAAGTTGTGTTAAAACCAAGATGTTTTAAGCTCACACGAGGAAAAACTCGAAATACATAGAGAACAAATTGGATTAACCATAAGGTTAAAACAGTGCACGAGCCAACGAAGCTGAGGACCTTAAACCAAACAAAGTTGTGTTAAAACAAATCTGTTTAACCTCATATGAGGAGCAAACTCCAAATACACGAGAAACAAATTGCTTTAACCCTAAGGTTAAAACTGTGCCCCAGATAATTTCTCCAAATACAGTGCCCCAGCTAATTTCTCCAAATACAGTGCTCCAGAAAAAAACAGTGCCCCTGACAAGTTCTACAAATACATGGAGAAGAAATTGCTTTAACACTTAAGGTTGAAACAGTGCCCTAGCCAATGAAGCTGAGGACCTTAAACCAAACAAAGTTGTGTTAAAACAAAGCTGTTTAACCTCGCATGAGGAGAAAACTCCAAATACATGGAGAACAAATTGCTTTAACCCTAAGGTTAAAACAGTGCCCCAGCCAATGAAGGTGAGGATCTTAAACTGACAATGTTTGTAATAAATAAACCTCACATGAGGAACAAACTCCAAATACATGGAGAACAATTGCTTTTATCCTAAGGTTAAAACGGTGCCCCAGCTAATTTCTCCAAATACAGTGCTCCAGACAAAAACAGTGCCCCAGCCAAGTTCTCCAAATACATGAAGAAGAAATTGCTTTAACACTTAAGGTTAAAACAGTGCCCTAGCCAATGAAGCTGAGGACCTTAAACCAAACAAAGTTGTGTAAAAACAAGCTGTTTAACCTCGCATGAGGAGAAAACTCCAAATACATGGAGAACAAATTGCATTAACCCTAAGGTTAAAACAGTGCCCCAGCCAATGAAGGTGAGGATCTTAAACTGACAATGTTTGTAATAAATAAACCTCACATGAGGAACAAACTCCAAATACATGGAGAACAATTGCTTTAATCCTAAGGTTAAAACGGTGCCCCAGCTAATTTCTCCAAATACAGTGCCCCAGCTAATTTCTCCAAATACAGTGCTCGATACAAAAACAGTGCCCCAGCCAAGTTCTCCAAATACATGAAGAATAAATTGCTTTAACACTTAAGGTTAAAACAGTGCCCTAGCCAATGAAGCTGAGGACTTTAAACCAAACAATGTTTGTAATAAATAAACCTCAAAAACAAACTCCAAATACATGGATAACAAATTGCTTTAATCCTAAGGTTAAAACAGTGCCCTAGCCAATGAAGCTGAGGACCTTAAACCAAACAAAGTTGTGTAAAAACAAGCTGTTTAACCTCGCATGAGGAGAAAACTCCAAATACATGGAGAACAAATTGCATTAACCCTAAGGTTAAAACAGTGCCCCAGCCAATGAAGGTGAGGATCTTAAACTGACAATGTTTGTAATAAATAAACCTCACATGAGGAACAAACTCCAAATACATGGAGAACAATTGCTTTAATCCTAAGGTTAAAACGGTGCCCCAGCTAATTTCTCCAAATACAGTGCCCCAGCTAATTTCTCCAAATACAGTGCTCGATACAAAAACAGTGCCCCAGCCAAGTTCTCCAAATACATGAAGAAGAAATTGCTTTAACACTTAAGGTTAAAACAGTGCCCTAGCCAATGAAGCTGAGGACTTTAAACCAAACAATGTTTGTAATAAATAAACCTCAAAAACAAACTCCAAATACATGGATAACAAATTGCTTTAATCCTAAGGTTAAAACAGTGCCCCAGCTAATTCCTCCAAATACAGTGCCCCAGCTAATTTCTCCAAATACAGTGCTCCAGCCAAAAACAGTGTCCCAGCCAAGTTCTCCAAATACATGAAGAAGAAATTGCTTTAACACATAAGGTTAAAACAGTGCCCTAGCCAATGAAGCTGAGGACCTTAAACCAAACAAAGTTGTGTAAAAACAAAGCTGTTTAACCTCGCACGAGGAGAAAACTCCAAATACATGGAGAACAAATTGCTTTAACCCTAAG
This sequence comes from Chrysogorgia sp. JL179-B06, assembly GCA_035772405.1. Taxonomy (NCBI): domain Eukaryota; kingdom Metazoa; phylum Cnidaria; class Anthozoa; order Scleralcyonacea; family Chrysogorgiidae; genus Chrysogorgia; species Chrysogorgia sp. JL179-B06. Next base: position 10,240 of record JAYKKM010000190.1, on the reverse strand, counting down.
GTTAAAACAGTGCCCCAGACAATGAAGGTGAGGATCTTAAACTGACAATGTTTGTAATAAATAAACCTCACATGAGGAACAAACTCCAAATACATGGAGAACAATTGCTTTAATCCTAAGGTTAAAACGGTGCCCCAGCTAATTTCTCCAAATACAGTGCTCCAGACAAAAACAGTGCCCCAGCCAAGTTCTCCAAATACATGAAGAAGAAATTGCTTTAACACTTAAGGTTAAAACAGTGCCCTAGCCAATGAAGCTGAGGACTTTAAACCAAACAATGTTGGTAATAAATAAACCTCACATGAGGAACAAACTCCAAATACATGGATAACAAATTGCTTTAATCCTAAGGTTAAAACAGTGCCCCAGCTAATTCCTCCAAATACAGTGCCCCAGCTGATTTCTCCAAATATAGTGCTGCAGCCAAAAACAGTGCGCCAGCCAAGTTCTCCAAATACATGGAGAAGAAATTGCTTTAACCCTAAGGTTGTAACGGTGCCCCAGCTAATTTCTCCAAATACAGTGCTCCAGCCAAAAACAGTGTCCCAGCCAAGTTCTCCAAATACATGGAGCACAAATTGCTTTAACACTCCAAATACATGGACAACAAATTTCTTTAACCCTAATATTAAAACAGTGCTCCAGCCAATTTCACCAAATACAGTGCCCCAGCCAAAAAACAGTGCCCCAGACAAGTTCTCCAAATACATGGAGAACAAATTGCTTTAAAAGTCCGCATACATGAAGAACAAATTGCTTTAACCCTAAGGTTAAAACAGTGCCCAAGCTAATTTCTCCAAATACGGTGCCACAGCTAATTTCTCCAAATAAAGTGCTCCAGCCAAAAACAGTGCCCCAGCCAAGTTCTCCAGATACATGGAGAACAAATTGTTTTAAGCCTAAGGTTGAAACAGTGCCCCAGCCAATGAAGGTGAGGACCTTAAACTAAACAAAGTTGGTGATAAATAAACTTCACATGAGGAACAAACTCCAAATACACTGGGAACAAATTGCTTTAACCCTAAGGTTAAAAAAGTGCGCCAGCCAATGAAGCTGAGGACCTAAAACAAAACAAAGTTGCATTAAAACAAAGCTGTTTAACCTCGCATGAGGAGAAAACTCCAAATACATGGAGAACAAATTGCTTTAACCCTAAGGTTAAAACAGTGACCCAGCTAATTTCTCCAAATACAGTGCTCCACCAAAAACAGTGCCCGAGCCAAAAAAACAGTGGCGGAGCCAAAAAACAGTGCCCCAGCTAATTTCTCCAAATACAGTGCTCCAGCCAAAAAACAGTGCCCCAGCAAAGTTCTCCAAATACATGGAGAACAAATTGCTTTAACCCTAAGGTTAAAAAATGCCCCAGCAAATGAATTGGAGGAACCTAAACCAAACAAAGTTGGTAATGAATAAACTTATTTGGAACAAACTCCAAATACATGGAGAAAAAATTTCTTAACCGCAAGGTTAAAACAGTGCCCCAGCTAATTTCTCCAAATACAGTGCCCCAGCTAATTTCTCCAAATACAGTGCCCCAGCTAATTTCTCCAAATACAGTGCCATAGCTAATTTCTCCAAATACAGTGCTCCAGCCAAAAACAGTGTCCCAGCCAAGTTCTCCAAATACATGGAGCACAAATTGTTTTAACACTCCAAATACATGGACAACAAATTTCTTTAACCCTAATATTAAAACAGTGCTCCAGCCAATTTCACCAAATACAGTGCCCCAGCCAAAAACAGTGCCCCAGACAAGTTCTCCAAATACATGGAGAACAAATTGCTTTAAAAGTCCGCATACATGAAGAACAAATTGCTTTAACCCTAAGGTTAAAACAGTGCCCAAGCTAATTTCTCCAAATACGGTGCCACAGCTAATTTCTCCAAATAAAGTGCTCCAGCCAAAAACAGTGCCCCAGCCAAGTTCTCCAGATACATGGAGAACAAATTGTTTTAAGCCTAAGGTTGAAACAGTGCCCCAGCCAATGAAGGTGAGGACCTTAAACTAAACAAAGTTGTTGATAAATAAACTTCACATGAGGAACAAACTCCAAATACACTGGGAACAAATTGCTTTAACCCTAAGGTTAAAAAAGTGCGCCAGCCAATGAAGCTGAGGACCTAAAACAAAACAAAGTTGTGTTAAAACAAAGCTGTTTAACCTCGCATGAGGAGAAAACTCCAAATACATGGAGAACAAATTGCTTTAACCCTAAGGTTAAAACAGTGACCCAGCTAATTTCTCCAAATACAGTGCTCCACCAAAAACAGTGCCCGAGCCAAAAAACAGTGGCCGAGCCAAAAACAGTGCCCCAGCTAATTTCTCCAAATACAGTGCTCCAGCCAAAAACAGTGCCCCAGCAAAGTTCTCCAAATACATGGAGAACAAATTGCTTTAACCCTAAGGTTAAAAAATGCCCCAGCAAATGAATTGGAGGAACCTAAACCAAACAAAGTTGGTAATGAATAAACTTATTTGGAACAAACTCCAAATACATGGAGAAAACATTTCTTAACCGCAAGGTTAAAACAGTGCCCCAGCTAATTTCTCCAAATACAGTGCCCCAGCTAATTTCTCCAAATACAGTGCCCCAGCTAATTTCTCCAAATACAGTGCCATAGCTAATTTCTCCAAATACAGTGCTCCAGCCAAAAACAGTGTCCCAGCCAAGTTCTCCAAATACATGGAGAACAAATTGCTTTAACACTCCAAATACATGGACAACAAATTTCTTTAACCCTAATATTAAAACGATGCCCCAGCCAATTTCACCAAATACAGTGCCCCAGCCAAAAACAGTGCCCCAGCCAAGTTCTCCAAATACATGGAGAACAAATTGCTTTAAAACTCCGCATACATGGAGAACAAATTGCTTTAACCCTAAGGTTAAAACAGTGAACTAAACAAAGTTGGTGATAAATAAACCTCACATGAGGAACAAACTCCAAATACATGGAGAACAAATTTCTTTAACCCTAATGTTTAAAACAGTGCCGCAGCCAATTTCTCCAAATACAGTGCCCAGCCAAAAACAGTGCCCAGCCAAAAACAGTTCCCCAGCCAAGTTCTTCAAATACATGGAGAACAAATTGCTTTAACCCTAAGGTTAAAACAGTGAACTAAACAAAATTGGTAATAAATAAACTTCGCATGAGGAACAAACTCCAAATACACGGAGAACAAATTTCATTAACCCTAAGGTTAAAACAACGCACCAGCCAATGAAGCTGAGGATCTTAAATCAAACAAAGTTTGTAATAAATAAACCTCACATGAGGAACAAACTCCAAATACATGGAGAACAAATTGCTTTAATCCTAAGGTTAAAACAGTGCCCCAGCTAATTTCTCCAAATACAATGCTCCAGCCAAAAACAGTGCCCCAGCCCGGTTCTCCAAATACACGGAGAACAAATTGCTTTAACCCTAAGGTTGTAACGGTGCCACAGCTAATTTCTCCAAATACAGTGCTCCAGCCAAAAACAGTGTCCCAGCCAAGTTCTCCAAATACATGGAGCACAAATTGCTTTAACACTCCAAATACATGGACAACACATTTCTTTAACCCTAATATTAAAACAGTGCTCCAGCCAATTTCACCAAATACAGTGCCCCAGCCAAAAACAGTGCCCCAGACAAGTTCTCCAAATACATGGAGAACAAATTGCTTTAAAACTCTGCATACATGGAGAACAAATTGCTTTAACCCTAAGGTTAAAACAGTGCCCAAGCTAATTTCTCCAAATACGGTGCCCCAGCTAATTTCTCCAAATACAGTGCCCAGCCAAAAACAGTTCCCCAGCCAAGTTCTTCAAATACATGGAGAACAAATTGCTTTAACCCTAAGGTTAAAACAGTGAACTAAACAAAATTGGTAATAAATAAACTTCGCATGAGGAACAAACTCCAAATACACGGAGAACAAATTTCATTAACCCTAAGGTTAAAACAACGCACCAGCCAATGAAGCTGAGGATCTTAAATCAAACAAAGTTTGTAATAAATAAACCTCACATGAGGAACAAACTCCAAATACATGGAGAACAAATTGCTTTAATCCTAAGGTTAAAACAGTGCCCCAGCTAATTTCTCCAAATACAATGCTCCAGCCAAAAACAGTGCGCCAGCCAGGTTCTCCAAATACACGGAGAACAAATTGCTTTAACCCTAAGGTTGTAACGGTGCCACAGCTAATTTCTCCAAATACAGTGCTCCAGCCAAAAACAGTGTCCCAGCCAAGTTCTCCAAATACATGGAGCACAAATTGCTTTAACACTCCAAATACATGGACAACAAATTTCTTTAACCCTAATATTAAAACAGTGCTCCAGCCAATTTCACCAAATACAGTGCCCCAGCCAAAAACAGTGCCCCAGACAAGTTCTCCGAATACATGGAGAACAAATTGCTTTAAAACTCCGCATACATGGAGAACAAATTGCTTTAACCCTAAGGTTAAAACAGTGCCCAAGCTAATTTCTCCAAATACGGTGCCCCAGCTAATTTCTCCAAATACAGTGCTCCAGCCAAAAACAGTGCCCCAGCCAAGTTCTCCAAATACATGGAGAACAAATTGCTTTAAGCCTAAGGTTAAAACAGTGCCCCAGCCAATGAAGGTGAGGACCTTAAACTAAACAAAGTTGGTGATAAATAAACCTCACATGAGGAACAAACTCCAAATACACTGGGAACAAATTGCTTTAACCCTAAGGTTAAAAAAAGTGCGCCAGCCAATGAAGCTGAGGACCTAAAACAAAACAAAATTGCGTTAAAACAAAGCTGTTTAACCTCGCATGAGGAGAAAACTCCAAATACATGGAGAACAAATTGCTTTAACCCTAAGGTTAAAACAGTGACCCAGCTAATTTCTCCAAATACAGTGCTCCAGCCAAAAACAGTGCCCCAGCAAAGTTCTCCAAATACATGGAGAACAAATTGCTTTAACCCTAAGGTTAAAAAATGCCCCAGCAAATGAATTGGAGGAACCTAAACCAAACAAAGTTGGTAATGAATAAACTTATTTGGAACAAACTCCAAATACATGGAGAACAAATTTCTTAACCCCAAGGTTAAAACAGTGCCCCAGCTAATTTCTCCAAATACAGTGCCCCAGCTAATTTCTCCAAATACAGTGCCATAGCTAATTTCTCCAAATACAGTGCTCCAGCGAAAAACAGTGTCCCAGCCGAGTTCTCCAAATACATGGAGAACAAATTGCTTTAAACACTCCAAATACATGGACAACAAATTTCTTTAACCCTAATATTAAAACGATGCCCCAGCCAATTTCACCAAATACAGTACCCCAGCCAAAAACAGTGCCCCAGCCAAGTTCTCCAAATACATGGAGAACAAATTGCTTTTAAAACTCCGCATACATGGAGAACAAATTGCTTTAACCCTAAGGTTAAAACAGTGAACTAAACAAAGTTGGTGATAAATAAACCTCACATGAGGAACAAACTCCAAATACATGGAGAACAAATTTCTATTAACCCTAATGTTAAAACAGTGCCCGCAGCCAATTTCTCCCTATACAGTGCCCCAGCCAAAAACAGTGCCCCAGCCAAGTTCTTCAAATACATGGAGAACAAATTGTTTAACCCCAAGGTTAAAACAGTGACCCAGCCAATGAACGTCGAGGACCTTAAACCAAACAAAATTGGTAATAAATAAACTTCGCATGAAGAACAAACTCCAAATACATGGAGAACAAATTTCATATAACCCTAAGGTTAAAACAACGCACCAGCCAATGATGCTGAGGATCTTAAATCAAACAAAGTTTGTAATAAATAAACCTCACATGAGGAACAAACTCCAAATACATGGAGAACAAATTTCTTTAACCCTAATGTTAAAACAGTGCCCCAGCCAATTTCTCCAAATACAGTGCCCCAGCCAAGTTCTTCAAATACATGGAGAAGAAATTGTTTAATCCCAAGGTTAAAACAGTGCCCCAGCCAATGAAGATGAGGACCTTAAACCAAACAAAATTGGTAATAAATAAACTTCACATGAAGAACGATCTCCAAATACATGGAGAACAAATTTCATTAACCCTAAGGTTAAAACAGTGCCCTAGCCAATGAAGCTGAGGACTTTAAACCAAGCAAAGTTTGTAATAAATAAACCTCACATGAGGAACAAACTCCAAATACATGGAGAACAAATTGCTTTAATCCTCAGGTTAAAACAGTGCCCCAGCTAATTAATCCAAATATAGTGCCCCAGCTAATTTCTCCAAATACAATGCTCCAGCCAAAAACAGTGCCCCAGCCAAGTTCTCCAAATACATGGAGCACAAATTGGTTTAACACTCCAAATACATGGACAACAAATTTCTTTAACCCTAATATTAAAACAGTGCTCCAGCCAATTTCACCAAATACAGTGCCCCAGCCAAAAACAGTGCCCCAGCCAAGTTCTCCAAATACATGGAGAACAAATTGCTTTAAAACTCCGCATACATGGAGAACAAATTGCTTTAACCCTAAGGTTAAAACAGTGAACTAAACAAAGTTGGTGATAAATAAACCTCACATGAGGAACAAACTCCAAATACATGGAGAACAAATTTCTTTAACCCTAATGTTAAAACAGTGCCGCAGCCAATTTCTCCAAATACAGTGCCCAGCCAAAAACAGTGCCCAGCCAAAAACAGTTCCCCAGCCAAGTTCTTCAAATACATGGAGAACAAATTGCTTTAAAACCCTAAGGTTAAAACAGTGAACTAAACAAAATTGGTAATAAATAAATTCGCATGAGGAACAAACTCCAAATACACGGAGAACAAATTTCATTAACCCTAAGGTTAAAACAACGCACCAGCCAATGAAGCTGAGGATCTTAAATCAAACAAAGTTTGTAATAAATAAACCTCACATGAGGAAACAAACTCCAAATACATGGAGAACAAATTGCTTTAATCCTAAGGTTAAAACAGTGCCCCAGCTAATTTCTCCCAAATACAATGCTCCAGCCAAAAACAGTGCCCCAGCCCGGTTCTCCAAATACACGGAGAAACAAATTGCTTTAACCCTAAGGTTGTAACGGTGCCACAGCTAATTTCTCCAAATACAGTGCTCACAGCCAAAAACAGTGTCCCAGCCAAGTTCTCCAAATACATGGAGCACAAATTGCTTTAACACTCCAAATACATGGACAACACATTTCTTTAACCCTAATATTAAAACAGTGCTCCAGCCAATTTCACCAAATACAGTGCCCCAGCCAAAAACAGTGCCCCAGACAAGTTCTCCAAATACATGGAGAACAAATTGCTTTTAAAACTCTGCATACATGGAGAACAAATTGCTTTAAACCCTAAGGTTAAAACAGTGCCCAAGCTAATTTCTCCAAATACGGTGCCCCAGCTAATTTCTCCAAATACAGTGCCCAGCCAAAAACAGTTCCCCAGCCAAGTTCTTCAAATACATGGAGAACAAATTGCTTTAACCCTAAGGTTAAAACAAGTGAACTAAACAAAATTGGTAATAAATAAACTTCGCATGAGGAACAAACTCCAAATACACGGAGAACAAATTTCATTAACCCTAAGGTTAAAACAACGCACCAGCCAATGACGCTGAGGATCTTAAATCAAACAAAGTTTGTAATAAATAAACCTCACATGAGGAACAAACTCCAAATACATGGAGAACAAATTGCTTTAATCCTAAGGTTAAAACAGTGCCCCAGCTAATTTCTCCAAATACAATGCTCCAGCCAAAAACAGTGCGCCAGCCAGGTTCTCCAAATACACGGAGAACAAATTGCTTTAACCCTAAGGTTTGTAACGGTGCCACAGCTAATTTCTCCAAATACAGTGCTCCAGCCAAAAACAGTGTCCCAGCCAAGTTCTCCAAATACATGGAGCACAAATTGCTTTAACACTCCAAATACATGGACAACAAATTTCTTTAACCCTAATATTAAAACAGTGCTCCAGCCAATTTTCACCAAAATACAGTGCCCCAGCCAAAAACAGTGCCCCAGACAAGTTCTCCCGAATACATGGAGAACAAATTGCTTTAAAAACTCCGCATACATGGAGAACAAATTGCTTTAACCCTAAGGTTTAAAACAGTGCCCAAGCTAATTTCTCCAAATACGGTGCCCCAGCTAATTTCTCCAAATACAGTGCTCCAGCCAAAAACAGTGCCCCAGCCAAGTTCTCCAAATACATGGAGAACAAATTGCTTTAAGCCTAAGGTTAAAAACAGTGCCCCAGCCAATGAAGGTGAGGACCTTAAACTAAACAAAGTTAGGTGATAAATAAACCTCACATGAGGAACAAACTCCAAATACACTGGGAACAAATTGCTTTAACCCTAAGGTTAAAAAAAGTGCGCCAGCCAATGAAGCTGAGGACCTAAAACAAAACAAAATTGCGTTTAAAACAAAGGCTGTTTAACCCTCGCATGAGGAGAAAACTCCAAATACATGGAGAACAAATTGCTTTAACCCTAAGGTTAAAACAGTGACCCAGCTAATTTCTCCAAATACAGTGCTCCAGCCAAAAACAGTGCCCCAGCAAAGTTCTCCAAATACATGGAGAACAAATTGCTTTAACCCTAAGGTTAAAAAATGCCCCAGCAAATGAAATTGGAGGAACCTAAACCAAACAAAGTTTGGTAATGAATAAACTTATTTGGAACAAACTCCAAATACATGGAGAACAAATTTCTTAACCCCAAGGTTAAAACAGTGCCCCAGCTAATTTCTCCAAATACAGTGGCCCCAGCTAATTTCTCCAATACAGTGCCATAGCTAATTTCTCCAAATACAGTGCTCCAGCGAAAAACAGTGTCCCAGCCGAGTTCTCCAAATACATGGAGAACAAATTGCTTTAACACTCCAAATACATGGACAACAAATTTCTTTAACCCTAATATTAAAACGATGCCCCAGCCAATTTCACCAAATACAGTACCCCAGCCAAAAACAGTGCCCCAGCCAAGTTCTCCAAATACATGGAGAACAAATTGCTTTAAAACTCCGCATACATGGAGAACAAATTGCTTTAACCCTAAGGTTAAAACAGTGAACTAAACAAAGTTGGTGATAAATAAACCTCACATGAGGAACAAACTCCAAATACATGGAGAACAAATTTCTTTAACCCTAATGTTAAAACAGTGCCGCAGCCAATTTCTCCCTATACAGTGCCCCAGCCAAAAACAGTGCCCCAGCCAAGTTCTTCAAATACATGGAGAACAAATTGTTTAACCCCAAGGTTAAAACAGTGACCCAGCCAATGAACGTGAGGACCTTAAACCAAACAAAAATTGGTAATAAATAAACTTCGCATGAAGAACAAACTCCAAATACATGGAGAACAAATTTCATTAACCCTAAAGGTTAAAACAACGCACCAGCCAATGATGCTGAGGATCTTAAATCAAACAAAGTTTGTAATAAATAAACCTCACATGAGGAAACAAACTCCAAATACATGGAGAACAAATTTCTTTAACCCTAATGTTAAAACAGTGCCCCAGCCAATTTCTCCAAATACAGTGCCCCAGCCAAGTTTCTTCAAATACATGGAGAAGAAATTGTTTAATCCCAAGGTTAAAACAGTGCCCCAGCCAATGAAGATGAGGACCTTAAACCAAACAAAATTGGTAATAAATAAACTTCACATGAAGAACGATCTCCAAATACATGGAGAACAAATTTCATTAACCCTAAGGTTAAAACAGTGCCCTAGCCAATGAAGCTGAGGACTTTAAACCAAGCAAAGTTTGTAATAAATAAACCTCACATGAGGAACAAACTCCAAATACATGGAGAACAAATTGCTTTAATCCTCAGGTTAAAACAGTGCCCCAGCTAATTAATCCAAATATAGTGCCCCAGCTAATTTCTCCAAATACAATGCTCCAGCCAAAAACAGTGCCCCAGCCAAGTTCTCCAAATACATGGAGCACAAATTGGTTTAACACTCCAAATACATGGACAACAAATTTCTTTAACCCTAATATTAAAACAGTGCTCCAGCCAATTTCACCAAATACAGTGCCCCAGCCAAAAACAGTGCCCCAGACAAGTTCTCCAAATACATGGAGAACAAATTGCTTTAAAACTCCGCATACATGTAGAACAAATTGCTTTAACCCTAAGCTTAAAACAGTGCCCAAGCGAATTTCTCCAAATACGGTGCCCCAGCTAATTTCTCCAAATACAGTGCTCCAGCCAAAAACAGTGTCCCAGGCAAGTTCTCCAAATACATGGA